>JARQOC010000002.1:538264283-538676783 GCA_033576535.1 Allobates femoralis
TTTGGAAGCTGTTGCTGTGACCAGACAACATGCAGTCAAAGGAACTCTCAATTGAGGTGAAGCAGAACATCCTGAGGCTGAAAAAAAAGAAAAAATCCATCAGAGAGATAGCAGACATGCTTGGAGTAGCAAAATCAACAGTTGGGTACATTCTGAGAAAAAAGGAATTGACTGGTGAGCTTGGGAACTCTAAAAGGCCTGGGCGTCCACAGATGACAACAGTGGTGGATGATCGCCGCATACTTTATTTGGTGAAGAAGAACCCGTTCACAACCTCAACTGAAGTCCAGAACACTCTCAGTGAAGTAGGTGTATCTGTCTCTAAGTCAACAGTAAAGAGAAGACTCCATGACAGTAAATATAAAGGGTTCACATCTAGATGCAAACCATTCATCAATTCCAAAAATAGACAGGCCAGAGTTAAATTTGCTGAAA
This sequence comes from Allobates femoralis, assembly GCA_033576535.1. Taxonomy (NCBI): domain Eukaryota; kingdom Metazoa; phylum Chordata; class Amphibia; order Anura; family Aromobatidae; genus Allobates; species Allobates femoralis. Next base: position 538,264,719 of record JARQOC010000002.1, read on the forward strand.
AACACCTCAAGAAGCCAGCTCAGTTCTGTAAAAGTATTCTATGGACAGATGAGACAAAGATCAACCTGTACCAGAATGATGGGAAGAAAAAAGTTTGGAGAAGAAAGGGAACGGCACATGATCCAAGGCACACCACATCCTCTGTAAAACATGGTGGAGGCAACGTGATGGCATGGGCATGCATGGCTGTCAATGGCACTGGGTCACTTGTGTTTATTGATGACATAACAGCAGACAAGAGTAGCCGGATGAATTCTGAAGTGTACCGGGATATACTTTCAGTCCAGATTCAGCCAAATGCTGCAAAGTTGATTGGACGGCGCTTCATAGTACAGATGGACAATGACCCCAAGCATACAGCCAAAGCTACCCAGGAGTTTGATGAGTGCAAAAAAGTGGAACATTCTGCAATGGCCAAGTCAATCACAGATCTTAACCCAATTGAGCATGCATTTCACTTGCTGAAATCCAGACTTAAGACGGAAAGACCCACAAACAAGCAAGACCTGAAGGCTGCGGCTGTAAAGGCCTGGCAAAGCATTAAGAAGGAGGAAACCCAGCGTTTGGTGATGTCCATGGGTTCCAGACTTAAGGCAGTGATTGCCTCCAAAGGATTCGCAACAAAATATTGAAAATAAAAATATTTTGTTTGGGTTATGTTTATTTGTCCAATTACTTTTGACCTCCTAAAATGTGGAGTGTTTGTAAAGAAATGTGTACAATTCCTACATTTTCTATCAGATATTTTTGTTCAACCCTTCAAATTAAACGTTACAATCTGCACTTGAATTCTGTTGTAGAGGTTTCATTTCAAATCCAATGTGGTGGCACTGTCCAATTGTGTCACTGTCCAAAAATTTCTGGCCCTAACTGTAAATACGTTTTATTATTAGTATTATTATTATTATTATTATTTTATTTATATTGATATACTTATGAGTATAAATATTAAAGCGAACCTGTCACCCCCCCGGGCATCAAAAGCTATAATAGCCACCTTCTGCAGCACTAAGGCTGCATTCAGAGAAGGTGGCTATAGGCTTTTGATGCCCTTTATAGCATGAAATATGCACTTAGATAAATGCTCACTCTTCTGAAGACCGAAGACCGGGAGGCGGGTTTCACGCTCCTCCGGCCCGCCCCCTCTTGTCAATCATTGTGCGCGCCTGCTGCTGCCTCCCCTCAGTGTGGAAAATGAACGCGCGTCTCCGTTCTCATGCACGGAGCCGCGCATGCGCTGTGCGCCCGGTGTCGACTTCCTGGACACCGGGCGCACAGCGCATGCGCGGCTCCATACAGGAGAATGGAGACGCGCGTTCATTTTCCACACTGAGGGGAGGCAGCAGCAGGCGCGCACAATGATTGACAAGAGGGGGCGGGCCGGAGGAGCGTGAAACCCCGCCTCCCGGTCTTCGGTCTTCAGAAGAGTGAGCATTTATCTAAGTGCATATTTCATGCTATAAAGGGCATCAAAAGCCTATAGCCACCTTCTCAGAATGCAGCCTTAGTGCTGCAGAAGGTGGCTATTATAGCTTTTGATGCCCGGGGGGGGGGTGACAGGTTCGCTTTAAATTAAATAAAAATTAAATAAACATTTTTTTTATTATAGTGGGATTAAATTCAAAATAATATTTAGAATGTGAAAAAGCGATGTTTTATGAGTAATTTTAAAATGATTTATGGTGTTTTTAGGGAAAGTAGTGTCTGTATAGAAATCTAGAATCAATCCATTATGCTGAGTTGTTGGAATAAGAGTATGTAGGGGATAAATTGACCACGTGTTTCTGCTTTGTAATTGGATGTTACCCCTTTAAATACAGCATTCCTCACAATTCCTGTAAACCCCCACCTGAGGAAGACAGCAGGCCACTGTTGAAACGCGTATTTACAAGCCAGAATAAACAGGTCTACTTTAATTATTGGTATTTGCTTCTCTTTACTGAGCGCTCCTAAATAATACCAGAATGACTGCCTTTCAGTACCCCAGGCCCTAGGGTACTTGGGTATCAGGCTCTGAGGGGGTTTCACGGGGATGTCACGGGGATGTCACGGGTGGAGGTGCCTGAGGCCGTGGCCTGGGTGACACTTCAATAAGGGGTTATGTACAGGGGATAAGAGTTATTGTCATGTGACGCCACCTGTAGGACCTGGTGATGGGTCACCAGCGCCGCCACAGTCCTCCGGAGGGCGATGGTATTGAGACAGGAATGGCAAAGCTCCCTACAGGTGGAGCTGGACCTCCAGGGCAGCGTAGAGAAGAGGGGCAGCTTGGAGTGGGACTTGAGGCCAGTGTAAGAAGCAGTAAGGCAGTCTATAGGGAGGCTGGGGACGGAGAGGAATAACGCTCACACTCTGAATAAAGTCTCTTTTACCTTTTACTGATGGTTTTCACAGGTAAAGATGTCCAGAGCACTGTCGAGTGACCAGGTGCACAGTGAGTCTCCACAGCAAGTGGGTATAAGCCCTCCTCATGTTCCCTGCTGTCGCTGAAGCCCTGTCTATATGCAACACGACTGGCCTCCTCACTCTGTCTGGACCTTTCTCTCTCTCCTCCTGCGCGGTCCACGGGTTACCCTCTCTGATCACTGCTGTGTGATTCCACACTACGGTGTCTGGCTCCCTCTTTCTGGGTACGCAGGGGGACCAGGTGACTGACGTCTCCACGGTGTGCCGGGGTTTTCTGCAGTCCTAAAGTGTTCCTGCAGGTGCGGATCCCTGAAGTCCGGTACGTCTTGGGTAAACTTCCACTAGTTCCTCTGCTCCCTTGGCTAAGCTCCATGCCTTCTGTCCCCACTCCTAGGCTTGGCTCAACGGCAGAAGGGCCACTCCGGGACACTGGTTCGGGCCTAACCGCGGCACTGATCACCATGACGTCTTCGCAGCTCTCCTAGCGTCTGCACACTCCAACTCCTCCCCAGCAGCAGTATTTATAGGGGAACTCACCTAAAGTCAGTGAGTCTAACTCCCCCTACTGTGCCGGGGTGGAAGGTGTTGCATGTAGTTGGTACCTGCTGTGGAAACCCAGCTGTGCAGTAGGGAAGGCTGTGGCTATCTGCGTGAGCAGGGCGCCACATGTATATAGTGCAGGCAGCAGACACATGTGTATATAGTGCAGGCATCAGGGCCATGGGTATATAGCGCAGACAGCACAGCCGTGTATATAATGCAGACAGCAGAGCCATGTGTGTATATAGTGCAGGCAGCAGAGCCGTGTGTATAGTGCAGGCAGCAGAGCTGTGTGTATATAGTGCAGGCAGCAGAGTCGTGTGTATATAGTGCAGGCAGCAGAGCCGTGTATATAGTGCAGGCAACAGAGCCATATGTATATAGTGCAGACAGCACAGCCATGTATATAGTGTAGGCAGCACAGCCGTGTGTATATAGTGCAGGCAGCTGAGCCATGTATATATAGTGCAGGCAGCAGAACCATGTGTATATAGCGCAGGCAGCAAAGCTGTAAGTATATAGTGCAGGCAGCAGAGCCATATATATATAGTGAAGACAGCAGAGCCGTGTGTATATAGTGCAGGCAGCAGAGCCGTGTGTATATAGTGCAGGCTGCACAGCCGTGTATATAGTGCAGGCAGCACAGCCGTGTATATAGTGCAGGCAGCAGAGACGTGCGTATATTGAGCAGGCAGCACAGCCATGTGTATATAGTGCAGGCAGCAGAGTCATGTGTATATAGTGCAGGCAGCAGAGCCGTGTATAGTGCAGGCAGCAGAGCCGTGTGTATATAGTGCATGCAGCAGAGCTGTGTGTATATAGTGCAGGCAGCAGAGCCATGTGTATATAGTGCAGGCAGCACAGCTGTGTATATATAGTGCAGGTAGCAGAGCCATGTGCATATAGTGCAGGCAGCAGAGCCATGTGTATATAGTGCAGGCAGCACAGCCGTGTGTATACAGTGCAGGCTTCAGAACCATGTGTATATAGTGCAGGCAGCACAGCTGTGTATATAGTGCAGGTAGAACAGCTGTGTATATAGTGCAGGCAGCAGAGTTGTATATATAGTGCAGGCAGCAGAGCCGTGTATAGAGTGCAGGCAGCAGAGCCATGTGTATATAGTGCAGGTAGCACAGCTGTGTATATAGTGCAGGCAGCAGAGTCGTATATATAGTGCAGGCAGCAGAGCCGTGTGTATATAGTGCATGCAGCAGAGCTGTGTGTATATAGTGCAGGCAGCAGAGCCATGTGTATATAGTGCAGGCAGCACAGCCGTGTGTATATAGTGTAGGCAGCATAGCCGTGTATATATTGTGCAGGCAGCAGAGCCATGTGCATATAGTGCAGGCAGCAGAGCCATGTGTATATAGTGCAGGCAGCAGAGCTGTGTATATAGTGCAGGCAGCAGAGCCATGTGTATATAGCGCAGGCAGCACAGCCGTGTGTATATAGTGCAGGCTTCAGAACCATGTGTATATAGTGCAGGTAGCACAGCTGTGTATATAGTGCAGGCAGCATAGTCGTATATATAGTGCAGGCAGCAGAGCCATGTGTATATAGTGCAGGCAGCAGAGCCATGTGTGTATATAGTGCTGGCAGCACAGCCGTGTGGATATAGTGCAGGCAGCACAGCTGTGTATATAGTGCAGGCAGCAGAGTCATATATATAGTGCAGGCAGCAGAGCCATGTGCATATAGTGCAGGCAGCAGAGCCGTGTATATAGTGCCGGCAGCAGAGCCATGTGTATATAGTGCAGGCAGCACAGCCGTGTGGATATAGTGCAGGCAGCAGAGTCGTATATATAGTGAAGGCAGCAGAGCCATGTGTATTTACTGCAGGCAGCAGAGCCGTGTACATAGTGCAGGCAGCACAGCTGTGTATATAGTGCAGGCAGCAGAGCCATGTGTATTTAGTGCAGGCAGCAGAGCCGTGTACATAGTGCAGGCAGCAGGGCCAGATCAGCATCTATCGATTTTAAAACGGATAGAAACGAATTGCAAAATACGCAAGTTTGAAACTAGCCATTATCAGTGTACTACAGGGCGGCGCTCAGGGAGGAATGCAGAATTTTCTGCATCAAAAAAAGCAGATATTATGTAGCAAAATCGCAAAGACCAAAGGTTTGGACACACCTTCTCATTCAAAGAGTTTTCTTTATTTTCAGGACTATGAAAATTGTAGATTCACACTGAAGGCATCAAAACTGTGAATTATCACATGTGGAATTATATACTTAACAAAAAAGTGTGAAACTACTGAAAATATATCTTATATTCTAGGTTCTTCAAGTAGCCACCTTTTGCTTTGATTAATGCTTTGCACACTCTTGCCATTCTCTTGATGACCTTCAAGAGGTAGTCACCGGAAATAGTCTTCCAACAGTCTTGAAGGAGTTCCCAGAGATACTTAGCACTTGTTGGCCCTTTTGCCTTCACTCTGCGGTCCAGCTCACCCCAAACCATCTCGATTGGGCTCAGGTCTGGTGACTGTGGAGGCCAGGTCATCTGGCGTAGCACCCCTTAACTCTCCTTCTTGGTCAAATAGCCCTTACACAGCCTGGAGGTGTGTTTGGGGCCATTGTCCTGTTGAAAAATAAATGATGGTCCAACTAAACGTAATCCGGATGGAATAGCATGCCGCTGCAAGATGCTGTGATAGCCATGCTGATTCAGTATGCCTTCAATTTTGAATAAATCCCAACAGTGTCACCAGCAAAGCACCCCCACACCATCACACCTTATCCTCCATGCTTCACGGTGGGAACCAGGCATGTAGAGTCCACCCGTTCACCTTTTCTGCGTCGCACAAAGACACGGTGGTTGGAACCAAACATCTCAAATTTGGACTCCTCAGACCAAAGCACAGATTTCCATTGGTCTAATGTCCATTCCTTGTGTTCTTTAGCCCAAACAAGTCTCTTCTGCTTGTTACCTGTCCTTAGCAATGGTTTCCTAGCAGCCATTTTACCATGAAGGCCTGCTGCACAAAGTCTCCTCTTAACAGTTGTTGTAGATATGTGTCTGCTGCTAGAACTCTGTGTGACATTGACCTGGTCTCTAATCTGAGCTGCTGTTAACCTGCGATTTCTGAGGCTGGTGACTCAGATGAACTTATGCTCCTCAGCAGAGGTGACTCTTGGTCTTCCTTTCCTGGGGCGGTCCTCATGTGAAACAGTTTCTTTGTAGCACTTGATGGTTTTTGCAACTGCACTTGGGGTCACTTTCAAAGTTTTCCCATTTTTTCGGATTGACCTTCATTTCTTAAAGTAATGACGGCCACTCGTTTTTCTTTACTTGGCTGCTTTTTTCTAGCCATAATACAAATTCTAATAGTCTATTCAGTAGGACTATCAGCTGTGTATCCACCAGACTTCTACACAACACAACTGATGGTCCCAACCCCATTTATAAGGCAAGAAATCCCACTTGTTACACCTGACAGGGCTCACCTGTGAAGTGAAAACCACTTTCGGTGACTACCTCTTGAAGCTCATCAAGAGAATGCCAAGAGTGTGCACAGCAGTAATCAAAGCAAAAGGTGGCTACTTTGAAGAACCTAGAATATAAGGCTGCGTTCACACATTTGCGTATTTTGCTGCGCTTTTTTACGCGCGCTTTTTGCCGCGTTTTTCGGCCGCGCAAAAAAGCGCAGCAAAATACGCAGGACCATTCACACACTGCGCTTTCTTTCCCCCAAAAAGCGCAGTGATGTCACAGAGAGGAGGAAGAATCCTGCTTCCTCCTCCCCTCTGTGACAGCTGTGGCCGCCCCATTAGACTTCACAGTGTTAATACACACTGTGAAGTCTAAATTAAACTAAAGCAAGTGTGTGAAAAATAAAAAACAATGAATACTCACCTTCCGACGCCTTCTGCCGCTGTGCGATTCCCGGTTCTAAGTCAGATCTCGTCTGACAAGACCTGTGGTGATGTCAGAGGGGGGGCGTTCCCGGGCACTCGCGGTCATGTGATACCACATGACCGCGAGCAGCCAATCAGCGATGGGACCGCCCCGGGAACGCCCCCTCTGACATCACCACAGGTCTTGTCAGACGAGATCTAACTTACAACCGGAGACCAGACACCGGGAGAAGGCGTCGGAAGGTGAGTATTCATTGTTTTTTATTTTCCACACACTTGCTTTAGTTTAATTTAGACTTCACAGTGTGTATTAACACTGTGAAGTCTAATGGGGCGGCCACACATCTCACAGAGGGGAGGAGGAAGCAGGATTCTTCCTCCCCTCTGGGAGAATACGCAGAAGTAGCTGCGTAAACAATTGACATATCAATTCTTTACGGAGCTGCGTTTTCTCCCGGAAAACGCACTGCGTATTTTTACGCAATGTCTGCACTACAAAGTGAATTTCCCATTCACTTTGCAGGCAGACAAAAAGCACATTGCGTATTTTGAAAAGCGCGCGTAAAAAAACGCGGCAAAATACGCAATGTGTGAACGCAGCCTAAGACATATTTTCGGTTGATTCACACTTTGTTGTTACGTATATAATTCCACATGTGTTAATTCATAGTTTTGATGCCTTCAGTGTGAATGTACAATTTTCATAGTCATGAAAATACAGAAAACTCTTTGAATGAGAATGCGTGTCCAAACTTTTGGTCTGTACTGTATGTGGTACGTAATAGCTGCCAGAAGTGGATGCAGATTTGATACTGAAAATTCTCTATCACTTTTACTCTCTAGGCACATAGCATTAACCCCTTCATGACCCGGGAATTTTTCGTTTTTTATGTTTGTTTTTTGCTCCCCTGCTTCCAAGAGCCATAACTTCTTTATTTTTCCGTCAATAAAGACATATGACAGCTTGTTTTTTGCGGGACGAGTTGTACTTTCATATGCAATCATTTATTTTACCATATAGTGTACAGGGAAATTGCAAAAAAATTCTAAATGCAGTGAAATTGCAAAAAAGTGCAATAACACGTTTGTTTTTTGGGTATTTTAGTCGCCATGTTCACTATATGGTAAAACCGACATAACTGGGTGATGCCTCGGATCGGTACGAGTTTGTAGACACCCGACATGTATACCTTTACTGGTATCTAGATGCTGAAAAAAATTCAGAAGTTTGAAAAAAAACAAAAATGGACTTTTTGTGCTATGTTCTGCGACCCGTAGCGTTCTCATTTTTTGGGATCTGGGGCTGTGTGACGGCTTATGTTTTGCGTCTTGAGCTAACGTTTCTAATGATACCATTTGTGGGGGATCTGCAGTTTTGATCGCCCATTATTGCATTTTATAGCAATGTTGTGGTGACCAAAAAAACCTGAATTTTGGCGTTTGGACCACTTTTTCCCTTATGGAGTTCACGGCTCTCACTAACGGATTTAATATGATGATAGATCGGGCGAGTCTGAACGCGGCGATACCAAACTTGTGTTTTTTTTTTCTTTTTTTAATACTTTTATTGTGATTGAGGGTAAAGGGGGGTGATTTGAACTTTTATTATATTATTTTTTTTTTTACAGGTTTTTAAAATCTTTATTTTTTTATTAATTCTTATTTTTACACTGCCTCTTTAAGAGGCACCTTGCTGCAGAATCCGATCGCTTCTGGGAGATACAGATGAGCTGCAGCTCATCTGTATCTCCCAGAATCGCGGACTTGCTGTGGTTGGCAGCGCCTGCCAACCACAGCAGGAAACTGTGCTCTGACAGCATCCGGGGTCTAGCCAGGAGCGCTGGAGATCCCGCGATACTATTGCGGGATCTCCAGAGCATGCGGGGAATAGCGCGTTCCCCGCCGCGGCCGCCTTGGATCCCGCTGTCAGTGATTGACAGCGGGATCCAAGGGGTTAACAGCGCCGATCGGATCCCGGATCCGATCGGAGCTGTTAGCCCGACATCTCAGCTGATCACATCAGCTGAGATGTCGGCTGTTTGATGTGAGCGCCGCGCCGGAGCTCACATCAAACACCCCTTACCCGCCCATGACGTTGTATAACCTCATAGGTCGGGAAGGGGTTAAAGGGAACCTGTCAGGTGGTTTATGTCCCCCCAGCTATCACGGTCTGTACCTGCAGCTTCATAATACTAGTCTAATCATCCCTGTCTGAGCTCATAGTGTAATGTGAAAGGTGAAAGAAAAGCATTTATATACTTACATTTCAGTCCCCACCTTGGAGGAGGGGGACTGTCTGGAAGGATAATAGTTAACTCATGTTTAACTTGGATGACTAAAGGATCATGTGACCATAGTGGGCAGAGCTAAGCCAGCAAACGTATTATGTTCTATGAGAACTTAGCTCCGCCTATTGTAGTCACATGGTTGTGACATCACATCAGGTCTCCCAACATGTTCTGGCACAAGGCTGAAATGTTAACTATTAACCTGCCAAACAGTCCCCCTCCTCCAAGCATTACATAAGGAAATGTAAGTGTATAAATGCTTTTTTTCACCTTTAATATTACACCATGAGCTCAGACAGGGAAGATTAGAATAGTATTATAAAGCTACAAGTGCAGACAGTGATAGCTGAGGGGGCATAAACCAGCTGACAGGTTCCCTTTAAAGGGAACCTGTCACCAGGTTTTTGCAACCTAATCTGAGAATAGCATAATATAGGACCCGAGATCCTGATTCCAGCGATGTGTCAATTACTGAGCTGCTCAGTGTAGTTTTGATAATCTCCAGCTGTTTAAACAGTGATTTTATCATTAGCAGTCCTCTTAGCCTGCTGCCAAGTGGACTGGTATATTCACAGACTGCTAAATCTGCAACAGAGAAAACAGTAATTTTATCAAAATCACAGCAAGCAGCTCAGTAAATGACACATCACTGAAATCAGGGTCTCTGTCTCTACATTATGCTGCTCTCAGATGGGATGGCAAAAACCAGCTAACAGGTTCCCTTTAAGTTGTTAGGTGTAAACAAGTTATACTGTGGTAGGTGGAGCCACACGATCGGCAAAATGGGAATCCTTTATCCCTATTAGAATTGGATCAGCAGTGCATGTTCTCCACCACTGTACCATCAAACCCAGATAGAGCTGCCGGGCACTGTGCTGAAATTATTTCTAGTAGAACCATAAAGAATAAATTGAGCTGCAGTCGGGCATGACAGTACAACAATGACATCACACCAACGCTCTTAAAACTATCATGGTGCACAGTAAGATCACAATGGAGGCTGGAACTGACATCTATCCTCTTCCGAGATGATTCCAACTTTTGTCTTGGATGCATTGATATCCGGCATTTGTCTAGAGATCATGTACGTAATGCTATGAAGGAAACATCACCCCCGTCCTACTCCCGGGATTATCCTGTAGAGTATAAAAAAGCCAAGAAGCCAGCGCTGCCTGTGGTTAGCACGCAAAACAAAAAGTTCATATGCCCATATTAATTTCTAACTGTACTTTAAACATTTTTAGACATTTAGCAAACAATCAATCAATTCCTTGAGCCACCACGCCACGACATTCCCAGATGGGGCAGTCCTACTCCACATTTTTTATATACACTGTGCCTTTACGGCCTCCTGAATGCATTAAAAGCAGAACCATATTAAATGCACATGTACCTGAAGCATTTCTGAACTACTCCCACGGCGCCAGAAGGGCAGCACAGATAAAGGCAGACAGACACAGATAAATGACATCCAGACATTATCAGATCTGACCCCCACACTGCCAGACCTGCAACCATGGATGAGGGTAGAACAGGTCCAAACACATGTGCAACAATTGAGCAGAGCCTTTGGGCAAGGTGTGGACGCTGTATGCGTGTACAGCGGCCTAGATCAATCACAATAAAGACAGATAGAATGGCATGCATAACCAAGCATACACGGCATAAAGTGGTGGTCAACCACAAACCAATAACATATAAAAAAGCCAACAAGCCAGCGCTGCCTGTGGTTAGCATGCAATACAAAAAGTGAATATGCACATATTAATTTCTAACTGTACTTTAAACTGAGACATTTAGCAAACAATCGATCAGTTCCTTGAGCCACCCCGCCACGCCACGGCATTCCCAGATGGGGCAGCCCCACTCCACGTTTTTTATATATGCTGTGCCATTACGGCCTCCTGAATGCATTAAAAGCAGAACCATATTAAATGCACACGTACCTGAAACATTTCTGAACTACACCCACGGCGCCAGAAGGGCAGCACAGATAAAGGCAGACCAGGTCCGGTGTGCTAACCACAGACAGCGCTGGCTTATTGGCTTTTTTATTTGTTATTGGTTTGTAGTTGACCACCACTTTTTGCCGTGCGTGCTTGGTTATGCATGCCATGCTATTTGTCTTTATTGTGATTGATCTAGGCCGCTGTACACACATACAGCGGCCACACCCTGCCTATAGGCTCTGCTTAATTGTTGCACATGTGTTTGGGCCTGTTCTACCCTCATCCATGGTTGCTGGTCTGCAAGTGTGGGGTTGAGATCTGATAATGTCTGGAAGTCATGTCCGGACCTGGTCTGCCTTTATCTGTGTTGCCCTTTTCTGGCGCCGTGGGAGTAGTTCAGAAATGCTTCAGGCACGTGTGCATTTAATATGGTTCTGCTTTTAATGCATTCAGGAAGCCGTAATGGCAAAGCGTATATAAAAAACGTAGAGTAGGACTGCCCCATCTGAGAATGCCGTGATGTGGCGGGGTAGCTCAAAGAATTGATCAATTGTTTGCTAAATGTCTTAGTTTAAAGTGCAGTTAGAAATTAATATGTGCATATGCACTTTTTGTATTGCGTGCTAACCACAGGCGGCGCTGTCTTATTGGCTTTTTTATACCGTAGAGTGGTATATTGCACAATAGCTGGACCCCTCTAGTCTACATTGGTTGTAGATCCAGAAGTGCAGGGCTGTTTTGCATCACGACGTCAGGGTTGCATGTTGCTCGTGCTACTATGAGTAGCCTTCTTCGCCTCTACATTCTACCGTGGCCTACAGTGTCACCCATTGACCACATCTGGGACATCATTGGTCGTCAATTGCAAAAAGTGCGGTCAGCAGTGGATCTTGATGAAGCTCGACTTAGACATCAGACTCGGAACGACGTGCACTACACTATTATTCTATGTGGTCTTCACAATGGAAACAATTATTATTTTTGAAGTGTTTTTGCAGATTTTTATTTAGCTTGGAATCTGCATGTCTGTAGGAAGTGAAGGTTTTTTATTTCTTATATTCACTTTTTTTTAAACTTTCCTTGACAAAATAAATTATTAAAATTATAATCTTAAAAGTGTATAGCACTGGATATGCAGGTATTTCTTATGGTGCACCATGTTTAGTATCGCACAACGTCAACAGTTAGTCTGTGTGCTGACAATTCTTCTCAGACTCGTGGAGAAACACTGCTGGAGATGACACTAGGATTTCACCTTCCAATCTTTCATTGCCATACTATGCACAGCTCTTCTCCGCAGGATTCCTAGAACTCAGTGAATATTTTCTGCAAATGAACAGTCCTCATACACCAGCTGAAATCAGTATTCCACTATTTGGCTATAAACTTGAACAGTTGTAAACTTGAGATTGGCTATTTATCAGTCCAGCCTGGCTGCAGAGAGCAGAAAATGTCAGTTTGTTACACCGCCCCCTAGAGGCAAAGCATTTTAATAATATTTACTATTTGTTAAAACCAAGGTACCTGACCTTTTTCTGCACACACCATGCACAGCAAGCTTAAAGGCAAAGTGTAAAGGTACCGTCACACCTTTCAACATTGTTTCTGACGTCGTTCAAAAGTGACGTCAGGAACGATGTTGAAATGACATCATTGTTGCGTTGTTTTGTGTAAACGCACGATTCAACAACGATAGTTCTTCAAGTCGGAGTTGACAGGTTTTCCTGCATGCAGGAAAACCTGTCAACTTCAACAACCTGCAGCATTGTTCGGTGTGACACCGCAATAGCGATGTCATGGCCGATCCTGCCTATTCGCTGCATTGCATCGAATCGCTCGCTGGGTTGATCCCAGCCCAGCGAGCGCTGCGCCAACATCACAGCACCGTCACCGACAACATCTTACTGTGTGACAGCTAGGTGTGATGCCGGAAGCGATCGCGCACCCGCGGCATCGCATCCGACATCGCAGCCGATGTTGGAAGGTGTGACGGCACCTTAAGAATTCGCACACATCTGTGTATAAATTTGCCCAGTGCAATCCAATGAAGAATTGCATTGCACTCGCACCAATGTTAAGCAATAAGGCAGTGCTGATCTGTGAGTTTTTAGCCATTTTGGCCTGCGGAATAAATTGCAGCATGTAGTGAATAGTCGTGTAAAATAGCTGAGACTCGCCAATGGAAGTCTATGGGTGCAAGAAAGAAATCAGATGTCACATGGACCCTCTGTGTGCCATCTAATTTTTACAGATACATTACCATTCTGTAGCACAGAGCACTGTAATCGGTCCTTTAAGTAAATGTAGAATATTAGTTGCTGAGAAAAAAAAACAAAACGGATTGCATGTGGCTAGCATATGCATGGAATACTGCCATATGGAGCTAGGCGGGGAAAAATACATTGCTCACTTGCATGACATATGCAATACCAAACTAATTTGACTTGTTCAACTTCTCTGACTGAGAATGGGACCGATTTATTATACACTAGCTGGGTGCCCGATGCACATGCATCGGGGTTCTAGAAGAGCGAGTCTCTGACTCGCAATGGCCGCTTCGCGGCCAATGCTTTGCGCTGCTAAGGCGACTCGCCATGCCCGCTGCGCGGGCATAGCGAGTCGCCTTAGAACTGCTCGCAATGGCCGCTGCGCGGCCAATGCTTCGGGCATATCCACATGACCACGCTGACTCGCAGCGTGAGTGGACTCAGAAGGGGCAAAAAACCCATTCGCAATTATATAATAGATAAGTGTCAGTAAACCCAAAAGATAAAGTTTCTTCAGCAGAGAAACATGGGCGTCAATTCATCAGAATTCTGTCACGAGCACCCTAATAAGTCACAATATTTTTGTAAAGCACTGCGAAATATGTTGGCGCTATATAAATAAAGATAATAATAATAATCTTTATATAGCACCAACATATTCTGCAGCGCATTACGATTCAGAGGTTCATATTAAAACAATCATAAGAAACAGTTATCAGAAAATACAAATACAATACAAAGCATCTTATTATATAATCACGAATGGGATTTTTGCCCCTTTTGAGTCCGCTCACGCTGCGAGTCAATGTCGTCACGTAGATACGTCCGAAGCATTGGCCGCGCAGCGGCCATTGCGAGCAGTTCTAAGGCGACTCGCTATGCCCGCGCAGCGCGAAGCATTGGCCGCGAAGCGGCCATTGCGAGTCAGAGACTCGCTCTTCTAGAATCCCGATGCATGTGCATCGGGCACCCAGCTAGTAATACAATAATTAGAGTAAAATAATGACAGCCCTGCTCATAAGAGCTTACAATCTAGCAATGAGGTGGGGGTGACACAAAGTACAGGTGTTTATTTACAGTGATGGTATTGGTATAGTCAACTTGAGGAGATGGGGAACAGACAGGAGCAGTATACGTGGCCACCAACCATTATTTGTGATCCACTTGAGACTGGTGGAGCGGATAGTCTATGTCTAGGTGATTTTGACTAGGGATCATGCTAGGCCGCCCTAAAAAGATGTGTTTTTAGGGATCGCCTGAAACCATGTAAGTTGTGGATACACCGAAGTTCTTGGGGTAGAGTATTCCAGAGAATTGGTGCAGCTCGGGATAAGTCTTGGAGCCGGGAGTGGGAGGCTCGGATTAATGCAGAGGCGAGTCGAAAGTCCCTTCCAGAGCGAAGAGAACGGGTGGGATGATAGACAGAGATGAGGGTAGAAAGGTAGGGAGGTGCTGCACTGTGAAGAGCTTTATGGGTGAGAACAAGCAGTTTGAATTGGATCCTACAGTGTATAGGCAGCCAGTGCAATGACTGGCATAGAGCAGAAGCATCTGAGTAACAGTTAGGCTGCTTTCACACTGCATTTTTTGAGGATCTGTGGCTGTCTGTTGTAGAAATGACAGCCACGGATCTGATTTGGCCCCCATGTATCCCTATGGCCAACGGATCTGATCAGATTTGGCCTTAATGACATCCGATTTGTGACAGATCTGATTCTGTCCGATTTTTTGCTGTACCCAAAATCGGAGACTGCTCCGATTTTGGGCACAGCGGAACAAATTGGACAGAATCAGATCCAAGATGATCCAAAGCAAATAATATGGGGACCTATGGAGCATGGGTTGGGGAAAACATCGGATCGTTTCCCGGACCCGATTTTAGTGTCCGGAGCATGCTCAGTACACTAACACTGCTCTGTTCCCCTTTAATTTCACTTCGCAATGTATATATATACATTGCGGAAGTGAAATCAACTAACAAAGGGTAAAAGAAAAAAAAACATCCTCACCTCTCCAGCGTGTGTCCAGCGCGGTCTAGCTCCCGGGGCTTAAGGATCTGGTGGGGCGGGGCTACCCGATCGGCGGGCGGGAGATATAAACCACTCAGCTAATGCAGTCAACTGATCAGGTTGTCACATGACCGCATCAGCGCAGTTTAAATCTCCTGCTCAGCTGATCAGGTAGCCCTGATAGTTTGGTGAAGGAGCCAGCACCTCCTGCCGCGGTTACGCTGATACCAGTGTTCCTGGGGGGCCCCCTGGAGTCAGAACTTCTCTCCTTCTTGCTGTACATGCTGTAATCCGGGTGCCTGGCCTCCTGTAAGCAGTACAACATCACTTCCAGTTCCAATATCAAGTAGGAGCCTCACACAGGATTCTTTGTGCAGCCTTTATTTTTTCTTCTTGTGGGGTCTTACAAAGTGGAGGGTGCGGGAGGGAGGACGGGGGAGCAGCCTATACTATGGCCGTTTCGCACTGTCAGTCGTGCTTCTACGGGTACAATCTCCAATTGTACCCGTAGAAGCACGACTGACGGTGCGAAACGGCGTCATATAGGCTGTCCCCTGTAAGTATGGGAATAAGGATGGACTGGAGAGGGGAGAGTCTAGTGAAGGGGAGGCCACTTAAAAGAGAATTACAGTAGTCAAGGCGGGAGTGAATCAGAGCCACAGTGAGGGTTTTTGTGGTTTCCAAGGTGAGAGAGGGGCGAATTCTAGAGATGTTCTTCAGGTGCAAGCAGCAAGAGCGGGCGAGAGATTGTATATATGGGGTGAAAGAAAGATCAGAGTCAAACATAACACCCAGATAGCAAGCCTGCAGACTAGGCGTTATCGTGGTGCCACACACTGAGAGAGAGATGTCATACTTACGGAGGTTAGTGGAGGGCGGGAGCAGAAGAAGTTCAGTTTTGGAAAGGTTGAGTTTCAGATAGAGAGCGGAATGATTTTGGAAACTGCGGTTAGACAGTCAGTGGTTTCTTTATTAGAGCGGGAGTAAGGTCAGGGGAATAAGTGTATAGTTGTGTGTCATCAGCATACAGATGGTACTGAAAGCCAAATCTGCTGATGGTCTGTCCAATCTGGGCCGTGTACAGAAAGAAGAGAAGAGGCCCAAGGACTGAACCCTGAGGGACCCCAATAGTGAGAGGAAGAGGGGAGGAAGTGGAGCCAGCAAATGATACACTGAAAGAGCAGTCAGAAAGATAGGAAGAGAACCAGGAGAGAGCCGTGTCCTTGATGCCGATAGAGTGCAGCATGGAGAGTAGGAGATGGTGGTCAATAGTGTCAAAGGCTGCAGAGAGATCAAGAAGAATAAGCAAGAGTGGTCACCATTACGTTTTGCTGTCAGAAGGTCATTGGTCACTTTGGTGAGGGCAGTTTCTGTGGAATGTAGAGGGCGGAAACCAGACTGTAATGGGTCTAAAAGAAAGTGAGTGGAGAAGTAATGAGTGAGGCGGGAGTAGACAGGCGCCAGGAGTTTAGAGATGAAGGGGAGATTGGAGACTGGTCTGTAATTGTTTGTGCAGGATAGGTCGAGAGAAGTTTTCTTTAGTAATGGAGTAATGATAGATCATTTGAAGGAAGAAGGGAAAGATGCTAGAAGAGAGGGCGTGATTGAAGATTTTGGTTAGGTGAGTGGTGACCACTGGAGAGAGAGACTGGAGTAGGTGTAAGGGGATGGGGTCAGCAGTGAATGTGGTGGGACGAGAGGAAGAGAGGAGCCTGGAGACTTCTTCTGTGAACAGGTCAAAAGTGGAGAGTGAGCCGGAGAAAATGTGGGGAGGGTAGGGGTAACAGCGATGTGAGGTAGGGAGCTGCGCAAAAATATTGTTACTTTTGGTATTTACATGCTACCCAAAGTGGACATGGCGTGGATGGGCATAGTCACACCTGACCATCAAATTCATCATAAGCTAAGCACTAAAGTAGTGTAACTCACTCCAGAACTGTACGCCATCCACGTACCCTGGGCATCAGATGCGCCTGATTCAGTAAGTGATGATCGCAGAATAATGAATCGGATCAATGTACTCCAGCGATCGCTTCATTAAGACTGGCGTGTGCTAGAGCAGTCTTACTGAATCACCCCTAATGTGAATATGCTGGAAATGAGTGACATAGTTTCTAAATTCTTCAGATTAATGTACTAGACCAGTTGAACAACATTGATATATCAGGGTACAAACAGAATGTGGCCAAGCATGCACAATAACCATGCTGACAATTACCTGTGCTATTTACTCTGAAAAGCAGAAGCCGGAAGTTTACAATATATTACCTTCTTACCATTACTGGTGATCTTTCAACATTTTGTATGTTCTCATTGTATTTGTGTCTGCTTCCTCTGGTTCTCCTGTTTCGTCCCACACTCCAAGACATAGGGAATCTAGATTGTGAGCCCTAACGGGGACAGTCATGATTATGTCTGTAAAGTGCAGCAGAATATGATGGTGTTTTTAAAAAAAAAAAGCATAAAGCTATTGTGCCCACTGTGCTTATTTTTTGGGCTGCGTTTGTCAGCTATAAACAAAAGCAGCACAAACCTATTGCATTTGTGCACATAAAAATGCAGCACAGGGGGCGTGCCCGGAAGCCTGCATGTGAGGACGTGCGGAGGAAGAGCTCCTGACCCGGGGACCCTAATTAGCACGTTTATATTCGCCTAGACCCCTCTCATGGGCCGTAAAAAGTCAGCCAAGGCCGCCAGGGACCCGGAGGCATCGGTGCCGGGCACCCTGGACGGATTCCTCTGCAAAGGACAGCGGGAGCAGCGAGCGAACGGGACTCAGGTGCAGGGAGGACCACCCGCGGGCTGTCGGGGATTACCGGCCCTAGTGGGCTCGGCATGCAGGGCTCATCTACCCGGCGGGCGCAGCCGGGATCCGTCTCCTCGCCGCCCGGAGGAGCGGGAGTCGGGTCTCAGGCGTCTCCATTGCCGCGGCTCCACAAGATGGCGCCGATGGTGGAGGCCCCGCCCCCCTCCTTCTACAGCTCACCGATCAAGCGTGCGGCCGCGGCCCTCTCCCCTCCACAGCAGGGGGGCCGCTTCTCTTCTTCCCCAGCGTCCCGGACACCGGACCGGGGAGATCGCCTATGGCATCGGAGGACGCGATGCAGATGAGGTGGGTGACACACTCCTCATATCCCCTGTGCTGGGGCCTATGGAGGGATGCCCAGGGGATCCAGATATAGGAGGATATACTGACTATGCAGAACAGGAACGCAGGTTGGAGGACTCTTTATCCCCCTCCCCGGCTGCTGACCATGGGGAAAATGCCCTGGGGGATCCGCTCGGTCTCCCCTCAATCCTGCAGGATCTAACAGATATAGCCCATATGGGGACCAGCGTTCCCTGTCTCTCCCCTGGGCCTTCACACCTGGTCACGGAGGAGGGCACTGCACCTAGCCGGGGGGCTTCCTATCTAGACCCACCTAGACCCCAGAGGTCGCCTAAGATGCCACGTTTGCAACACTCCGGGGGTAGAGGTGGGATGGGGACCCCCTCTGCTGTTACACCTGACATCCGTCAGGACTCCTTGCTGGATTTTGCTGATGTGATGGACCCCACGGCCCTGTTACAGCCTAACAACTCCCGGCCCTGCGTGCAGCCCTCCGAGGAGTGGTGGGCTCTAATACAACACCTCCCTACTAAACAAGACTTCCAGGCTCTCATTAAAGAGGTGAAGTCTACATGCCGCCAAGAAATAGCATTAGTCCGCCAAGAGGTAACGGGATTGACCCAACGAATCCATCAGCTGGAGGAAGAACACACAGAAGCTAGGCAGGCTATTTCTCAGTTACAATCACTTGTGACCTCCCAGGCTAGGCTGATAGACGACATGCAACGCCACATTGAAGACCTTGACAACAGGGCCGTAGACACAATATTCGGGTTCGAGGGGTACCGGAGGTGAGGGAGAGAGAGGACATAGAGACTACTCTTAACACAATATTCAATACGATACTAAAACATCCCCTGGACCACCCAATCCCCATGGATAGAGCACACAGAGCACTAAAGGCCAAAAACATGGATGGAGCCCCTAGAGACATAATATGCCACATCACAGACTTCCGCCTAAAAGAGGACATCATGGCCAAGATTTCACCAAGCAAACCGCCATCTTTCAAAGGAGCCAAAATAGCCCTCTATCAGGACCTCTCTTGGATCACGTTGCAACGTAGACGGGCCCTGAGACCTCTCCTTAAATGCCTGGTAGATAGAGAGGTCCTGTATAAATGGGATACCCGTTCAGTCTGTCAGCTCGTCGAGGCAACACCACCGCCACCCTGAGATATCCGGATGAGGTCCCGGCTTTCTGTAAGACTTTTGGCTTGACGCACCAGCACTACCGGATTGGACCTCGCCATTACTACCCTCGACCCTTCAGCGGACCTGGCAAACTGCGACCTCCAGGAAGCGACGAGCAAGAACCTCCGGGGGCTATACCTGAACTTTCCTAACTCCAACGCGAGGTCTTAATTGCTGTTTCCAGAGGGGCTTCTGTTCGATGCCTCACTACCCAATGGGTTACCCTATAAATAAGTGGCCCCTATGAGAGGGGTATCTTTCTATTTCTCTCTTTCCCCCTATCCCTTCCTTCCTCCCTCCTTGTTCCTCTTCTCCTCCCTCCCCTCTCTTCCCGCCCCCTTCTCCCCCCCTCCTAGATCCTTCCACCCCCCCTATGCCCTTTAAGGGAACTTTCTCTAAGCATTGTCCCTGAGGATGGGGGCTGTACCTGATGCTTTGTTTCCTACCTCTGTGGTCAGAAGGCCACGACCCCCGGCAAGAGTACATACCAAAGAAATCGCATCCCTTAGAGGGGTGCAGTGGTTTATTTAGATATTCTGATCTCCAATTTGGAGACTGATTTGAACGGGTTGGCTCTTGCCCAGGGATCCCTATGAGTCGGATCCTAACATATCCAAGTTTTATTGTTTATTACTTGCTTATTTCTGTTTTTGTAGATGTTTTGCACTATTCTAGATTTCATCGTTTGCAGCGTGTATATGACTTTCCTTCGCAGGGAGGCTTTGAGCTCCTAGATCTGGTAGTTGGAGAGGAGGGACCCCCGGATCTCTGTAGAGATTAATTCGCTGGCCCATACCCGCCCCCACCATGGTAAAATTACTTTCACTTAATGTCAAGGGACTTAACACACCTGTTAAAAGGAGACTGGCTCTGAGAGAGATGAGGGACTCTGGAGCGGATATTGTATTCCTACAGGAAACACACTTCACTTCTAGCGGATCATTTAAATTTGCCCAACACTACTTCCCCAGAACCTACTCGGCTACAGCACAAACAAAAAGGGCTGGGGTTGCGGTCCTGTTGTCCCGCTCATGTAGAGTTCGCATACAATCGACTGAACTTGACCCACATGGCCGATTTATTATACTTAAGGGAGATCTAGAGGGTAGACCGATCCTCTTATGTAACCTTTATGCTCCGAATACAGCACAAACGACATTCTTATCCTCTATTTTAAAACAACTACATTCTGAACGAGATACCCTTCATATTATTGGGGGAGACTTTAACTTGGCCTTTTCTAGCTGCGTTGATAGGCTCCATTTTCATCCTGCTACGGCTTACATCGGGAGGAGGGCCGTGCCTCAGCGAATTTCCGTAAACTAATCCACACCCACGGTCTATATGACTTATGGAGAGTAGATAATCCGACTGCCTGACAATACACGTTTTACTCCCATACTCACAAATCTCACAGCAGAATAGACTATTTTTTTGGAAATATCCCGACCCTCCGAACATTGAAAAACGCTGAAATAGGACATATTACATGGTCGGACCATGCTCCCCTGCTGGTAGACCTTGAAATTACTCCCTATATCCCAAGACCGACCCACTGGAGACTTAACGAGTCCTTACTGACAAATAACATGACAAGACGGACCCTACAGACCTCACTGACACATTACTTCGCTGAGAATACCTCGTCGGCCCCTCGCTTGGGTCCCTATGGGAGGCTCATAAAGCGGTCTTCAGAGGTGAATGTATAGCTCTGTCCTCTAGATTAAAAAAAGATAACAAACTACAATATTCCATCTATGAGGAAAAGCTGGGGGCCGCTGAGTCGAGGCTCCTTGCGGGACCCACGCGACGCGGTCTGAGAGAGGTGATTGACCTAAGGACGAAACTGAAAGACTTAGCTCAGGGAAAAGTGGAGAAGCTCATTCGATTCTCCCGCCAGAAATACTATGAATATGGTAATAAACCCCATACGATACTAGCGAGACAATTACAAAATAAGGCTACAAATGGGGGCCCTTCCGGGATTAGAGGCCCTGACGGGACCATTAGATATGATCCTGAGGGAATAGCTATGGTTTTCCACAATTATTATTCCTCTTTGTACTCATTGCCCTCCCCTCTGCCCCATGACCTCCAAACTAGAGATACAGTACTAAACGATTATCTCAATAGCTGTCAGCTACCTAAACTACCTCGGTCTGCTCTAGAAGACTTAAATGATAAGATCACCACTGAAGAAATTGAAGAAATCGTGAAACAGTTGCCCTCTACTAAAGCCCCAGGCCCCGACGGCCTGCCATATCTTTATTATAAGACATACCTACCCTTACTTTCGCAGCATATGGTCTCCTTATTTAATAGCTTCATGGCCGGAAGGGAAATTCCCGCCTCTATGCTTCACTCCTATATCACAGTCATCTTGAAAGATGGTAAGGACCCCGTAGACTGCGCAAGTTATAGACCCATAAGCCTTTTAAATTCGGACTTAAAAATCTTTACAAAAATACTGGCGGAAAGATTGAACACCTGGCTGCCTCAACTAATCCATAAGGACCAGGTCGGCTTCGTCCGGTTTCGTCAGGCAGGCGATAACACTCGCCGCCTGATGGACTTGATAGACGTAGTGAATAAGAGGGGAGATGAGGCCATCCTGTTGAGCCTTGACGCGGAGAAGGCCTTCGACAGGCTGAATTGGGACTTTATGTTCTCAGCACTATACCACTTAGGCTTGTCGGGGCCCTTCATTACTGCACTACGGGGCTTATACTCTACCCCGAGGGCGACGGTCCGCTTGCCCCATGCACATTCTCGGCGACTGGAAATTCATAATGGGACGCGCCAGGGATGCCCTCTCTCCCCGTTGCTATATGTTCTTAGCATTGAGCCTCTTGCAGCTCACGTACGTAGGAGTCCCGATATAACTGGAATTCGGATTAGGTCAAAGGAATTTAAGATTTCCTTATTCGCTGACGATGTCATGCTCACACTGACTAATCCCGTAGTAACCCTTCCTAATTTGAGTAAAATTTTGGAGTCCTACTCACATCTCTCTGGGTACAAAGTGAACTCGGGTAAAACTGAAGCACTACCACTTAATATACAGGAACCTGGGCTTGGGCATCTCCAGAGGTCCCATAGGTACACTTGGAGAACATCCTCCATTAAATATTTGGGAGTACATATTACTCCACAATATAGCGAGATGTATAAGGCAAATTTCCCCCCTCTGATCCGAGATACTGAGATGCGACTCCAGAAATGGTCCTCACTGCCGGTCTCCTTTCTGGGTAAAATAGCAATCATAAAAATGTCAATTCTCCCCAAGTTCCTATACTTGTTCGAAACAATCTCATCAAAAGTCCCACAGACGGTCCTAAAAAGGGTACAGTCGATTTTTCTGAACTTTGTCTGGCATTCGGGGAGACACCGTATCCCTAGAACGGTGATGTGCGCCCCCAAATCTCAAGGGGTTTGTCATGCCCGGATATAACTAAATACTATTATGCTGCACACTTACGGCTTATCCCCTCCTGGTCGACTCTCCCCGCATTCAGCAAATGGATGGAAATCGAAAAACTGTGGCTGGCTCCCTACCACCCAGCAGCCCTGATATGGGTCCACCTAACGAGATACCTCGGACTGCGCTCCTGGGTCCTATGGCATTTACCAAGGAAATCTGGAAATGCTTCCCATGCATCGTTCCTAACACCATTCCTCTATAACCCACACTTGGAGAGCGTTATGGCTTCGGGGGCGGGACCTAGTTGGGCTTCAGCGGGCCTCTTTACGTACAGGGATCTGGTGGACCCCCTGACTAGGAAATTTAGAACCTTCCCTGAGCTATCCCAGAAACATAGCCTCCAGAAGACTTTGTCCTACTCATATCAACAAATATTACACTATTTCAGAACGAAGATGGTTCCCCAGAGTCTCTTGTCCCGACGGATTTTGAGCGGCTATGTGCAAATCATGCCTCAACTAAGGGGCTTATTTCTGATATATACACCCAACTTCACTACTCCGGCTCCCAAACGTCAAGCTTTCATACATATATGATGAAATGGGAGACATGGTTGGGATACCCACTGACTCAGAGCCAGTGGCAAACGGTCTGGTCGAGAGCTCACAAGACCTCTATCAATACCCTCCACAAGGAGAACCAGATTAAACTCCTGATGAATTGGTATTGTGTTCCCGAAGTTCTCCATAGGATGAATAGGTCCATACCAGATATATGTTGGAGATGCGGTACCACTGGGGCATCTCTCTTCCACATTTTCTGGGAATGCCCGACCTTGGAGGGCTTCTGGAAGGAGGTGGGGAGACTGTTGAGTGCGGTATTTGAAACTAAAGTGCCGGTAGATCCCCATATGTTTTTGTTAAACTTACAAATAGGGGATGGACAGACTCCACACGAAATTGCTGATCCACCTTTTGACAGCTGCCAAGTGCCTCATCCCACTGTACTGGAAAAAAACAGCAACTCCTACAATGCTAGATCTTTACTCCAGAATCCAGGATGTATATGTTATGGAGAAGATGACAGCCTCTCTACATGACAATATAGATAGGTTTGACAGGGTTTGGGCTCCATTATTATTTAGAGGAGACCCATTGGGGTAACGAGGAGAACACCCAGACAAAAAAAAAAAAAAAAAAAAACGGTAGAGAGTGAATGCTCAGGACAGGTCACAACCACGCAATTAAAAGAAAAGGGAATTCGGGTGGACTACCTAGGTTCGGGACCTACTCCGCAGGAGCTTAATAAATTGAAACTTTACCTGCTGGGAAACGATCATTAGACACGCTGAATGTATTACTTCTGTTCTGTTTATGTATATTTCTTTTTGTAAGAGACGAACGGAGATTGTATATTTGCCAGACTTTGGCTTTTGTTATATGTTATGAAAAACAAAAATCTCAATAAAAACAAAGTTGAAACAAAAATGCAGCACAAAAATGCAGCACAAATAAGAGGACACAGAGACAGATACACACTTTCTCACTCTCCCCAGCAATCCCCGGTGATTATGTCTCTGTGCAGCAGTGGGAGATGTCTTTATCTATCTTCCAGATCCTGTGTACCATGTGACAGACTGAGTAACATGGTGCAAAAGTCCTGGCAGATAAAGACATCTCTCGCTGCCACAACGAGGAAGACTCACCGGGGATTGCTGGCGAGGGTGAGTGACTCACCGTGGCCGGGACTCCGGTTTAGACAGGCGATGCTTCCTTCCTCCTTGTCACGGGTGGACCGCGCCTGCCGGTAGTGGGGCCCGGTGTAGTGCAGATCAAAAGTCTTGAAGACGTCTTAGTGGAACAGATTAAAGGGGTTTTTAATTTTATTCGTGACGTCACCTATGAGTACATTCGGTAAGGACTACCGACGCTGCGGAACCTCCGGGGGATGGACAGCAGCAAGATGTTACGCTCCCCACAGGCTGAGCGGTAATCCCCGGAGGCTGGAGCTGCTTAAGATGTTGTGCGGCAGCTGCGGTTACCTTGTAGTGCGGACGGACAGTTCATAAGGAAGCACGGACACAGAAAGTCTCTGCAACGGGTCTTTACTGTAACCAGCAGGCAGTACATGGCATACAGTGGTTGGGTAGTAGACCGGGTGGACTCAGCAGTGATGGTGTCCCTTAGAAATCCGCAGTGTTCCTCCATTCTAACTAATTGGTTGCCAGTGTCGCCCAGGAATACTAGATCGGGTACGGGGAGGCTGCTTCAATGCCCTATCCATGATTTACGTTCTGGATGTTTTGGGGAGCCTTGGATCCCTCAGTGGGTACACCGCTGGTTAGACGACTGGAAGTTGGCTTGTGGTGGGGTGCTCCTTTGAAGCTGCTCCTCCACGCTTTCTGGTTCGCGTAGCAGAGGTGAACTGCTGCCCAGCTTCGGTACCAGTGAACCGGCTGTGAGTTGTGGGCACGGGAGTCTTTTGGGAACCCGTGTGAATAATGCCCAATCCCGGTTGGTAAAGCCTCAGGTGCTGACACCCGACCGGTGACGGCCCGGGGGCTGCACGGGGTGCGGAGCCCCCGCTCCTCTCCAAGTTCTAGTTCTCGACCCTTCTTCTCCGAGTTCTAGACTGTTCTTTTTTATTCTGTCTAGACTATTGTGTGTGTTCTACTACACTTCCCTAACACTCCACCCACCAGGACCTAGGCTTGGCCCTCTGTTCTAGGTGATGCATGTAGGGTTGGATTTCTAAATTAACCAGGTCACTGCTGTGTCAGAGAATATTGCGGCTGCTTTTATGGCTGCAATACCCTCTTGTGACGCACTCGTTGCGGGGCGCCACACTCCCCCTTGGTTGAATACGCTTGTCCCCAAGCGTCACACTACCCACATTACAGAGGTTTTTATATTTTATAACAGGTAATACACTTTTATTAATGACAGGTCATTGTATGCATAAAAGTGAAAAGGTGAATAAACAGGTTAACACATTGCGCGGACCCGGCGGGCGGTCGGCTGTCCTTAGGTAAAAGTTCAGGCTGTAGCCGCCAAATCGCGGTGTTACTTTGCAAACAGGAAGAAGTCTCTTTAGCTGAAAAGTTCAAACAACAAAAGTCACTTATGGAGGACAGTGTTCCGGACTCGTATAACGAACCACCCATCACAGCATACATGTCGCTCATAGGTTACTATGTCCCCTCTATACAAGTCTCGGTTTGGATGCCCTCGCGGTAGGTGCGATTCCACATCACGACGCCCCACAAATACTTCGGTACTCACACCCTCCTCCCTTACGAATCCCCACCCGGTGGATAAGTTGAAGGTGCTTACCCGCCCGGTTTTACGGAATTGTTCAGGCAATGGAGACTGGCGGCGGGCCTCGGCGCGAGCCTGCATGTTGGCTTGCAGTCGAGTGTGCCACTCCTCTCTCCGGATACGACGTACCTCTTCGTCAGAGTGGTGCAGCGTGTGGATGCAGTCACTACGGCGTGCTGGTTGTTGAACCGCTTGAGTTTGGTGGGCAGTCTGTAGAAGAAGCCCGTTTCAACGGGACCGGAGAAGATGTGGCTGCGGCGGCACCCGACCAGTGCACCCGAGCTGATCGCCCGGCAGAAGGATTCTTTGTGTCTCCCCAGGCGAACCCGGTGTAGAGGTCCTCAGCTGGGCTGTAGGTCTCGTCGTCATCCTCGATGATTACGTCGGGCTGCTCGGCTGACGAAGACGATGGAATGAAATCCTCTGAGTCGGTGGGTGGCTGTGCTGCAAAGTTCTCCTTGGGGTCGTTGTGCAGGACTTCCAGGCTGCCTGCCTCTTCTTCTGTAGCAGCAGGAAGTGGTGTTTCGATCCCGGTCACCAGGTAGGCCTCGGTATTTGCAGAGGAGGCCTCCGGTTCAGGGGAGAAACAGGCGACAGTCTCAGTATTGTGGAAACTAGTCGCGGGTTCCGCAGGTGGAACCAGGTATGTGTCGGCTTCTTCGTGGGAGCGTATTGGAAGCTTAAGATGTTGTGCGGCAGCTGCGGTTACCTTGTAGTGCGGACGGACAGTTCATAAGGAAGCACGGACACAGAAAGTCTCTGCAACGGGTCTTTACTGTAACCAGCAGGCAGTACATGGCATACAGTGGTTGGGTAGTAGACCGGGTGGACTCAGCAGTGATGGTGTCCTTAGAAATCCGCAGTGTTCCTCCATTCTAACTAATTGGTTGCCAGTGTCGCCCAGGAATACCAGATCGGGTACGGGGAGGCTGCTTCAATGCCCTATCCATGATTTACGTTCTGGATGTTTTGGGGAGCCTTGGATCCCTCAGTGGGTACACCGCTGGTTAGACGACTGGAAGTTGGCTTGTGGTGGGGTGCTCCTTTGAAGCTGCTCCTCCACGCTTTCTGGTTCGCGTAGCAGAGGTGAACTGCTGCCAGCTTCGGTACCAGTGAATCGGCTGTGAGTTGTGGGCACGGGAGTCTTTTGGGAACCCGTGTGAATAATGCCCAATCCCGGTTGGTAAGGCCTCAGGTGCTGACACCCGACCGGTGACGGCCCGGGGGCTGCACGGGGTGCGGAGCCCCCGCTCCTCTCCAAGTTCTAGTTCTCGACCCTTCTTCTCCGAGTTCTAGACTGTTCTTTTTTATTCTGTCTAGACTATTGTGTGTGTTCTACTACACTTCCCTAACACTCCACCCACCAGGACCTAGGATTGGCCCTCTGTTCTAGGTGATGCATGTAGGGTTGGATTTCTAAATTAACCAGGTCACTGCTGTGTCAGAGAATATTGCGGCTGCTTTTATGGCTGCAATACCCTCTTGTGACGCACTCGTTGCGGGGCGCCACACGAGCATTGGAGCATTTTTCTTTTGGAAAAAAGAACCACAAATAGACTGTGGGAATACCCATTTGTTTGTGATGCTTTTGTCGAGCCCCAGGCCCTGGGGTACTCGGGTATCAGGCTCGGTGGGTGCTTTCGCGGGAATGTCACAGGTGGCAGCGCCTGAGCCCCTGACCTGGATGACACTTCAATAAGGGGTTATTTTTAGGGATAAGAGTTTGTCATGTGACACCACCTGTAGTACCTGGTGATGGGTCACCAGCGCCGCTACAGTCCGCCGGAGGTCGATGGTAACGCGGCTGAGATGGCAAAGCTGCCTACAGATGGAGCTGGGCCTCCGGGGCAGCGTAGTGTAAAGGGGCAGCTTGGAGTGGAGCTGAAAGTCAGTGTAGGGGATGTTGGAGCAGTCTATAAGGGGCACTGGGAGCAGAAAGGAATGACGCACACACACTGCAGAAGTCTCTTTTACCTTTTACTGGTGGTATAGCAGGTAAAGATGTCCAGGGCATTGACAGATGACCAGGTGCACAGTGGTTCCCCACAGAAAGTGGGTATAAGGCTTTCTCTGCTTCTCCCTACAGTTCCTGAAGCCAGCCTGCTTTCAGCCAGACTGGCCTCCTCTCTCCTCAGGTCCTTGCTCTCTCCTCCTGCGCGGTCCACGTGTTATCCTCTCTGAACACTGCTGTACTGATCTACACTGCGGTGTCTGGCTCCCTCTCTCAGGACTCGCAAGGGGACAGGGTGACTGAAGTCTCCATGGTGTGACAGGGTTTTCTGTAGTCTTGAAGTATCCTACAGGTGCGGATCCCCGAAGTCCAGTACGTCTTTGGGCGAACTTCCACTAGTTCCTCACTCCCTTGGCTTTCTGCTCCTTGCCTTCTGTCCCCACTCTAAGGCTTGCGGCACGTCAGAAGGGCCACTCCGGGTCACTGGCTTGGGCCTAACCGTGGCACCGACCACCAGGACGTCTTCGCAGCTCTCCTAGCGTCTGCACACTCTGACTAACTCCTCCCCCAGCAGCAGTATTTATTGGGGATCTTGCCTAAGGTCAGCAAGTGGAGCTCCCCCTACTGTGGCGGGGTGGAAGGTGTTGCATGTAGTAGGTACCTGCTGTGGAAACCCAGCTGTTCATTAGGGAAGTCTGTGGCTACCTGCGTGAGAAGGGCGCCACATACCCCCCTAGGTAATTTCAGTACTCCTGGAGTAAGCATTTTTGTGTTCAACAGAAGGGATAACAATTTTCAACAATTTTAACAGGTAACATAATTACAAAGTCTCAAAATATAAACATTTACAAAAACCACTGAAAAATATTGGAAAAATGAAAAAACAGGTAAGTCCGTACGGTGCTAGTCCATTCACCGCAGGCTTTGAAAAAGAAGTTTGTTGTCACACCAGTCCTGTGACCATGGTCCTTTTGAATTGTAATTTGGGGAAAAGTTCAAAGGGAGAAGTTCAACAAGTCCTTACAGGTAAAGTCTCTGTAGGCTCAACAGTTCAAAATACAAAACAACATTTACTACGGGTGTTTTCGGCGTAGGAGTCCTAGGTCCTTATAGGGGCCTCTACCGGTCATAAGTGCTGTAGGCCTCCTGGCCCTGGGGTCACCTCTTGGCCAAGTTGTTGCTCTCCCTAGATAGCTCCTTACGCCAACTCCACTCTCCCCTCTTTTGGTGTTGTGTACCTGGCTTTTGGCCTACTCTTCACCTTTTGAACACTACTATTTACATTCTTATTTAACTACTATTTACATGTTACTTTTCAGTGTGTTCTACCTTGCATTCATTGTGCCCACTCTCCATACCTAGACAGGGGTTGACCTTGTGTGCTCCTCTGTGATGTAGAGCACTACATAGATCACTGTCTTAGGTGAGGTTTCTAGTGAAGAGCCTGGTGCAGGTATGTCAGGTAAGCGTCTGCGTGGCCTTAGTCTCACTACAGGGCTAGCAGGTGTACCGATTGCAGCATCCTCAGATTCTCTGGCAACGGGTATTTCTTCCTGATTCCTTTGTACCATCTCTTCGGGATGGTAGAAATTCAGTAAAGGCACTAGGATGGCTCCATCTTGTTGAGGCCAATCTTCTGGGAAATATCCTAAAATGGTTGAGATTACCTTCCCCTTTGGTACTTGGACTTAGCTCTTGTACTGGTTCTGACTCTTGTATTGGTTGAGTTGGGGGATTTTGGTTTTCCCATTCAGTTGGACACTTTTTGATGTGGTTTCTTGACACAGTGTGAGAGTTTTTTCCTCCGTTCTTGCTAATGAGACACACTTTGTCATTATCATATCTGGAGTCTAGTAGAACGTAGGGTTCTTGTTCCCACTGATTGTCCAATTTGTGTTGGGTTCTTTTCTCTTTAAGACAATACTTCCAGGTGTAATAGGTTTTGCTGGAGCATGTTTGTTATAGTCCCTTTCTTGCTTTTCACGGGCTTTCTCCAGGTTGTCTTTGAAACAGGCTTGAACCATTTTGTATTGTTCGAGGTGATTTGCGTTCCAATTGGGTATGAAATCATCTGTTTTGGGATCGACTACTCCGAGTTCCAAGTCTATGAGTAACTTTCCTGTACAGGCTCTTATCAAGTAAGCTGGTGTACAGTTTGTAGAACGTACTGCAATGTGGTTGTACATATCAACCAAGTCTGGTAGTTTCTCCGGCCGATTGGTTTCTTTCCTCCAAGTGTAAGATCTTCAACATGTCAATGATGATACCGTTCATTTTCTCAAATAATCCATTGGCTTGGGGATGATATGGAGTGTCCTGATCTTTTTGCACCCATACATGTGGCAGAACTCTTGGAAGATCTCCGCTTCGAAAGCTGATCCTTGATCTGTGAGGACCTGTTCTGGGTATCCCAACGGTCTGCAGAATACTTTTTGGAATGTTCTGGCAGCTGTCAAGTCTTTTACGGGGGCAACCATTAAGAACTTGGGTAATGGTCTACCATGGTCAACGCGTATGTGTAGCCAGATCTACTTAGAGTCAGTTTTACGTGATCCAAGGCTACTATTTCCAGGGGCTGTTTCGTTACGATGGGTTGGAGCGGTGCTTTCTGTCTCTGTAAGTCTTTCTTCTAAGGCTGCAGGGTCCACAGTTCTTACACCACCTTTCAATGGATCCACGCATGCCGACCCAAAAGAACCTATCCCTCAGTAGCATCTCTAGCTTTTCCACCCGAAGTGACCAGTCTGGTTGTGGTAGGCGTTCAAGACAATCTGGATTTTTGACTTTGGCACGATGATTTGCCAGACCAACTCGTGTGTCCTTGGGTTGATATACCTCCTGCAGAGCTTCTCCTGGTATATGAACAGCTTGCTCCGCTCGCTCCACAGATGTTTGACTTCCGGTTGCGGATTTTCTGGCAGCTTTGCTGACTCCTGGGTTATCAGCTTTTTACCAAACTGACGGCCGGGTCATTGTCTTGCACTTCCTTCCAACTGACGTGGGGCAACGGGTTCACCATTCTTGCAGGAGGGTCTTTACGGGTCTGCTGGCACTAAGTTACTCTTAACTAATGGAAGGCAGGTAACTCCACTTCTTCCAGCTCGTCTTCATCTACACCCTCATCTGACAGGTGAGGCATTCGGGATAAGGCACCCGCATTTCCATGCTGGTGCCCAACCCGGTACTTGATGGTAAACTGGTAGTTGGACAATCTGACCATCCATCTCTGCTCCATGGCTCCCAACTTCGCAGTCTCCAGATGGGTCAGCGGATTGTTATCTGTGTAGGCTGTAAACTTGCTAGAGGCCAGGTAGTGTTTGAACCTCTCTGTGATGGCCCAGACCAAGGCCAGGAATTCCAGCTTGAAGGAACTATAGTTCTCTGGGTTCCTCTCTGTGGGGCGCAGCTTCCTACTGGCATTGGCGATCACCTTTTCTTTGCCTTTTTGCCTTTGAGAAAGGACGGCTCAATGTCCCTACATTGATGGCATCCGTGTTTAGCAGTAATGGCAGGTTGTAGTCTGGGTAAGCAAGGATTTCTTCTCCTGTCGGGGCTTCCTTCATCATCTGGAATGATTCCTCTTCTTCCTTGCCCCACCTCCACGGAGAATCTTTAGACTTGCCCTTCGTGGGTTGGCCTACTAGGAGGTCTTGCAGGGGAGCAGCCTTCTTGGTGTACTCCTTTATAAACCTCCTATAGTAACCCACCAATCCCAGGAATTGACGTACTTTCTTCAGAGTCTTAGGTTCTGGCCACTACTTGATAGCTGTCACCTTGTCTGGATCAGGGGCCACGCCTTGGCACTGACTATGTGTCCCAGGTGCTGTACTCTTGGCTTCAACAGGTGGCACTTGGATGGTTTCAGCTTCATCCCGTATTTGGCCAGAGCTTCAAACACCTCTGCTAGATGAGTTATGTGTTCCCCATAGGTCTTGGAGTACACGATCACGTCATCCAGTTAGAGCAGTACCGTCTCAAAGTTCTTATGTCCCAGGCAACTCTCCATCAACCTCTGGAAGGTTCCGGGTGCATTACATAGTCTGAAGGGCATGCTGTTAAATTCACATAGGCCCATAGGTGTTGTGAACGCCGTCTTCACGCGGTCTTGCTCAGCTACGGACACCTGCCAATACCCACTAGTGAGATCTAAGGTAGAAAAGTAATTGGCGGACTTCAACGCAGCTAAGGATTCCTCTATACGAGGTAATGGGTAAGCATCCTTGTGTGTTATGCAGTTTATTTGCCTTATTTGTTCGAATTCTCTGACTACCCGGTAAACTCCTTGCTTTTTGTACATAGGAGTGGTGTCAGTTCCGACATGGAGCTGCTGGCATCAGTCCTCCAGTGGCCCTGTTGTTTAATCAGGTTTTGCCCCCTTGGTATGGGGTATGGGTCCCACTGTTTGGATCTCGTTGTTGCTGACTGTGTAAAATTTAGCAACGGTTGTATACCTGGGTAATTTAACCTCTTCACTGCGCAATTTAAGATGCGAACCGGTACTCTCCCATTGTGTACATCAACTACCCCCCGGCTGTCAACAGTGTAGGTCTGTGCTCTGTGCTGATGGGTTCCACTAATGCCTGATA
Organism: Allobates femoralis; assembly: GCA_033576535.1. Lineage (NCBI taxonomy): Eukaryota > Metazoa > Chordata > Amphibia > Anura > Aromobatidae > Allobates > Allobates femoralis. Next base: position 538,297,615 of record JARQOC010000002.1, read on the forward strand.
GTCCTGCCCTCTCAGACCTATGGCTGCTCAACACCAAATCATCATTTCACTCATTGGGGGAATCACAATAGGAAATGGGTCTGTCACCCATGCAGTACCAATTTTGCCATCTGTAATTGTTACCTGTTGATGGTGCAGGATGGCTCTTATCTCACGCTGGAGGACCTTCCTCTGACCAGGTCTGGCAGTGTCTGCAATCTGTTGAAGCAAAGACAAAACTTCCTCCATGCAATTGCTAACAACATTAGTGCCTATTATTATATATGGATCATTTGCATTACTTGCTTCTGCTACTACTGGGATCCCCTGGTTCTGCAATTCCACCCTCCCCACCTTTATGGACACTTCTCTAACCCCCATCACAGTAATCGGTTCACCGTTAGAGGCATTGAGGGTGAAGTCTAAGGCAGGCTGTTCTGCATCAGCCCAGTAATGCTTATAAAGGATTTAGGGGATGGTGGTCACCTGCGACCCGGTGTCCAGCAGAGCAGGTGTCGGGATGCCATCTACTACAGTGGACAGAAATGGCCTCTGTCCGATGAAGGTCTTGTACCAGGTGGCTGGGCCCTGTTGATCTACTGTATTCCTGAGGTTTGACCCCGGCCCCCAGGGACTACCCGTTTAAAGGACAGCTCCTAGCGATGTGGCCGGTCCGGTTACAGCGGCGGCAGATGGGCTCCCCAGTGGAGCTGTAGCGGTTGGTGGTTCTTCCCCGGTACGCTGTGGCTTGCTTGGCTCTCATCCAGGGTACATCCTCCGGACTGTGGGCAAGTTGGATCAGCGGTTGAGGTCGGGGCTGAGGTCTTGACGCTGGCTGTTGATTTTGCTGCAGCTGCAGAGCGTCCATCAACTTAGTGATGTTCTTATTCATTTGCCTCATCTCAGCACGCACCTCAGCACGCAAAGAGTCATACTTGTCAGGCTGAGCAGATTGTACATTGTGCGTGGCTGCAGACACAGGTACTGGTTTCACCACTGCACCACCTTTTAATGGCAGCTTCATGGGCCTCTACCGGCCGCAACCCTTTTATGGCCATCTCCTTCAGGGTGTTAAAGTCAGCTTCTGGGTTGCTCAATGACCACCAACGTACAGTCTTATTGTCCTCGGGGGATAGTAGTGCCCGGGTGAATTGTTCAATCAAGAGCTTGTTTTCGTCAGGTACGCTGGCGGGACTGACATGTTTAAGGGCGCGCAATGCTTCTTCCAGGCGCCAGGCGTAAGCTCTGATATCATCTCCCGGCCTCTGGTAGCAGTGATGGAAGCGCATGCGTATATCAGCCTCGTTGCACTCCTCGAAAGTAGTGTGGCGCCCCTGCGACCAGGGTGGCCACATAGGGAACTGCAGCCAGGTAGGAGGAAAAGATAGTTTGCACAACAAACACCCTCACAGACATCCCACACACCACTAGGAGGAAGCACCCAACCCGGAGCCCGGAACTCTAGGCGGGCAAGGGGTGGTGGGTTTAGAGGACAGTGGATGGGAAGCATGTAGGTCAGGTGACAGAAGGTAGAAGCAGAGGAAGAGGAAGGAGTGAGTAGGCCAGAGGGTGCCGAGCAGAAAAGAGAGAAGCACACGTTCTGGAGGAGTGGGGCTGATGGAGACGCAGAATCCACAGAGTCAGAGAAACCATGGAGAGAAAGCTCGTCCATAGCCAGCAGCCCAGGAGAGTGTGAGAAAAGAGAAGGACCAGCAGCACTGGCTCCTAGGAATACGGCAGCACTGATCAACTACCGGCGGAGTAGTCTTCCCTACTGAAGCTAGAAGAACAAGGTTCAGAGGGAGCCTGATAGTGCCTGGCGGGAGAGGACTATTGGAGGCTAGGCAGATTGCAGATTGTCGGCTCTGACTGGGAACCGAAGATTTACCCGGTATCCCCAGATTCACCGACGGGGAGCTGAAGTTCTAAGTTGGAATTCCTACCCAAAAGGACAGACAGCACAGTGGCAACCACGAAGACCCACAAGGGTCCGAGCTACCGCTACACTGTCCGGAGACACAGAGGGAGAGAGAGACCACAGCCTGAAAAGGGACTAGAGAGAGTGAGGGGTCGCAGCGTGACAACGTGGCTGCAGGGAGTTTAATGGAACCCGGAGTAGAATGCCTGTAACTCGTGTTAAGACGTGAACTGTACTGAGGAATACTGTGAACTGCTTACAGAGAACTGACAAGTAAACCGGTGAACCCTGCCTGTGTGTCCGTGTTTAATTCCAGCGATAAAGAACTGTTTTATTACCTTTCATTCCTGTCAGGAGCATCCCAACCCGTGGCGGGCTCATCCATCTGGCTGCAGCCCATCCATCTATCCTCCTGGCAGAAGAAGAGCTGCAGCGGTGGTCCCATCATTGACCACAAACCGTGGGCGGTGTCACGACAAACTGTATCCTTTGTATATATCCCCTTTTACTTGTGAGAACCCGGGACACGGTCCGGACCAGGACCTCAGTGACATCCCCAGTAGCGACCCGGTCCGGTACCGAGTACCCCGTTCCAGTGGGCTCCACAACCTGGCGTCACGAACAGGATGAACCCGGTCCAAAAGAATCGGACCCCGTGTGCCTAAACATCGTGTTCTGGACTTTTCCAGCCAAATCTGAGCTTAATGGCGGCCATAGGAGCCTGAGACCATGTGCAGAGGAGGCGTGCCCAGACCGCCCATCGTGGGCCGGCCTGGTCCAAAGCGGGAAAAGAAAGGTCTGCCCTGGCTCCCATTAAACTCCGGGGGAGCCAGCCATCAATCCAAAGGAGGAGCCTCCGCCACTAAGTCCACTTACCAATGAGAAGTTGGCGGGAGCCGAAGAGGAAGTCGTCACCTGGAAGAGGCTGGACAAAGAACCGGAAAAGAGGGAGTCGCTATCAGGATCTGAGTACACGCGGACGGAAGGAGAGGACGCCCAGGAGAAAGCTGCAGCCAAAAGACCCGAAGTGATCCCGGAGGGCCCACAGAGTGCATTCGTGGAGGAACCCGGCCAGGGAGAGAGCGACAGTGATCGTAACAGCATGGCAGAAGGCAGAGAACGACGTCCCGAGATCCAAGACACCCGGTGAGGTGTGCTGCGGCTGCTGCCCTTACAGACGACCCGGGCCCAAGCGGAGCAGAGGGCCTGGATTCAAATCGATATTCGACAGAACTTTCAAAGCTTGTCTGCGCAACCCGGCTGGGTTGGCGCCTCTAATAGTCGCGCCGAGAGCGAAGGAACATGCCGCACCACGACTCTAATTGATGTGACTATCCCCGGAGCTGCACCGCGCCCTGCCGTAAGAGAGACTGACCCACTCGGAGCCCTGGAGGGAGGGTGGTTGCCACTGCCGTAGCCCCTGATGCCAGCGCCAACGACTGTAGAGGTGAGAGGAGAACAACTCCGTTGCTGGTGGGAGAAAGATGAGAACTGTGAAGACCTGATGGGCTTTCTAGGAGACCCTGGCGGTGCAGTGGGGCCAGCAGAGCTTATTACACGGGAAGAATACATAAGACATTGTGTGCACAAGTGGGAAAAAGAAGAGATTGAGAGACAGGTACATAAGCAAATCGTTATAGCCCGTACCAAAGAGGCCAAAGCAGCGCCTCGACGAGATGAAGAGGTGCGCAGATCCCCACGACACCAGGGGCAAATTGTGAAAATAATTGAGTCAAGAGGATTTTCATTCGCCCGTGAACCCGGTGCGCAAAGAGACATTTTCATAAATCGACGATACGTAGAAGGGTATTTACCATCAGATCACCCAGACAGAAAAGTGACAATTGGAGAATGGGTCTCTTACAATGTTGTCCAAGGCAAGAGAGGTCCATACGGGGTTAAAGTGAGACGACTGTCCCTCAGAACGCCGGAGGAAGATGAACCCCCTGCCCTAGAGGATCCTGAACCTGATCCAGCCAGTTTCACGGGTTCACTGCTTCCTGCAGATTTAAGGCAAAGTCTCTGGCACTCTCTTCAGGCTTTTGTTGACATGCAAAGAACCTCATTTTAGCCCGAGTATCAGCAGTAGATTCAAATGCTGCTTTTAATCCAGCTATAAGATGCTCTAGAGGGTCCTTTTCTGTATCCAGCCAGGATGCGACCTCCCGCTGTGCATTGCCTGTTAATTGTCCAATAATCATCCCTACACGTTGTGCTTCAGTGAGAGGGTACATCACATAGTATGCTTTTATCTTGCTGATAAAATCATTAAGAGTGTTAGGCTCACCGGAGTATTGAGGCAGCCACATTGCCCTTGGAGTATACGGCATCATGAGCGGCATGATAGGCGCTACTCCTTGCGCCGCTGCACCGCTGGGTGCAGCTCCTTGACCCAGTGCTGGATTCTCACCTGCTGCCCCGCCGCTGCTTGGCACCGCTGTCTGCAACATCCTGTGCCCCCTTAGTTAAGGTCCGCCCTCCGTCTTCTGCTTCCGTCCGGATGTCTAACAAAGGTTCCGCTGCGCACCAGGGATTCTATTCCCTTCCGGATGACGTCATAGCGGTGAGTGGTTTTTCTTCCCGCGCGTCGCGCGCTCTGTAATGGCGGATTTTGAAATTTACAGTCTCTGTGGCGCAGTTAAAATTCAGCTTGCCGCGCGCCCAGCAATGGCGGCTGATTCAAAACAGTCACTAATCACGGCACACAATGTCCGGTACCGGGCACGGTACATCCTGTTCGTGACGCCAGGTTGTGGAGCCCACTGGGACGGGGTACTCGGTGCCGGACCGGGGTACTGCTGAGGGATGTCACGGCGGTCCTGGTCCGGACCGTGTCCCGGGCCCGCACAATAAAATGGGGGTTATTTACAGGGGATTTGTCAGTCGTGACACCACCCACTATATGCAGCGAGTGATGGGGCCGCCGCTGCTGCAGAACCTCCGGGGATGATTGGATAGCAGAACTGGGTTCCCCGGGGCAGGGATGATCATAGTAGTGAAAGTCTGTGATGGTGGTTATTGATGCTGCAGGAGAGTAGGGGTAGTAGTAGAGATGATGAGAATGGAGGCAATGGCAGTTTATGAGGGAAAATGGGGCTTCAGCATAAGGAACACACATACTCACGATTTCTGTACTTTTCCAAGTCTTTACTTGCAGATGGTATAACACAGTATTGTCCACGGAGTCTGTACCGGGTTGCTCCCACCCTGACCAGGTCCTTGGCATCCTACTTATGCGCTTTGTATGTGGCCTGCTGCCGCTTGTAGCTGAACTGCTGGCCCTATCTCTTCCCACGGGTACCAATCTGCTAGGCAACTTGAGTCCTCTGTGTCACTGACCCCTCCGTGTTGCTTTGCTATGGTACAGTGAAGATGGTGGACCTTCACTATCCCGGTATTCACTGTCCTGTCTGTCTCAGGCACAGCCTCGGATCCGGTATCCGTCTTAAGCGCCTCTCCAGGGTTAAGTTTAGGGTAACTTCTTATCCCGGGGATGCTCCTCTGTTACTCTGACTCCTCTCCTCAGACCTCTCAGGACCTCCACTTCTACTTGACTCTGCTCCTGCTCTCAACTCCAGACTAAACTAAACTGAACTCAAACTCACTAACTGTCACTGTCACTCTGAGGTAAACAACTTTAGCTCCTCCCACTAGTGCAGGTGCCATCTAAGCTCCTCCCACTTTCTAGTGAAGTGTTGTATGGGGAGTAAACCTGTGTTGATGTTTCTGTGGCACTTTAACCCTTGGGGTGCCACAGTACCGTCACACGTGGAAACATCTCTGGCAACATGGCTGGCAACTGACGGGAGTGTGCACGTTTTTGGCCGCTGCCAAAGATCACTGGTGAGCTGTCAGACAAGGAGACATTGCCGGCAATGCAGCGGCGATGGTGAAAGCAACTATTGCTGCCAGGTTTAAATTTAACCATGGCAGCAATCCTTAACATTGGACTCTATGTGGGAAGATGCTTGCAACATCGCTGTTGTGTTGTCAGACAGGGAGATTGCCTGAGCAACATCGCCAGGTTTCAGGACATTGTCCTAAAACCAGGCGATGTTGCTGAAGCAACTATCACCATTAAAATCACCCTGTAAGGCTGCCTTCACACTTGCAGATGGATCTGCAGCGTTTTGCAGATGCATCTGCAAGTGTGAGCATGCTGACCGCGGCCCCTATGTTTATAATAGGGCGCACCGGGTCTGAACGCTCTCATTCATTCCTATATGTGTACTGTCAGCAGGCGTATGCCTGCTGACAGATCACACACTCCCGCCCGCAGCATGGACGCTACATCTCGCGTCCACAGTGCGGACGGGAGAGTGTGATCTGTAAGCAGGCATACGCCTGCTGACAGTACACATATAGGAATGAATGAGAGCGTTCAGACCCGGTGCGCCCTATTATAAACATAGGGGCCGCGGTCAGCATGCTCACACTTGCAGATGCATCTGCAAAACGCTGCAGATCCATCTGCAAGTGTGAAGCCAGCCTTACATGGGGCAACTCTCCAGCGATGTCGCTTCAAAATGGCAACGCCCCTGAGTTGCCGGAGAGGTTTCCCCGTGTGACGGTACCTTCACAAATACTGAGGTAAATAAACTCACCAAATGCTCAAAGTGCAACACTCTTCTGACTGTGCGGATTCCACCAATAAATAGGTGATCACCTTCCGAACCTGTGCATCGCAGGGAACTTGTGTTTACCAAAAAATCCCTTTAATGCAAACTCCAGTAATTGTACATTGCAGTAATGGTGAGCGCACAGTGATGTGTTTTACAGTCCACGCTCCACTATAATGGGTATAACGGATAACAGGTATTTGCATATAGCTGAAGGGCAGGTGGGCCCTTGGAGTCAATTTCCCTGGTGGGCCCCAGACACCCCAGTCCGGCGCTGTCCCCCAGCGATCTCTGGTGATTCCTCCTCCATACACAGGCAGGAGAGGTCTTTATCGTCCTGCCAGTACCTTTACATCATGTGTCTCAGCCTCTCACATGGTGCGCAGGATCTGGAAGATAGATAAAGACATCCCCCACCTCTGCATGCATCATCACAGGGGAATGCTAAGGAGGGTGATCAGAAAGTGTCTGTGTGTCTGTCTCTGAACAAATGCAAAAGGGTCTTGCAGCATTTGTGCAATACAGACACAGCACAAAATATAAGCACAGTGGGCAGTAAAAGTTGTAGACTGCTCAGTGTGTCAGGTATGCAGTAATGTGGAGTCCCTGCAGTCTGCTCCAATGGCCCCACACATACCAGGACTATGTACACTATATCAGTGCCAGGCTCCTCAGGGCATTGCTCAGCACAATGGCACAATAGTGATACGTCACACCTCCCTGAGGAGACATTCTGCCATGCCGCACACTGGGAGGACTGGGCGGGGATCACCTGTAATATATTGGATCAGGGCTATACCAAGTGCCGGGGGCGGTCTATGTGTCGCCATTTTTCATATGGGAAGGTCCAAAGTAAAAGACAACTTATTAGTGAGTGAATCCTAGAAACCGAATCACCGGGGGCGAATATGAAGAGCTACAATGTGTCATCACATTCATGTAGAATCATCCCCCTTATCTGCATGGAAATGAAGCGCTGCCCTTATTAAAGATGGCCGCACACGCTTCACGCTCAGCCCTTACGTCATCACAACATGGGCACGTGACAGGGAGCAGTTTGCACTTGACAGCGACGCGCGCTCCCGAGCCACGCCCCTCGGGATAGAATATTGAAACAGTGACGCGCGCCCCCGTGAGGTGAAGCCCAGCGCGTGCTCCGAGCGTTCCCCGGGAATTCCGTGCGGGTGGCGGGGGCGCGCCTTCATTCTGAGCAGCGGCGGTGGCCCCGGGTGAGCGGCAGCCCTCAGATGTGCACTCGGGACAGTGTGCAGCGTTCGGGGGAGGCTGCTCTCCCTGCTCGTCTATGTCCGCCCCGCAGGCACACACTTGGCCCCGGTACATGGTGCTGCTGAGACTCCCCTCGTCCTGCTGCGATGTCTTCACATCACTCCAGTCACCCGGAGACCCGCAAGTTTACCAGGGCGCTCAGCAAGCCTGGCACTGCCGCCGAGCTCCGGCAGAGCGTCTCCGAGGTGGTGAGGGGCTCCGTGCTTCTGGTGAGTGCTGGGGGCAGTGTGGGGAGGGCACTGGGATACCAGGCAATGCTGCCAATGGCCAGCAGATGATGCCCAGTCACACCAACTTGGCCAGTGCACTTCTGATGACCTTTCCCGGGCAATCCTCCTATAGTCATGCCATGCTGATGAGTGCAGTTCTGGTGCTGCCAGGTCATGCCATCTTCACCATGACAGTTCTGGTGCCAGGTCATGCCATGCTGATGAATGCAGTTCTGGTGCCAGGTCATGCCATGCTGATGAGTGCAGTTCTGGTGCCAGGTCATGCCATGCTGATGAGTGCAGTTCTGGTGCTGCCAGGTCATGCCATCTTCACCATGACAGTTCTGGTGCCAGGTCATGCCATGCTGATGAGTGCAGTTCTGGTGCTGCCAGGTCATGCCATCTTCACCATGAGAGTTCTGGTGCCAGGTTATGCCATTTTTACCATGACAGGTCTGGTGCCTGGTCATGCCATGCTGATGAGTGCAGTTCTGGTACCAAGTCATGCCATCTTCACCATGACAGTTCTGGTGCCAGGCCATGCTGATGAGTGCAGTTCTGGTGCCAGGTCATGCCATCCTGATGAGTGCACTTCTGGTGCCAGGTTATGCCATTTTTACCATGACAGGTCTGGTGCCAGGTCATGCCATGCTGATGAGTGCAGTTCTGGTGCCAAGTCATGCCATCTTCACCATGACAGTTCTGGTGCCAGGTCATGCCATGCTGATGAGTGCAGTTCTGGTGCCAGGTCATGCCATCTTCACCATGACAGTTCTGGTGCCAGGTCATGCCATGCTGATGAGTGCAGTTCTGGTGCCAGGTCATGCCATCCTGATGAGTGCAGTTCTGGTGCCAGGTTATGCCATTTTTACCATGACAGTTCTGGTGCCAGGTCATGCCATGCTGATGAGTGCAGTTCTGGTGCCAGGTCATGCCATCTTCACCATGACAGTTCTGGTGCCAGGTCATGCCATGCTGATGAGTGCAGTTCTGGTGCCAGGTCATGCCATCCTGATGAGTGCAGTTCTGGTGCCAGGTTATGCCATTTTTACCATGACAGTTCTGGTGCCAGGTCGTGCAGTTCTGGTGCAGGTTATGCCATTTTTACCATGACAGTTCTGGTGCCAGGTCATGCCATCCTGATGAGTGCAGTTCTGGTGCCAGGTTATGCCATTTTTACCATGACAGTTCTGGTGCCAGGTCATGCCATTCTGATGAGTGCAGTTCTGGTGCAGGTTATGCCATTTTTACCATGACAGTTCTGGTGCCAGGTCATGCCATTTTCACCATGACAGTTCTGGTGCCAGGTCATGCCATTTTCACCATGGCAGTCCTGGAGACTGGTCAGGAAGGCTTACCTAAAGCCCATGTTGCTATTTTGATCAAGGCTGTGCTGATGCCCTGTCAGTGCTGACCCGGCTTCAATGGTGTGCTTTGCCTAGTGTCCTGCTATGTTTTCTTATCTAACCTTTGGGTGCTGTGCAGAGTTTGATGTGACTTGTGTGGCAGCAGATTTTATGGATTTTCTGACTAATATATTAACCTTTGCATATAAAATCTGTGGCTACAGGACTGCAGCGATTATAATTATTACTGGGTTGTTGCTGTGTGATCAGGGGATGTTGGTCTGTGGGGATTGGCATGGCTGGAGAAACATGAAGGTTGGCGTTTGTGGGCACTTCATGTAGGGTACATACTCATATGATTATGTATATGGTCTCCAGCAGTCTGAGCCCGGACCCTGGTCACATATATTATTATGCATCGTATATATAGCGCCATCATGTTCTGCAAAACTTTACAGAAATCATCACTTTCCCCATTGGAGCTCACAATCTAAACATCCCATCAGTATGTCTTAGGAGTGTGGGAGGAAACCGGAGAACCCGGCAGAAACCCATGCAAACATGAGAACATTAGTGATGAGCGAGTATGCTCTGTGCGACTCGGTACTCGCACGAGTATCTCGGTACTCGGGGTGCTCGGCGAGCACCGAGTACTGCAGAGATGCTCGGACCGCTCGGTAATAAATAGCGATCTGAGACACATACACTGCTCACTTCAGTGCACACAGTGAGCTGGCACCATACAGGGAGCAGATTAATCGATAGGATCCCTCTGGGGGCCACAGCAAGGTGTTCTATGCTGCGGCGATGTGAAAAAGCCCACCCCTCCCGCCCTTTTCTGGATTTACTAGTTTTATAACCGAAAGTCTGTGGGCGGAGCCTGTCGCTCATTGACTTACATTGGGCTCGGTGCTCGGCCGAGTACACGAGTATCTTGAGATGCTCGGCCAGAGCACCCGAGCATTTTAGTGCTCGCTCATCACTAGAGAACATACAAACTCCTTACAAATGTCATCCTTGGTGGGATTTGAACCCAGGACCCCAGAGCTGAAAAGCAACATAACAGGTGTGACGTTCCACCCTATACATCACATGCAGACAGCAGTGTATCCAGTATGCTCTTCACTGTCACTTCTGCTTGCACTAGTCTTTATTATGTCCATTATTATTCAGGTCTTACTATTACTCTATTCTCTGTACTAGTCTAGTCTTACCATGAGAAAGTAGATTCCCTCCACAGGATCCATTATAAATACATAGGAATGAGCCGGCCTGTGCAGTGGATGGACGGCCTGCTGACCCACTTGTAGACCAGCGCTGTCCAGCACTGTCATCAGACACCCAAGGATGTATCCCAGGATGGCAGGCCATATACTATAGCAGACCTGAGCAAGTCTACCTGCAAAATGACTACAGTGGTTTCCTAATGATGTCTAAGGCGGCCGTCACACGATGCAATATCTTGAACGATATTGTAAGCGATCACGTGCACGCGCGATCGCTAACAATATCGTTCACATCGCTGGTGAGCTGTCATGGCGGGTTTACACGCCGCGATATCGGCGTCCAACTCCGATCCAACTCCGACAAAAAGTCACGTGGTTCGGGAGTTGGACCCGATATCGTTCGCGCGTTGTACGGTTTGAACGTACAATGCGATGCTGGAACGATGCCAAAACGATATCGGGTTGAATGAGCGTGCTCTTCAACCGCCCGATATCGCATGGCCGTTGTAGCCGCATCGTCCCGTGTGACAGCCCAACTCCGATGTGTACGCCGACGCTACCCATTAACTCCCATGTTAAATGGTCGTTACTGGGTTGGTGGGCGTACACATCGGAGGGACGTTGTTTCCCGATATCGCAACGTGTAAACCGCCGATGCGATATCGGGAAAAGCGCACTAAAAATGCGTGCTCCTGCGCCGTTGTATAGCGATATCGTCCCGATATCGGGACGTGTAAACCCGCCATCACACAGACAGACTCACCAGCGATATGGGCCAGCGAGATCGCTGGTAACTATGGTACACATCGGGTTACTAGGCGCCGCGCGGCGCTTAGTAACCCGACATTTACCATAGATACCATCTCCCAGCATAGGCTCTGCCGCTGGGAGATCGTTCATCGTGGTGTCACACACCACGATGAGGCAGATTGATCAAGCGTTTATCGCTTGATATGAGCTCCGGCTCTCATATCTGCGATGTCACGATCAAGCGATTTTACATTGTAAAATCGCTTGATCGCACGTAGCGATGCACAAACGATATCGCTTAAGCGATCAAAAAGCAGATCGCTTAAACGATATCGTTCAAGATATTGCACCGTGTGACGGCCGCCTAAGGAAGGGATTACACATTAGATCACTGTCCGTTGAATGAGTTCAGCCTCCAGCTCTCTCCTGATCCCTGCGTGTGCTTGGTTGAGCATGCATGTGTTCTCAGTAGGCAGTGGGCAGCTGCCAGGCACCTGTAGCCGCAGCTTCTCCCCAAAACAGCAAAAGTGTTGGCAGGTGAAATCAGACTGCCAGGTCCTTATCAGGAGAGAGTCCTGAGACTAGTACATAGAAAATAGAAACTAGACATAGTAAATGGTGGGCTGATGTGACTGATGTACAGTACTTCTCATGCCTACTGCCAGCTTACCAGGCCTGTGTTATATAGCTCCTATACAGTTTGTAGTTCAAGGCTCTTTTGTTTCACCAGGTCAGAGGTGGCAGAGTTTGCTCTTTTATTCACACGACTCCCCTGCCTTTATTTTCTCAATCCCTCATACAGCTCCAGAGATATGGGCCCTAGTGCTTATTTCTATGATCTTTTCTATAGGAGCATGGCTTGCAGGATTCTTTAAGGGCATATCTTCAGGCTGATCTGCATTATTACCCTTTGAGACATGCCCCCTTGGTAAGACTATGAAATTCAGCATCAATTTTAATAAGGCCTTCTCTGCATCCGAAAGGTAGATCTAAAAAAAGAGGGAGAAGAAAGTAAAGGCCGGGTTACACGCTGCGATGTCCCAGCAACCCGACCAACGATGGGGACCGCTGGGATATCACTATCTGATCGCTGGTGAGCTGTCACACAGGCAGACTCACCAGTGATCAGCCAGTCTGCGCCCGTTACCAGAAGGTCGTTATGATCGTTCAGGATGCTGGGCGCAGACTGGGGATCGCTGGTCGTTGCCCCTGTCACACATGCTGATGCATGCATATGTGACAGCGGCAGACCAGCGACCGAAAAATGGCGCTGGCCCTTCCGCGGCGAGCTGATCGTTGCGGCATGTCACGCGCAGCGACGTTGCTACGAGGTCACTGCAACGTCACAAGTTGAAGCGACATCGCTAGCGATGTCGACACGTGTAAACCGGCCTTTATAATTCTTTATTTTATTACATTTATACAATTATACGGTTTGACAACAGGTATTAACAACAGCGTGAACCATTATATCAATCGTGTACATCTGCTATCCGTATTACTTAAGTAGCTATAATAAGCCAGGCGTAGGATAAAGCGAATAACATCGTTGCAATACTCCTCGTCATAAGTGTATCGTACCAGCATGTGTCGATGGTCTATCCAAATTGCAGATCTTCCCTATCCTCGAATAATTAAGAACAGAATTCTCTGACACTTGTCTTATCGTTACATAACGGATATTAAGACTACCTAGCAATACTGTAAAAATAAATAGATAAGGTCCACTTAACCTTAATACTTAAAGACAAAGACAAACCTGTTCGAAGAGGGAAAAGAGAGAAAAAAGAGAGATATTTAGGAATGGATGGGGAAGGGGAAGAAGAACAGAAAACAAAATGGGGGAATATAGTATAATAGTCCAATAAAGCCTCAGTAAAGTATATTCAATAGGTTACAAGGACATGGCAATTCAGCTATTGATCTCTGTAGGTCTTATATAGATCAGACTGTTGAAATGACATCCAACTAAACCAGGTATTTCTAAATTGTACATAAGTATCATGGATAAAGGAGGTCAAGTCTTCCAAATGCATGAGGTCATTCACCTTATTCAGCCATTGAGCAACAGTAGGGCCAGACTCTCTCCTCCAAAGAATTGGGATGCACGATCTCGCCGCCATTACCAGAAATCTCAAAAGGGACCGTTTATATTTGCGGAGAGGGATCTCACTGTGATGTAACATGAAGAGACTCGGGCCAAGATCGCCAGGGTAGTCCGTGACCACTCGAATAATCTCCACCACTTCAGAACAAAACGTCTCGTAAACCGGCCTTTAGACTCGAGGAAGCAGCAAAATAAAAGCAAAAACTGCTCACTTATGTCCTGGTGACAAATTGACGTTAAGGCTGCTTTCACATTGGTACTTTTGGAATCTGTGGGCATACAGGAAAATCCTGTATGCCCACGGATTCCCACACAAAAAGCAAACTGGATGCGACAAGCAGCATCCATATGCGTTCTATTCATGGATCCGTAATGACACGCGCCCCCCTATGGCGTGTGTCATTAACAACTGCATCATGAGCATGTACTGTGCATGCGCAGTTCATGTGTCATACCCCAGAAGTGCATATCTGCAGGGATCCGAACTGTACTTGGCTTTCCTTGTCCATAGGCACTCGTTATTATTTTTCATGTAGTGCTGCGGATTAGTGTGGATCCACGGCATCATTTTACTTTTCACGGAGACCAAAAACTTTATCAAGATGGATTTTTGGTTTCCATGAAAACTTATGTTGTTGCTGCGGATCCACATGTGGATCTCCCAGCACAACGGTGACACAAGGATGCCCATGAAAGTGTTTTACATCCCCATTGAAAGACAATTGGGCCAAAAATTGATCATTGTTCATCCTGTTTGTGGTGGATCTAAACGTGTGCCAGTGTGAAAGCAGCCGAAGACACTGTTCCCATCTGCAATTGATAATCTGATGGACCCTGACGCTCATGGCGGGTTTACACGCCGCGATATCGGCGTCCAACTCCGACCAAACTCCGACAAAAAGTCACGTGGGTCGCGAGTTGGACCCGATATCGGGCACGCGTTGTACGGTTTGAGCGTACAACGCGATGCTGGAACGATGCCAAAACGATATCGGGGTTGAATAGCCGAGCTATTCAACTCCCCGATATCGCATGGCCGTTGTAGCAGCATCGCAGCGTGTGACAGCCCAACTCCGATCTGTACACCGACGCTACCCATTAACTCCCATGTTAAATGGTCGTTACTGGGTTGGTGGGCGTACACATCGGAGGGACGTTGTTTCCCGATATCGCAGCGTGTAAACCGCCGATGCAATATCGGGAAAAGGGCTGAAAAATGCGCGCTCCCGCGCCGTTGCTTCCGATATCGCCGCGATATCGGGACGTGTAACCCCACCATTAGACCTTTTATTTTGACGGAAGGAATATTGTAGCATTTCATGACAGTGCGGCTGATGGGCTCAGCATATATATTGATAATTAATGCTGTCAGTAGTTAAATGTGGTCTTGTTCTCCATAGCAGCCACTGTGATGGTGATTATCGGCTATGGATTTTATCTGACCTTGTCCCATGTGGTCAGCGTTTTTCTCCTACTTTGTTCGTTGTGCTTGTTGTTGTCTATGTATTGTGTGATGAGCGAGCACTTGCTGTAGTGTGTGGTGAGCGAGCACTTGCTGTAGTGTGTGGTGAGCGAGCACTTGCTGTAGTGTGTGGTGAGCGAGCACTTGCTGTAGTGTGTGGTGAGCGAGCACTTGCTGTAGTGTGTGGTGAGCGAGCACTTGCTGTAGTGTGTGGTGACGAGCACTTGCTTAGATGTGTGGTGACGAGCACTTGCCGTAGTGTGTGGTGAGCGAGCACTTGCGTAGGGTGCGTAGCGAGCACTTGCCGTAGGGTGCGGTGAGCGAGCACTTGCCGTAGTGTGTGTGAGCGAGCACTTGCTGTAGTTTTGGTGAGCGAGCACCCTTGCTGTATGTTGGTGAGCGAGCACTTGCCGTAGGGTGCGGTGACGAGCACTTGCCGTAGGTGCGGTGAGCGAGCACTTGCTGTAGTGTGTGGTGAGCGAGCACTTGCTGTAGTGTGTGGTGAGCGAGCACTTGCTGTAGTGTGTGGTGAGCGAGCACTTGCTGTATTGTGTGGTGAGCGAGCACTTGCTGTATGTGTGGTGAGCGAGCACTTGCTGTAGTGTGTGGTGAGCGAGCACTTGCTGTATTGTGGGTGAGCGAGCACTTGCTGTAGTGTGTGGTGAGCGAGCACTTGCTGTATGTGTGGTGAGCGAGCACTTGCTGTAGTGTGGGTGAGCGAGCACTTGCTGTAGTGTGTGGTGAGCGAGCACTTGCTGTAGTGTGTGGTGAGCGAGCACTTGCTGTAGTGTGTGGTGAGCGAGCACTTGCTGTAGTGTGTGGTGAGCGAGCACTTGCGTAGTGTGTGGTGAGCGAGCACTTGCCCGTAGGGTGCGTGAGCGAGCACTTGCCGTAGGTGCGGTGAGCGAGCACTTGCCGTAGTGTGTGGTGAGCGAGCACTTGCTGTAGTGTGTGGTGAGCGAGCACTTGCTGTAGTGTGTGGTGAGCGAGCACTTGCCGTAGGGTGCGGTGAGCGAGCACTTGCCGTAGGGTGCGGTGAGCGAGCACTGCTGTATGTGTGGTGAGCGAGCACTTGCCGTAGGGTGCGGTGAGCGAGCACTTGCCGTAGGGTGCGGTGAGCGAGCACTTGCTGTAGGTGTGGTGAGCGAGCACTTGCTGATGTGGTGAGCGAGCACTTGCGTAGTGTGTGGTGAGCGAGCACTTGCCGTAGTGTGTGGTGAGCGAGCACTTGCCGTAGGGTGCGGTGAGCGAGCACTTGCCGTAGGGTGCGGTGAGCGAGCACTTGCCGTAGGGTGCGGTGAGCGAGCACTTGCTGTAGTGTGTGGTGAGCGAGCACTTGCTGTAGTGTGTGGTGAGCGAGCACTTGCCGTAGTGTGGGTGAGCGAGCACTTGCCGTAGGGTGCGGTGAGCGAGCACTTGCCGTAGGGTGTGGTGAGCGAGCACTTGCCGTAGGGTGCGGTGAGCGAGGACGTTCTAAGTACCCAGTCTGCTGTGAGTGTCGGCTTGTTTTCCTGTCCATTACACACAGGTTGGCAGACAATCCTGGATATTGGATTTGTGCTGGGCTGATGACATGTGGAAAAGCAGGAAGTGTCAGAAGCCATGTGCAAATAGTGCCGGATTCCTGTGGGAATTTATGGTGTTCCGCTTCTTCCAGATCAGATGTTTTCATAATAATATTTATTTATGTAGCACCATTAATTCTACTGTACTTTACATACATCAGCAACACTGTCCCCATCACAATCCAGAACCCTATCACTCTATCTTAGGAGTGTGGGAGGTAAGCAGAGAACCCGGGAAAGCCACGCAAACACGGGGAGAACATTTCAAACTTCTTGCAATGTTGTCCTTGGTGGCATATGAATCCAGGACCCCAGCACTGCAACACTGCAGTGTTAGCGACTGAGCCACTGTACAGTGCTAACTGCTGAGCCATCGTGTCTGCTTTCTTCTAACCTGGAGTCTACACTTCCTTTGAACATAGTGCGGCTCAGTATGAGGGATGTGTGTGTACTTGCTGATTGCAGTTACTCAGGGCTATGTCATACACAGAGCTCCAGGAACCCGCATTTCCTGTCACTACCTCTTTGTATTGTGTAAAGTGCCACTAGGTTAGCGATCCCCCGCCAGGGTAGAATAATGTGTGTAGTGATGGTTATCTTACATATATGACGGTGGTGATGGATATCAAATGTCATGTAAGGAATGGGAAGCATGAGGCAGACGTGTCTCAGCCATACAGTGTATGAATAATGCTGCTACACGATTTGTGTGATGGACTGTATGTGCTAATGCACCAAGAAACTTCTCACTATCACTTTTTACTTTGTTTGCACTTAATTTTCAGAAATATACCTTTTTCACATTTTTTTTAAATGTCCAGTTTCTACATAAAATAACTTAAAGTGAAACAAAGTCTGAGAGCATCATCCTATTGTAGAGACAGACTGGGATTCCACTGAGGTTTCACCTTCTGGGCTTCTTGCTGTAGTTTTCACAAAATCACTGTTTTATCTGTAGGAGACACTGATAGTAGAAACTGTTGCACCCTAAGCTCTATATTCTTGAGTTCTGTATAACTCCACTTCTGATTGGCAGCTTTCTGGCTATGCACAGTGTACACAGAAAGCTATCAATCAGTGGTGGGGTTAATCAGAGCTCAGCATTCAGAGAACTGATAGATCTGCTGCAAATAAAACAGAGATTTTGTTAAAAAAATGTAATAACATGGGATATCACTGGAATCAGGGTTTCTGGCACTTAGGCTGAAGGCACACTGTGCGAGGGACTCGCTTGAGTGCAATGTGAAAGAAACTCGCATTGCTTTGCGAGTCAGAAGTCGCTGCGACTGCACGCGATTTTCACATGCGAGAGGGCAATGCAAGTCTATGGGGGCGAGAAAATCTCGCACCCATACACCGCACGGTGCGAGTTTATGGCACCATGCTGGTCAGAGTTGTAATGAAGGAATGGGGGGACCCAAATCCTGCTACTCACAGTAGGGGGATGAGCGCTGGGTTCTGCAGATGCAGGCACAGGGGCTTTGTCACTCTCCATGATGATCTCCTAGTACTAACCAGGCCCACCCTGCTAGTCCCCTGAGGTCAGGGGGATGGCGGAAAGAAACCCTCAACACCTGGGCTTTCTAGGCTGACCAAGAAACAGACACAGAGGTCCTACCTGAAGTGAAGCCAGGCTGGGCTTTTATCAGCCAGGCCCTCAACGTCCAGCAAGGCTCCTTCTCCGGGTCCAGCAGAGGGAATACCAGCAGCCAAAGGGCAACGAATAGGCCGCCAGAGCACGCCAGCCGGCCGGCCTTGCGCACTCCCGATCAGAAGTCACTGCCAATTCGAGCGAAGCATCGGCCAGCAGCGAGGAGGAGAACGCCGGGGAGCTCAGAGAGGCCCCCAGCCATGCACTGCTCCGCTTTGCTTCCACAAGAGAGCGGGGTTGGAGTGGGAAAAAGGGGTCCCAGAATACACATGCCCACACATGGAGATGGGAGTGGCACTGCAGAAAGAAGAGCCGAAGCCTCCTGACCACAGTTCAAGTGCCCCTAGTCACCGGCCACAGGCAGCACCGAAAGGAACCTCTTTACGCCCTATAGGGGACAGGAAAAACACTGGTGGGTGCAGGAAGGTGGGAGGGGTATTTAACCTGTTTGTGTTTCCTGTCCCTTATTTAGGGCGGGGAGGCAACCTCCTCCTTTCTGCTGTCGTGGAAGGTGACTAGAGATAGGAAGAGTTGCTCTATTGACATGAAGCAGTAGAAGCATCGGCAGGAGCAGTCTGTGACTGCTATGAGCAGGTTCAGAGTAGAACAGGCAGGTAGTTAGTAACTACCTGCCTTTCAGGTCTTAAAGAGGACCTGTCACCCCTTTCCTGCTGCATGACAATCTAAATTCAGCACTGACTGCAGCATGACTGCTACATTCAGGGAAGGGGTCCCCCATGTGTCTGTGTGCTGTATAACTCGAGATATAGGCTTAGAAAAACTTAGAAGCCTTGGAGGTAGTCCCTGTGGCTGAAGTAAGCTTGATTAACTGTGGCCGTTCCATCCCCCACTGCCTCTGTGTGCCGCCTCCTACTGTGCTGTTTATGCTTTGTCAGGGCAGGAATCTGGAGCTGACGTCAGGACAAATGCAGGCGCGATGTGAGGAGATCATGTGACCTCATTTGTTGGGCAGGGCACACTCCGCATGCTTGAGACATAATTGCACAGCCCAGGCGCTGGAGATGTAAGAAGCAGAGAGGAGGCGGTGCCTGGAGCCCAGGGGAAGGGGGAAGATGGACAGCAGAAAGTCAGTTGATTACTGGGGAGAGAACACACTCCACCAATCCAAGTCCAGGTATGGAGCCAAATTTATAAAAGTCATTATTTCAAATTCCCTGGGGACATTACACATAAGAGCCATCTTCACAGAATGCAGCCTTAGGCTACGTTCACACACTGCGCATTTTTTGCACGGGCGCTTTTAGCACCGTTTTGCACCCGTGCAAAAAAGCTCAAAAAAAGAGGCAATGTATAAACACAGCACCTTTTTTACTGGCCCATGGGAGAAATGATGTCACAGAGGGGAGGAAAAATCCTTGATCCTCCTCCCCTCTGTGACATGTGTGACAGTGTATTAATATACATTGCGAAATCTTAATAAAAGTAAGTCAGATGTATTAAAAATAATAAAGAATGAATACTTACCCTTCGATGGCCTGTTTGGGCTGTCCGGAGCTGAGCCAAGCATAGGTATCGAGCTGGCAGGACCTTGCATGATGTCATTGGGCGCAGATTGGTCGCTCGCGGTCATGTGATGTGTGCGTCATATGACGTCACATATCACATGACCGTGAGCGTTCAATCGGCGCCCAATGACATTATGAAAGGTCCTTGCAGATTTGGTTGTGCCGCTCCTAGCTCCCCGAACATCCGCCGAAGAGTAAGTATTCATTCTTTATTATTTTAAACACATTTTCATTCCTTTTATTAAGATTTCGTAGCGTATATTAATACACTGCAAAATCAAATGGGGCGGTCACACATGTCACAGAGGGGAGGAGGAAACAGGATTCTTCCTCCCCTCTGTGACATCAGATGCAGCAGCGCCGGCTCCCGATGGGAGAAAGCGCTGGCGCTGCTGTGCAAAGAATTGACATGTGAATTCTTTTTACTCAGGCGCTTTCTCCCATAACAGCGCTGTGTATTTTTAAGCTGTGTCTGTACGGCAAAGTGAATTTCACATTCACTTTGCTGGCAGACACAGACACACATTGCGCATTTTTAAAAAGTGCGTGCAAAAAAGCGCTAAAAAATGCGCAATGTGTGAACATAGCCTCAGTGCGGCTGAAGGCGGCTCTTTTACCTTCATAGGCCCTGGAAGGGGGGAGTGACAGGTTCCCTTTAGAACAGACAAATGGCAAAAATCTTCAGCAAAAACACAAGAAATCCACATTGCATTTTTGGTGCTTTTTTTCTACCACAGGATACAGATTTGGGGCAAAAATGTCTGCACCAAACACTAAGGCCGGGTTCATATTAGTCTTTGGAGCGCAGCGTAACAGAATGCAGCTCAACACATGCGCACTGTGTTCCTATGTTTAACATGGGAATGCATAGTAGCTGCGTTTGGCTGCGGTTGCGTTTGGATGCGCATAATTTGTGCGCCCTCCGAACGCAGCCTGTTGCATTTTTTGTTGGTGCAGGGGCGCTTGCGGGCGCTTGCTGATAAAGCAAGTTCACAAACAATGCATGGATCTCAACGGATCCGCAGTGTCTTCTGCATGACAGCTCAGGAGAACGCTGCGGATCACATTGAAATCACTCCCGGTGGCCAATCAGCGATCTCGGCGGCAGCCGGGAGGAGGAGATCTCTGCCGCTGATCTCCACCTCCTGGCCGCCACCGAGAACGCTAATTGGCTGTTCGGGCACCATACTGATGTGAACGCATGCGGAGAATCTCCGCTGCGTTCATATCAGTATGGCAGTGTTTGGTCTGCATTTGCGTCTGCATGCCCTCCACATGCAGACACATACGCAAATGTGAAGGCAGCCTAAGGCCAGGTTCCCATTTGCGTTTGTGAACGCAGCGTTCCATACGCATTGAAACGCATGTGCACTGCATTCCCATGTTTAACATGACCTGCGTTTGGCAGCGTTCAGATGCACATAATTTGTGCGCTCTCCGAACGCAGCCTGTTGCATTTTTTGTGCATTTGCAGGCGCTTGTTTTGTCAGCAAGCGCCCGCAAGTGCACAAACAATACATCGATCTCAATGCATCCGCAGTGTCCTCCGCATGACATTGTAGGAGAATGCTGTGGATTACATTGAAATCTCTCCCGGTAGGAGGAGATCTCCACCGCTGATCTCCACCTCCCAGCGCCGCCGAGACAGCTGATTGGCTGGCCCGCCACCATACTGATGTGAACGCATGCGGAGAATCTCCGCCGCATTCACATCAGTATGGCAGCGTTTGCGGTCTGCATGCCCTCCGCATATAGACACAACCACTAATGTGAAACCAGCCTAAGGCCCCTTTCACATCAGGGTAAACGCTGATCGCGGCAGTTGTGGTGAAAAAAACGCAACTTCCATGATTACCGTATAATGGCGGCAAGCCCCATACAATGTCTATAGGGCTTGCGGTAAGTGTGTGGCGTACCACGTTTTTTTTTGCGGCTGCACCTACCGCAAGTGCAGAAACCGCAACTACACCGCACTTGCCGCAAGCCCCATAGAGATTGTATGGGGCTTGCCGCATGCCGCAGGTGAACCGCAAGTGCGGCCGTTATGCGGTAATTGCGGCAGTTGCGTTTTTTTCACCGCAACTGCTGCGATCAGCGATTACGCTGATGTGAAAGGGGCCTAAGAGACTTTTCCTCTGATTGCTTCTCTCCTGGTTTTGGCTTCCAAACACTGAGGTAAATATGAGAAAGGCAGGTTGATATATCTTTTAAACAATCTGCAGGAGAGCGATTTTGTGAAAATAGGAGTGTCAGGTTAGAAACCATGATCTTGTAGTCACATTTGTTATTTCCACTTTGGTATTTATTCGCTGAAAGAAATCTGATATGTTTGTGTTAAATGTTACAGCGATATAAGGATTCCCAAGTATGACGACGCCTGTGCCCTAAATACAATATCATAAGGGTCTGGTAGTAAAGTGTCTTCTTGTTATATCCTCCTCCTTTTCCATACTCATGGTGCTCATGGTAACCAGCGATGATCTGCAGTGTGTACGAGACTTCTAGTTCTGTCCTTCACTTCTAGGTCTCTATAGTAATGTCAGGGAAAAAGAACCAAACAATTGTAGAGTATAACTAGGTTACGTGTCGCTGTGGCACCATCAGCTGATAAGACTGGTACAGTGACCAGGCTGAGAACAGATACTGCCCACAATAGCAGCTGTGAGCACATGCAGAGATGGTAGTAAATCTATGAAGGCTTTGGACCCTTAGTGTTCCATGTATTCCAGTCTCTGTGCTGGTTGGTGATTTTGCTCGTCTGGTGGGCAGCAGAAATGTAAACTGTGGGATGTGGTAATTGCGCTCCATTGTGTCTGACGCATTGGGAAAGCTAAAACGAAGAGGACTTTTTATAATGAACTCCGAACAAAGACTTTCCTTCTTTCAAGTTCCTGGAAGTTTGTGTGCGGTGCCTCACACTACAGATGTCCTACCAATAAGACAAGAAAGAGTGACACAATCCCATCTTCACCTATACTTCCTAAGTAAACACTGAGGGAGGAACAATGGGATTTGTTACACATTAATGTAGCAACACATAGAGTGGTAGGCTCCAACAGAGAAACTCTCGCACTAAAAGCAGTTGCGGCAGTTTCCAAATTCACTCTGGTTTCTAGTATTATATTTGCAGGTTGCCGTACTTTGATATTAAACTCTGTAAACTTTGCTGTGAATCTTGAAAGGGTTGTCCACTACTCAGACAACCCATTCTTAATCCATATGTATCCCCTAAGCAGGGCTGTGGAGTCGGTAAGACAAACCTCTGACCCTCAACTCCTCTATCTCCCTGACTCCAATGCCACCTAAATGAACTCATGACTCCACAGCCCCAGTAGAATAATAACTCCTATACTCTCCTCCGTTGCCAGCCCCTGCACAGTGATGTCATTGGCTCAACCAGAGCCCTTGTGACATTGTTGGGTTCAAATTGCAAGAAAAATGTGTATATTAAATGTCATAAATATATCTGTATAAATGTGTGTGTATACCTCTGCTGTGACAAGCACCTCACTATCTATAGATTTTGGACTTTGTGCGTTCTCAGTTCCAATGTATTCCTAAATCTCACTACTAATTGTGTCAGAACCAGTAACCCCAGTAAACTTGGTGATATATCGTTGAATTCAGGGCCTGCATCATTCTGCTCTCAGATGAGGTTGCAAAAACCTGCTGACAGATTATTTTTAGCAGTTTATTTTCACCAATTAACAAAATTTCCAGGTCTCCTTGTTCTTCTTACTGCCAATAGTTCTTAATAATATTGACTACTTGTTTCCTACTGCAGAATACATTTGGAGACATTCTGACGCTTCGCTGATGTTATTGCATGATGGATAAGTATCTGCATTGTGGGGCAGCGCTAGGATTGCAAGGCAGGAAAACGTGGAGCCCGGTAATAGTTCAAACAGTACCTGGTTTTATTGCTGATAAACACAGCGATGGCACAAGCTGCCGGAATCCAGGTCGCAGCCGGGTACACAGGATACAGTCCACACATAAAGTAACCCGGTTCCTTCAGGTTATGAGCTTTCCAATATGGGTCGCCCCGAGCTCCCAGCCCTCCTGGGCTAGTCCGTGTTATTACAGCACACGGCTCCTGGAACTCTTGACCTCTCCTGTCTATCTCTGCTGTTGCTTCAGCTTAGACCAGAGGTCCCCAATGTCAGTCCTCGAGGGCCGAACCAGTGCAGGTTTTCAGGATCTCCTTAGTATTGCACAGCAGGCAATGATTCCAATCCCTGTGCAATAGTAAGGAAATCCTGAAAACCTGCACTGGTTCGGCCCTCGAGGACTGACATTGGGGACCTCTGGCTTAGACAAAAAGCTCTCCACAGGGAACCCCGCCCTGTTTCCTAACCAGGCTTTTAACCCTGTGTCTCCTTCCGGGGATCCTGCAAGACCGGGAGTGGAGGGAGTGGACCGTCCCTCTCTCTCACACCCTATACCAAGTTCAATATGTGACAGTGCGCATTCTGGGGGAGACATAGCGCCCCTCATATGATTCCCCGCACTGTCTCACACACCCTCCCCCTCGGTTCAAATTTGTGGGGTTGAACCCCAGCCACCAAACAGGGTGCCCGGGACAGGGCATCTGCATTACCCTGCAACTTGCCAGCCCGATGCTCCACTGTAAAATTGAAGTTTTGGAGGGACAGGAACCACCGGGTGACCCGAGCGTCCCGTTCCTCGGCGTTTCGCATCCAGACCAAGGGAGCGTGATCCGTAACCAACCGGAACTGTCGCCCGAGCAAATAATAGCGTAGGGACTTCAAGGCCCATTTAACAGCCAAGCACTCCTTCTCCACTACGCTATAATTGTTTTCCGCCGGGGACAATTTCCGGCTTAAGTAAGTGACCGGATGTTCTTCTCTGTCCACTTCTTGCGATAGCATAGCCCCCAGCCACACCTCCGAGGCGTCTGTTTGCACAACGAAGGTGTGTTTGAAGTTAGGACTGATGAGCATGGGCTGTCCGCACAAGGCCAACTTCATGGACTCAAATGCTGCCTCTGCTTGGGGATTCCAACGCACCAAAGCAGATTTCTTCCCTTTTAACAGGTCGGACAGGGCCGCCCAGCAAAGTTGGGTATGAAGCGTCGATAGTACCCAGCTATGCCGAGGAACGCCCTCACCTGTTTGGTAGACACCGGTCGGGGCCAATTTTGAATGGCCTCGATTTTGTTTATTTGGGGTTTGATAACCCCTCGCCCAATCACATACCCCAGGTACCGTGCCTCCTCGAGCCCCATGGCACATTTTTTTGGATTTGCCGTCAGGCCTGCTGCCCTGAGCGAATCTACCACGGCCTGTACCTGGGATACCCGCCAGTAACCTTTGGTCAGATCGAGCGTTGTGAAGTACTGGGCTTGCTCTAGTCTTTCAATCAGCTCGTCCACCCGGGGCATGGGATATAAATCGAACTTAGACACGTCGTTCAGCTTCTGTGTATATATGTCTATATATGTGTGTATATATACAGTACAGACCAAAAGTTTGGACACACCTCATTCGAAGAGTTTTCTTTATTTTCATGACTATGAAAATTGTAGATTCACACTGAAGGCATCAAAAACTATGAATTAACATGTGGAATTATATACCTAACAAAGTGTGAAACAACTGAAAATATGTCTTATATTGTAGGTTCTTCAAAGTAGCCTCCTTTTTGGTTTGATTAATGCTTTGCACACTCTTGGCATTCTTTTGATGAGCTTCAAGAGGTAGTCACCGGAAATGGTCTTTCAACAGTCTTGAAGAAGTTCCCAGAGATGCTTAGCACTTGTTGGCCCCTTTGCTTTCACTCTATGGTCCAGCTCACCCCAAACCATCTCGATTGGGTTCAGGTCTGGTGACTTTGGAGGCCAGGTCATCTGGCGTAGCACCCCATCACTCTCCTTCTTGGTCAAATAGCCCTTACACAGCCTGGAGGTGTGTTTGAGGTCATTTTCCTGTTGAAAAATAAATGATGGTCCAACTAAACGCAAACCGGATGGAATAGCATGCCGCTGCAAGATGCTGTGGTAGCCATGCTGGTTCAGTATGCCTTCAATTTTGAATAAATCCCAACAGTGTCACCAGCAAAGCACCCCCACACCATCACACCTTCTCCTCCATGCCTCACAGTCAGAACCAGGCATGTAGAGTCCATATGGTCACCTTTTCTGCATCACACAAAGACATGGTGGTTGGAACCAAATATCTTAAATTTGGACTCATCAGACCAAAGCACAGATTTCCATTGGTCTAATGTCCATTCCTTGTGTTCTTTAGCCCAAACAAGTCTCTTCTGCTTGTTGCCTGTCCTTAGCAGTGGTTTCCTAACAGCTATTATACCATGAAGGCCTGCTGCACAAAGTCTCCTCTTAACCTTCCTAGCGTTATTCCCGAGCCTGACTCGGGGTTAACATTCACTACCAGAAGCGTTAACCCCGAGTCAGGCTCGGGCTTACCCGCGTTCGCGGCAGATGCGGTGAGAAAACCGCATCTGCCGCACTTGCGGCGCGGTTGCGGCGCGGTTGCGGTAATCTGCATAGTAAAGGGAACCAACCACCTCGGATGACCCTCATACACTGTTAATATGTGCCCCTGCAGCCTAGTAAACCATTAGCAGCACTGTTTTTGTGTGAAAAGTGGCTGCAGTAGAAGTGAGATAATGATGTTATACACTTACATGCCTGCGTACTTGAGGGCGTCTCCCTGTGTGTGCTGGCACTTGTGGGCTGTGCTCATCATGTCTGCTCTCCCCCTCCCTTATGCACGCCCCCTCTCAGCCTGCTATAGTGATGTGAGGCTGATTGCGTCATAAAGGGGCGGGGCTAAATCGCGGCATCCCGGTAGCCCCGCCCCTTTATGACGCAATCAGCCTCACATCACTATAGCAGGCTGAGAGGGGGCGTGCATAAGGGAGGGGGAGAGCAGACATGATGAGCACAGCCCACAAGTGCCAGCACACACAGGAGACGCCCTCAAGTACGCAGGCATGTAAGTGTATAAAATCATTATCTCACTTCTACTGCAGCCACTTTTCACACAACAACAGTGCTGCTAATGGTTTACTAGGCTGCAGGGGCACATATTAAAGGGATCCTGTCACCTCCAAAACACCTCTAAACCTATTAAAAGCTGTCCCTAGAGCATATTAACACTTTCCCTACACTCCTTTTACCTCCTAAATGCACATAGTCAAAGTGAATAAAAACGTTATTATAGTACCTCATTACTGATGATAATGAGTGACTATGCTATTCATAGTCACTCATCCAGGCTGCCCCTCTTCTTCATATCACGCCTGAATAGGCGTGATCTACATCAGAGATTCAAATTGACGCCTCCCTGCGCGCCTCCCCGCTCTCCCATTGCGTCCGGGCTTCAGTGTGGGGCTGTATGACGCGATCCGCGTCATTCCCATGGGCATGCGCAGTGCACATTTTGAAGCTGACAGCGCGGCGCGGCTGTAAATACGTCACCTGGCGCCGGGAATGACGCGGATCGCGTCATACAGCCCCACACTGAAGCCTGGACGCAATGGGAGAGCGGGGAGGCGCGCAGGGAGGCGTCAATTTGAATCTCTGATGTAGATCACGCCTATTCAGGCGTGATATGAAGAAGAGGGGCAGCCTGGATGAGTGACTATGAATAGCATAGTCACTCATTATCATCAGTAATGAGGTACTATAATAACGTTTTTATTCACTTTGACTATGTGCATTTAGGAGGTAAAAGGAGTGTAGGGAAAGTGTTAATATGCTCTAGGGACAGCTTTTAATAGGTTTAGAGGTGTTTTGGGGGTGACAGGATCCCTTTAACAGTGTATGAGGGTCATCCGAGGTGGTTGGTTCCCTTTACTATGCAGATTACCGCAACCGCGCCGCAACCGCGCCGCAAGTGCGGCAGCTATACGGCGAGTGCGGCAGATGCGGTTTTTTTACCGCATCTGCCGCGAACGCGGGTAGCCCGCTTTTAGCAAAAAATTCAAGACCTAAACAGACCGCCAGGGAGGTTAACAGTTGTAGAGATATGTTTGCTGCTTGAACTCTGTGTGTCATTGACCTGGTCTCTAATCTGAGCTGCTGTTAACCTGCAATTTCTGAGGCTGGTGACTCAGATTAATTTATCCTCCTCAGCAGAGGTGACTCTTGGTCTTCCTTTCCTGGGGCGGTCCTCATGTGAGCCAGTTTCTTTGTAGCGCTTGATGGTTTTTGCAACTGCACTTGGGGACACTTTCAAAGTTTTCCCAATTTTTTGGTCTGACTGACTGATGACCTGACTGATCATTATTATTGATGTAATTCATGAAATCTCCAATTTGCTCCACAGACCCCCTCCAGACCAGCAGAGTGTCATCAATGTAACGGGCGTACCACACAATGCTGGACTGGATGGGGTTATCAGGACTGAACAAAAACCTTTCCTACCATACCCCCATAACAGTATTTGCCAGGGTGGGTGAAAATTTCGCACCCATGCTAACTCCCCTTCTCTGCAGGTAAAAAGATTTATCAAACAAAAAATAATTATGCATTAGGAGAAAATTAACAGCCATGACAATGAAATCTTGTGTGGGGTATGAGTAGGTAATGGATTTCTCCAGTGCATATCTGAGGCAATTGATTTTCAAAAACATCCCAGTAGGGGAACTGATTAGAACTAAAAGAAACTGGACTAAGGGCCCTTTCACATCAGCGTTTTTCGTAATTCGCGGCAGATGCGGTGAAAAAACCGCATCTGCCGCGTTTGCCGCATAACCGTTCCACTTGCGGCACGGTTGCGTTTTTTCCCATAGGAAGTATAGGGGGACTTGCGGCAGATGCGGCAAGTGCGGTTTTGCACTTGCGGCAGGTGCGGCAGCGAAAAAAAACGCGGCTGACCGCGGTTTTTTTTGCTGCCGCACCTGCCGCAAGTGCAAAACCGCACTTGCCGCATCTGCCGCAAGTCCCCCTATACTTCCTATGGGAAAAAACGCAACCGTGCCGCAAGTGGAACGGTTATGCGGCAAACGCGGCAGATGCGGTTTTTTCACCGCATCTGCCGCGAATTACGAAAAACGCTGATGTGAAAGCACCCTAATTCAGACACATTTGATATTGAGGCCAAAAAGATAGAAAATTCCCTCAAAAGACAGGGCTACTCAGACGGGATACTAAAAAGAGCTAGCATGACAGTGAAAAAGATTAGACAGAAAAAAATCTGTTAAATTATACACATAGAAAAACCAATGCTGATATCACTTTTTCTACTGCTTATAGCCCACAATATCATGAGATAACCAACATTGTCAAAAAACACTCACCGCTGCTAAATCGGGATGCTAAATCGACACATATCCTGGAAAGAAATCCGGTGCGGTTTGTAGCCAAAAAAGCCCCGACTTTAAGCAACATTCTTTCCCCTAGTTTTTTCACACTTCCAACCACACACTTAGGGAATACTTGGATGGAATTAAGGGGCTTTTATAAGTGCAGACATCTGTGATGTAAAGCCTGCAATTATGTACATAGAACTGAATCTTTTGAATCCTGTGTTAATGGCAGAAAATTTCCCATTGAGAACTACATGAACTGCACGAACAGCTATGTAGTGTATTTAAAGGGAACCTGTCACCTGATTCTAAGCCCCTACACTATCACTTGCTGTCCCTACACCTTCCTAGCAGCTCCCTATCTATCCCTTTCTTATCTAAAGTGTCCCTATTAAACATGTGTAAATGAAGTATAAACTTACTGCAGTCCCCGTGGTTGGGGGACTGGGTAGGCGTAGCCACGCTTCCATCAGCACACCTCTGTGGTGTAATGCACGCCCCGCTGGGCGGCATTATTCTGTGTCCTCTCTGCCCCCTGGATGTGGAATCTCCCGCCCTCTGTGTAGTTCTATGCACCGGCCGGACGTCACTTCCGGCGTGGTGCATTATGGGGCCGGTCACGTGATCGGCCCTAGTGCATTATGGGGCCGATCACGTGATCGGCCCGGCTCCGCGCATGCGCAATGCGCTTATTGAAGCCGGGCCGATCGCGTGATCGGCCCCATAATACACTAGGGCCGATCACGTGAGGGCGGGAGATTACAAATCCAGGGGGCAGAGAGGACACAGAATAATGCCGCCCAGCGGGGCGTGCATTACACCACAGAGGTGTGCTGAAGGAAGCGTGGCCACACCTACCCAGTCCCTCAACCACGGGGACTGCAGTAAGTTTATACTTCTTTTACACATGTTTAATAGGGACACTTTAGATAAGAAAGGGATAGATAGGGAGCTGCTAGGAAGGTGTAGGGACAGCTAGAGATAGTGTAGGGACTTAAAATCAGGTGACAGGTTCCCTTTAATTGAGTGCACTCTGTGCAAAGTCCTGTATGTGGGCTGCACTACTGGGGAATTGAAACGACGTATATGCAGACACATCTCAGATTCTGACAATACCGCTGTGGTTAATCAGTCTGCAGTCTCTCGACATTTCTGTCAAAACATGGTGTTCTTTATTGTACTTATGATTTGCTTTTGAATCACTGTTTATTCCATTTTAATATGTTTTATTAATTTATTGTAAAAGTAAGTTTTTTGTATATATTTGTTGCTCTGCTGTGTTATCTTCAATCAGGTGTCAATGATTAATTGTCACGTGTGCTAGGATTAAGGAGGTATATATGGGTTTTCCCTCCAGACATCTTTGAACCACGACTAAGACAGTTCTGTCGAAACGCGTCGGTGTTAGCACATATTGCCTGTGTTAGGGTCCTTTCACATCAGCGTTTTCCACTGATCGCGGCAGTTGCGGTGAAAAAAACGCAACTGCCGCGATTACCGCATACCACTTGCGGCAAGCCCCATACAATGTCTATGGGGCTTGTGGTAAGGGCGCGGCAAGTGCGGTTTCAGCACTTGCGACAGGTGCGGCCGTGAAAATACCGCGGTATGCCACGGTTTTTTCGCGGCCGCACCTGCCGCAAGCGCCGATACCGCACTTGCAGTACCTGCCACAAGCCCCATAGACATTGTATGGGGCTTGCCGCAAGTCAACCGCAAGTGCTGCCGTTATGCGGTAATCGCGGCAGTTCTGTTTTTTTTCACCGCAACTGCCGCGATCAGCGTAAAACGCTGATGTGAAAGCAGCCTTAGGGCCCTTTCACATCAGTGTTTTTTTCAAATCGCGACAGATGCGGTGAAAAAACCGCATCTGCCGCGATTACCGCATACCAGCTGCACTTGCGGCACGGTTGCGGTATACGCCATACAAAGGTATAGGCGGACTTGCGGCAGGTGCGGCAAGTGCGGTTTTGGCACTTGCGGCAGGTGCGGCCGCGAAAAAAAACGCGGCTGACAGCATTTTTTTTCGTGCCCGCACCTGCCGCAAGTGCCAAAACCGCACTTGCCGCACCTGCCGCAAGTCCGCCTATACCTTGTATGGCGTTTACCGCAGCCGTGCCGCAAGTGCAGCCGGTATGCGGTAATCGCGGCAGATGCGTTTTTTTCACCGCATCTGCCGCGATTTGAAAGAAATTCTGATGTGAAAGGGCCCTTAGGGCCCTTTCACATCAGCGGTAATTTGAAATCGCGGCAGATGCGATAAAAAAAACGCATCTGCCGCGATTGCCGCATAGCCGCCGCATAACCACTGCACTTGCGGCGCGGTTGCGGTAATTGCCATAGTAAGTATAGGGGGACTTGCGACAAGTGCGGTTTTGCACTTGCGGCAGGTGCGGCTGCGAAAAAAACCGCGGTCAGCTATGGCGATTACCGCAACCGCGCCGCAAGTGCAGCGGTTATGCGGCGGCAATCGCGGCAGATGCGTTTTTTTCACCGCATCTGCCGCGATTTCAAATTACCGCTGATGTGAAAGGGCCCTTAGATGGATGGCGTTCATGTTTGAATAAATCCTCATAATTGCAAGTTTGAGTGCTGGATTTTTCCACATTATTTACCAGTATGATGTGGTCCTAGTATGGACCACCATATGTCTCTTGATTTGGCCTTGACAGCTTCTTTGGTATATATGAGATTGTCACGTTGGGGTTAGGAGACTTAAGGCTGATCCATCCTCACTGCACACATGTGAGAATTCTGAGAATGTTGTACACAGCCACAAAATGGAGCAATGTATCCATGATTTCACTGCAACCAGAGATCTGTTCAGATATTGGACTCAGATATCTGTGTGTGTGAAGTGGCCTTTAGGCGGCCGTCACACGCAACGATTTCTTACCCGATATCGTTGAAGCGATCTCCTTTTTGATCGCTTAAGCGATATCGGGCAAGAAATCGTTGCATGTAATCAAGCGATTCACGATGTGAAATCGCTTGATCATGACATCGCTGATCTGAGCTCCGGAGCTCAGATCTTGCGATGAACGATGCCACGATCTGCTTCATCGTGGTGTATAACACCACGATGAACGATCTCCCAGCGGCAGAGCCTATGCTGGGAGATGGTATCTATGGTACACGTCGGGTAACTAAGCGACGCGCAGCGCCTAGTAAAACCCGATGTGTACCATAGTTACCAGCGGGATCGCGGCTCCACATCGCTGGTGAGTCTGTCTGTGTGACATCTCACCAGCGATGTGAGCGATATTGTAAGCGATTGCGCGTGCACGTGATCGCTTACAATATCGCTCTAGATATCTGTGCGTGTGACGGCCGCCTTACTGAGAGGATTCTCCAAGAGGTATATTGCATGCTCCATAACTGTGAGCCATAGACTTGGTACATATGGATATCTGTCAATAGTGGCTGCCAAAAAGGTCTCACAATGAGAAATCTAATGAAATAATATAAAGGATTTTATTCAAATGCTATATTCTTCTGTCCTTTTTTCAAGTCTTTTTTTTCCAAAATGTTTGTGCAGATATGAGGCCATGATAGAGGTGAAACTATAGCTTATTCTTGGGACATTGAATATTATATTACTACCTTATATTTGATTTCCGCCTGAGGTTACTGTTGCACTCTCATAGACTGGTATTGTTGGAAAAACTGGTCTTGGACTACAGTGACTGAGAATGTGATGTTCTTCTCTTCAATTTGCCTGATGCACAGATAATGTGAGTTAGGTTTGGCTTTTAAATATGTTTGCGGGCATAAATCGTTGCACTTGAATTTATGTGAAATGCAGAAATGGAACTTGGATGTTTTTAGAGGGGGGGGGGGGGGGGAACCACACACCAGGACACTGTCATGGTGGGGTTACACGTCCCGATATCGCGGCGATATCGGAGGCAACGACGCGGGAGCGCGCATTTAGTGCACGTTTCTCCCTGCATCGCATCGCCAGTTTACACGCCGCGATATCGGGATGCAACGTCCCTCCGATGTCTACGCCCACCAACCCAGGAACGACCAGTTAACATGGGAGTGAATGGGTGACGTGAGCGTAGACATCGGAGTTGGGCTGTCACACGCAGCGATGCTGGTACAACGGCCTTGCGATATCGGCGAGTTGAATAGCTTTGCTATTCAACTCCGATATCGTTTTGGCATCGTTCCAGCATCGCGTTGGATGCTAAAACAATACAACGCGCACCCGATATCGGCTCAAACTCGCGACCCACGTGACTTTTTGTCGGAGTTGGGTCGGAGTTGGACGCCGATATCGCGGCGTGTAAACCACCATCAGGAGAGCAGAGGAGGTCCAACACAGGAACATCATATGGGTGAGAGGTGATTAGATGAATGTGTAGTTCCCCTCTAGATTCCAACCATATGTATGTGTAATACATTATGTAACTATTGAGACACCTGTGTTATTGTTCCCCATTGCTTTGCCTGCAGTGTGATTACCTGGAGTGGTCATTACGGGGATCTCCTAAAATTATTTCATTGTGTAACGGTGTATTGTCTGTGCTTTTATATTTAATAAAGGTGCAACTTTTTATGAAACATTAACCCTTTAGTGGTTCCACTTATTAAAGTCTGCAAAAAATATGCAGCGTCTGAACGCATTTCAGCATAAGCCATAGCTTCTAGTGTTGCGTATCACCGCATTTACGCAAGCACAAACAAGTGCTGCGCAAATGCAGAAATACACAAGGTGTGAACGCAGCCTAAGGCTGTCAATACTGTCTCTCTGGGCAGGTATAACTCGGGTGGATTACAAATTGCTAAAAGTTGGTACCTCTAAGGAAAGTTTACTCTACCAGTATGTAAACACATAATATAAAAAGGGCCGCTCTTGAGCCCCTAAATTATAAAATCTTTAAAATATGTACAAAAATGCTGCTCATACACAGCAGCATTCCTCAATTAGAAGCTATCTCCAGCCTGTCAAGAATTGTTTGTCATCTATGAAGTCTGTACTATCTGAAACCTGTTTATAGATGGAAGTATTCCACCTCTAGAAGGCAGTAATAGTAAGCTACCAGTGTGTAGGTGATTACACGTATTCAAGACTTCTGCCAGCGGGAGATCATGCAGGGCCCAGCAGAGTAAACACCGCATACCAGGTATTCCAGCCTGGCATTTACAGGCAAGACAAACACATTGGTTGCTAGGGATTATATAATTCATGCTCCTGGGTAGTCTCCCTAGATAACTCCTATACACAATGTTTACAGGGTTGTATAGTACGAGATTATGACTTTACTGAAAGAAGTGACTAGCAGAAATGTATAATTCTATTCAAGAAGGACCGTTTAATAATACCTTAGTACTAAAATGTTACATGCTACGCATGTGTCTACACTGCACAGTTGGGTCTAGTTATATGATGGGGTTTTTCTCTGTTATTTTTGCTTTCTAAATAAGATTGGCACTAGTGTTGAGCGAGTAGTAAGATCTTAGGCTTTGTATACCTTTAACCAAATACTTTAAACTGTTTCAGTATTTGCAACGCATAACGAATCCAATGCAAGTCAATGGGAGACTCGCTAGGATCCGAATACTGAAGCAGATCAAAGTATTTGTTAGGCTGGTTTCACACTACGATTTTTAAAATCCGATGCTGTCCGATAAAAATCGGACAGCATCGGACCGATTTTGGCCCCCATGCAGCCCTATGGGCATCGGACCGAATCGGATGTGCACTAAATGCCATCCGATTTGGTCCGATCCGATTCTGTCCGATTTTTTTATCGGTGCAAAAATCGGAGCATGCTCCGATTTTTGCACCGAAAATAAAATCGGACAAAATCGGATCAAATCGGATGGCATTTAGTGCACATCCGATCCGACCCGATCAATTTATCATGGGGCCCTATGGAGCAGGGTCCAAGGAAACATCTGATGTCTCCTCGGACCCGATTTTACTGTACTGAGCATGCTCAGTACAGTAAAAATGCTCCAAACTGGGAGCGCAGGGGTTAAAAAAAAAAAGTTTATGCTCACCTCGCCCCGAGCCCCCGCCGTCTCCCGCCGTCTCCCGCCGTCTCCCGCCGTCTCCCTGCAGGCTCCCGCAGGCTCTCGGTGTCTGCAGAGGTCTTCTACTGCAGTATAGGACCTGCGGTGATGTCACAGTCACGTGACCGCAGGTTACCATGGTGTAACCTGGTGTCACGTGACTGTGACATCACCGCAGGTCCTGTACTGCAGTAGAAGACCTCTGCAGACACCGGGACCATCGGGAGCCTGCAGGAAGATGGCGGGGGCTCGGGGAGAGGTAAGTGTATATATGTATATATATATATATATATATATATATATATATATATATATATATATATATATATATATATATATATATATATATATATATATATATATATATATATATATATATAAAAAATAAATAAATATTATATATATATATATATATATATATATATATATATATATATATATATATATAATTTATATATATATAATATTTATTTATTTTTTTAACGGAGGCTACGATTTTATGCCGGAATCAGATGCCTATTTGGCATCCGATTCCAGGCATTAGAAGGGAGCCGATGCGGTCCGAATTTATCGGACAGCATCGGCTCCCTTCAAAATCGTAGTGTGAAAGTAGCCTTACAGTTATCTGAACCCAAAGATCTTCCTACTTGCTCATCACTAGTTGGCACTTATAGAGGCACTCCCAACTAAAAATAAAACCTCTCTATCAAGATGTGTGTAGTGTAGATGGGTTTAAACCCCCTCCAGCTCTCAGCGATGTTCTGATCCTCCTCTGCGCCACCTCTTCTGGCAAAGTAAAACACCAGCAGGAGGCAACTACGTAAACGGCTTACACATTAAAATCTAAAATGCCAGCATGTGTTTTGTATAATTCTCTCCTCAAAAACCAAGACTGCCCATTATGAAGTAAAAACAAAAGTCTAAGCCTAGGTTCACATCCAGCACATTGGTGCAGTTTTTGCACAGAATTTAAACTGATAAAAATGTATTTTAAAGGGGCTTTCCCCACAAACATATGGTACTTAATATTAAAAGATCTATTGATTAAAATCAATTTTAATAATAATTTTTTACACAACTGGATGTGTTATGCTGAGATAATATTACAAGTGCATCTCAATAAATTAGATTATCATCAAAAACTCAATTTATTTCAGTAATTTAATACACAAAGTGAAATGCATATATTATATAGAGTTATTACAGAGTGATCTTTTTCAAGTATTTCCGTAAATGTTGATGATTATGGTTTACAGCCAATGAAAACCCAAAAGTCGTTATCTCAGAAAATTAGAATGTTACATAATACCAACGGAAACCATTTATTTTCAACTCATAAATGTTGGCCTACTGAAAAGTATGAACAGTAAGTGCACTCAATACTTGGTCGGGGCTCCTTTTGCATGACTTGATGCATCAGTGTGGCGTGGCATCAAGGCGATCAGCCTGTGGCACTGCTGAGGTGTTATGGAAGCCCAGGTTGCTTTGAGTCTTCAGCTTATCTACATTGTTGGGTCTCTCATCTTCCTCTTGCTTTGAAACACCTGATAGATTCTCTATGGGGTTTAGGTCAGGTGAGTTTGCTTGCCAATCAAGGTCCGTGATACTGTGGCTATTAAACCTGGTATTAGTACTTTTGGCTGTGTGGACAGGTGCCAAATCCTGGTGGAAAATGAAATTTCCATCTCCAGAAAGCTTGTCGGCAGAGGGAAGCATGAATTGCTCTAAAGGTGGGTTTACACGTTTCAATATCGTTGCGATATCGCAACTCAATGGCGCGGGAGCGCGCATTTAGTGCACGTTTCTCCCGCATTGCATCGAAGGTTTACACGCTGCGATATCGGAATACAACGTCCGTGCGATGTCTACGCCCCCCAACCCAGGATCGAACACTTAACATGAGAGTGAATGGGTGACGTTTTAAATCGCATCGTAGTTGGGCGTTTACACAGCACGATCCGGCTCCAATCTCCCTTCAATATCGGGGCATTGAATAGCACGCTCATTCAATCCCCGATATCGCATTGACATCGTTCCTGCATCGTATTGGACGTTCACACCATACAACGCAGGAACGATATCGGCTCCAACGATCGAACCACATGACTTTTCATTGAAATCGTACTACGATATTGAAACGTGTAAACCCACCATAAAGGTTCCTGCTAGACAGCAGTGTTGACATTTGTCTTGATAAAACACAGTGGACCTACACCAGCAGATGACATGGCTCCCCAATCACTGATTGTGGAAACTTCACACCGGATTGTGGCCTCTCCACTTACTCCAGATTCTGGGACCTTGATTTCCAAATGAAATGCAACATTTACATTCATCTGAAAACACCTTGGACCACTGAGCAACAGTCTAGTTCTTTTTCTCCTTGGCCCAGGTAAGACCCTTCATGGGTTGACTGTTGGTCATGGATGGCTTGCTACAAGGAATGTGACGGTTGTAGCCCATGTTCTGTACACGTCTGTGTGTGGTGGCTCTTGAAGCACTGACTGCATGCTGGACATTCTCTCAAGCAGCTTCTCCAGGTAATCACTTGGTATGGATTTGAAGGAGTTCGCAGAGGTGCTGAACACTTGTTGACTGCTTTGCCTTCACTCTGTTGTCCAGTTTGGACCAGATCATCTGACTTGGGTTGAGCTCATGAGATTATGGAGGCCTTATCATATCACGCAGCATTACTTCTCTCTTCTGATTAGTTTCGTAGACCTTACATATCTTACAGGAGTGTTTTGAATCATTGTCCTATGGCATGTCATTTAAGCATACTGTGGTAGTCATGCTGGATAAGTGTGCCTTGAATTTGGAATGAAATCAACAGTATCACAAGTACAGCACCACACCTCCTTTTCCATAATTCACAGTGGGCATCACACATTTCAAAACCATCTGCTCACCTTTTCTGCATTGGTGCCACATACCTCAAATTTTGATACCCAAGACAACAGTACATATTTTTACAGATTTAATGTCCAGTTCCTTAGCCCTTGGCTCAAACCAAAAAAAGATTTAAATTTAGTTTTCAGTTGAATTGTACAGGGTGGGCCATTTATATAGATGCACCTAAATAAAATGGGAATGGTTGGTCTTATCAACTTCCTTTTGAGGCACATTAGTATATGGGAGGGGGAAAACGTTTTCAGTGGGTGGTGACTATGGTGGCCATTTTGAAGTTGATCATTTTGGTTCCAACTTTATTTTTTCAATGGGACACATCAAACATATTGAGAATTTCATAAAAACAATGTGTGCTTGGTTTTGACATATCTTGATTCTTTCATGAGTTATTTACAAGATTATGATCACTTATAAAATGTGATCAATGTGCTGCCCATTGTGTTGGATTGTCAATGCAACCCTCTTTTCCCACTCTTGACACACTGATTGCAACACCGCAGAAAGAATGCAATCATGTAGCAATTTCAGATATCCAGTGGTATTGAGGTTTCCATTGATGAAGAATGGCCCCACTATCTTTGTACCCCATATACCCACATTATACCATCAATTTTTGTGTTCCAACAGTCTTGGAGGGATCTATCCACTATGGGTTAGTCGTCGGACCAATAGCGGTGATTTTGTATGTTAACTTCACCATTCACAAAAAAGTTTGCTTCATCACTCATCTGAAGGCAATTGTCTATGCTGTGAATATACGAGATGTGCAGCATCTGAAACAACGATACTGGAAGTCTGTGCTAGCATTTCTTCTCTGGTGTTGCTATCAGTGTGTCAAGAGTGAGAAGAGGGTTGCATTGACAATACAACACAATGGGTAGCACTTTGAACACATTTTATAAGTGGTCATAAACTTGTAAATAACTCATGAAAGAATAGTTATGTTAAACCAAGCACATCATTGTTTGTCTTATGAAATTTTCAATAAGTTTGATGTGTCACATGACCCTCTTCCCATTAAAAAAATAAAGTTGATCCAAAATGGCTAATTCAAAATGGCAGCAATGGTCACCACCCATCTGGAAAAGTTTTCCCCCTCCCATATACTAATGTGCCACAAACAGGAAGTTGATATCACCAACCATTCCCATTTTATTTAGGTGCACCTATATAAATGGCCCACTCTGTACAGTTTATAGGTGACACTAAGATTATGTTGACATGTTGCGTCTGAGCTGTCATCACCAAAGTATTAAATACATTTCAGTAAAGCCCCGTCACACTAAGCGAGATCGCTGATATCTCACATTTTTTGTGACGCAACAGTGACCTCTCCAGCGATCTCGCTATGTGTGACAAGTAGCCGTGACCAGGCCCTGCTGTGAGATCGCTGAACGTGACAAACCGTTCTGGACCATTTTTGGATCGTCGCGCTCCTGCTTGGCAGCGTGCATCAGTGTGTTTAACGGGGACAACGACCTCAATAATATAGGTCTGAGTGACAGGGTCCCTACGACTGCTGTATCTTTGCTGCATCTCTGGTAAGATCTGGCTGTTTGACATCTCACCAGTGACCACATAGCGACGCTCCAGTGATCCCTACCAGGCCGTATCGTTGTCGGAATAGCTGGTGCGTCGTTAAGTGTAACTGGGCCTTAAGCCTGTTCTCATTTCTCTTTTAACTAAATGTATGGACACCTATGGCTTGATTATTTGCCTGTGTGGATTGGATGGGTTGTTACTGACATCAGGTAAGCAATTCATGACAATACCACCTTTAGAAATATATTTACTTAGAAAATGAGTGATGTGTTCATTACTTATTTCACCTGCTGTGCAATCTGCAGCAAAAACACTGAAAAACCTTCATTTGTGTAAGCAGCTTCTTCACTGCCAAGATAGTAGAAAAAAAAAAGAATCATATAAGCAACATGTGAACATGGCCTGAAGGCTGAAAAAGTTGTGAATTGATTCTTCTTGATATGGTATTCTTGCATGACAAAATCCTGGAATTTTAAGGGGTGTGTAGACTTTTTATGTCCACTATATGTGTTTGTGGTTTTGTTGCCTTCAGTCTGAATCTGCTCTGCACAATTCTAATAAAAATAATGTAAACCATTGCATGACTAGGTGCATCCAAACCTTTGACCGATGCTGATGTATATTTTATAACCCTAAAAAACTATTCCAAATGTACTTATTGTTATATCACTGCGGTGTATCTCTTCCAATAATCTGTATTTCAGAACCAGTTCATAACAGGTGTGCTACCGCTGAGAAACTGGTGCATGACAGCTAACCTCTCAATAATGGAAAAGGACAGGTTACTGGGACTTGGCAGAGAAATGACAAGGCTAAGAGAGGACAAAGGGTTTCACTTTCTTGCCAAAGTTGCTAGGTTACAGTAAGCGATAGACAGGGAAAGATCCTTAGCAGAAAACAGTTTGACACACACAATCCTGTATTTCATTATTCATACATACTTGCATGTTCAGGCTTATTGGCTTGTGAAAATCTCATTAAGCGTTCTTATCCTTTCTGGAAAAAACCTTGTTATGAGTCCTCTGAATGGGTTCACAATGAGCTGATGATAACATATGGGCTATATTGTATTGGTGAAACCTTAGATTAGCCTGTTTTGTGAGCATATTATGAATATTTGATGCCGATGCTGGTGACACACGGCACATTTTGCAATGTTCTAATCATGTATGTATGACTGCACCTTCATGTATTTTGTAGAGTTCTTAGATATCATTGTAGGTAGTAAAGACAACAACTGAAGAACTTCCCTCTCTAGACGGTGTAATGGATGTCCTCTACCATTCATAGATCTCAACCATTTCACATGGAAGTGGTGTGTTACAGCCAGGTTGTCCAGAGTGACGTCTGTCCCCACGATGCCTGCTTTATCTAGCATATTCCCTATCTAAGGGCCCTTTCACATCAGCGTTTTTCGTAATTCGCGGCAGATGCGGTGAAAAAAACCGCATCTGCCGCGTTTGCCGCATAACCGTTCCACTTGCGGCGCGGTTGCGGTTTTTTCTATGCAAAGTATAGGCGTACTTGCGGCAGGTGCGGCAAGTGCGGTTTTGCACTTGCGGCAGGTGCGGCCGCGAAAAAAAACGCAGTAAGCCGCTGTTTTTTTCGCGGCCGCACCTGCCGCAAGTGCAAAACCGCACTTGCCGCACCTGCCGCAAGTACGCCTATACTTTGCATAGAAAAAACCGCAACCGTGCCGCAAGTGCAACGGTTATGCGGCAAACGCGGCAGATGCGTTTTTTCACCGCATCTGACGCGAATTACGAAAACCGCTGATGTGAAAGCACCCTAAGGCCCTTTCACATCAGCGTTTTGCTGATTTGCGGCAGATCCGGCAGATTTTCCGCATCTGCCGTGTAATGGCTGACATGTGGCAAGCCCCCATTCATTCTTTATGGGACTTGCGGCAGGTGTGGCAAGTGCAGTTTTTGCCACAAACTGGCAGTTGCGGCAAGTCAATAAACTGCAGCTAACCGCGATTTTTTTTGACCTGCCGCAACTGCTGGATTTGCCAGATCGCGGCAAAAACCACACTTGCCGCACCTGCGGCAAGTCCCATAGAGAGTGTACTGACCTTGGGGTTTAGAGATAATGTAAGTATTGCAAGCTTTGGAACGGATGATAGTACCTGTCAGAGAGAGAGGGTGGTTGTAGTAGGAGTGCGTGCCGTGAGAATACTGAATGGGTAAGGTAGGAACCCTGAATCTTGTATGCTGCCTCAGTGCGATTTCTGTGAAATAGTTTTGGCTGCCAGTACACTGGTCATGGGGGGCTAAGAACGTCACTACTGAGTGTGTGTGGGGGGGTAAGGGAGGTAGATGAATGTGGCTTGTAGCCCTCTCTGAGGTGATTGTGTCTCTCCTTGTCAGAATGTTTGGAGACCACTGCTGTAGGCTGTAAGCCCACAAGAGCCAGACCCTCCGCCATCTATTTGTCTGTCAATGTTCGTTTGTTCATTGTAATTTGTATTTTGCATGTACAGCCATTTTTCACATGTGTGATAACATGGAACCAATGGTGCTCTCAAAATAAATGTTAATATTTATAACTAATTTGTTAATTATAATATTGAGTAGAAATAATTTCAGCCTATTGGTCCACAACAGTCACTGTTTGTCATGTGGAACCTCAGGGAATATGAATTGCCTTCCCCTGCTCTCTTGACTATAGACTGCAGAATTCTCATAGTGTGCAATGTGCTCACTGTCAAGATTCCACTCTGTTACCTGATTGAGCAGGTGATAGTGCAACAGAAAGTGTACACTTTGCATACTTCTGGTCAGTGACTGACTAGCTTCTCATCTGTTTCTCTCAATAGAGAAGCAGGGAAAGTTGCTAGTCACGCGACCCAAGCTATGCCAGTGTATACTTATGGTGACAAGCTGAGCGGTATCCACATTACGCATGGTCACAATTCCGATATCTGTAGTCACACATTTAACTAGAAATTTAACTAACGCTCTAAAGACCCAATTATTTGACTTCATGCTTATCTAGTGTTTATTCACAGTATCTAGTCTGAACATGCAGAACTACAGTTTAAAGCATATGGAAAAGTCAATTAAAAAAAGCATCTGTCAGTGTCTGACAAAACCTAAAATAAGAATTGAAAACTGCCATAAATAATGCAAACAGTCAGGCTGTTCTAAATAAAGGATCCGTGCGGTGACTAAAACTCCAAGCTTCTGATTTGTCGCCACCTTAGAGGGCTGAACATGGTAGACACGGTGAATTCACAGTTCGTTCATGTTGTGTGTCTATGTCCTGTAGTTTTGGAGAAATGTAGTGCTTGTAGCGATGTGAACGAGCGCAGGGTTCTTGGTATCCTTCAAGCACTCCAGACAGCTTTCTTCTCATGTGCAGTAAAATGGAGAAAGCTGTTGTGAGCCGCGGCCAGGTGGAGTCAGATCTCATCTCAGTAACAATATGTGATCGCTAATAATGTGTACATTTCGTTATAGCTGGGGGACAGACACAACACTGAAATCTGCATGTCCATCACGATCGTACACTAGCTTCCAAGGGCAGCGTACCAAATTTCACAGATTCCTTTTTATCTCTCTAAATAGATGGTAACCTACTCCCACACCCCTCTGTAAAACATTGTGTAGAGCTGCTAATGTCTGTCCTGCTTTCTTCATTTGAATGTATGGCATTTAATAATATATGTCCTCTGCAGCTGTTGCTCCAGAGAGGACGTATAATCAACCTGCACTTCACCCTGTGAGATTTGTATTTTGGCTTCCTTTTAAGAAAAGGTTACCTTGTGGAGATAACTATTTTAAAGGGATCCTGTCAGGTCCCCTGTGCACCTTCCTGCCTAATAGTCTCAGCCTGTTGCAGCATACATATTTCGAGTCGTCGAGGGGGCATTAATTCCTCCGCCTAGTCGGTCCACATAGTATGTTAGCACGCCCCTATGGGCATGACATGCTTTGCATAGCATCATCATTACAATCACTTCATTAAGCCATGTGTGCGCATGACTGTGCATACCTCACCCTTGAGCGTCTGACATCAGGTGTATGCACCCCCCGCTTCACAAAGGCTCATCGCACATGATCGAAAGTCGGACGTACTTCTGGTCACGTGCACTACTCTATGGCCGGGTGTATGTATCCCAGCTTCAGACAGGCATAGTGCACATGACTGGAAACATGATGACTTTTGATCATGTGTGGTGAGCCTCTTTGAAGCCGGGGTGTGTACACCCAGCAACATGAAACGCTCAATGGTGAGGTATGTACAGGCATATGCAGCTTAATATAGCAATTGTAATGATGATGCTATGCAAAGCATGTTGACATGCTCACAGGGGCAGAATAACATGCTATGTGAACTGACTAGTCGGAGGATCTAACCCGTTGACTAGTCAAAGTCCTAATTAGCATCTCGTAAACTATCTTTAGAAATACTTTTTCTGAAGATCTGTTTATGTATGCTGCAACATGCTGGGACTATCAAGCATGGATATCAGATATGCACCCAGAACTGTTCTAGGTTCAGGGTGTACAGGAGACCAGACAGCTTCCCTTTTAAGCACTGAATAAGCTGTAGCTCCAGTCTTCACCCCCTACATAGATTTTTTTTTTTTTTTATTAAATGACTGTAACCTGATCCCTCACTGAGCTGAAAATCTACCTCCACTAAACACAGACTAATCTGTCTATTTAGGAGTCTAATAAGTGGGGAAAGAGGCAATTCTTTTTTAAATTGCCAAGTTTTTTTTTTTTATCATAAATTGTACAATTGATATAAAGCAAAATGAAAGTTACTCTTATCAATTCTTATTAAATATTATTACAAAACTCGTAAAACAAAATCTAAAGATGTCAGTACCTTTCCATAAAGCTGCATTTAGTAGGTTTCCTGTATGTGTTGTGACAAATGTTCCATTGTTGAGTTATGAATCGTACGTTTCCTGGTGATTGTATTATTGGTGATAATGATTAAAGTAACAGAAAATGATCTATTTCCTAGTTATGGCAAAACGCTGTAAACTCTATTGTATTATATGATA
The DNA here is from genome assembly GCA_033576535.1 of Allobates femoralis. Lineage (NCBI taxonomy): Eukaryota > Metazoa > Chordata > Amphibia > Anura > Aromobatidae > Allobates > Allobates femoralis. The sequence continues at coordinate 538,342,053 of JARQOC010000002.1, forward strand.
CTGGTTTAATATGGACAATGCCTGCAGCCACGTTTAGCAATCATGCCCTTCCTGTAGATGGAAAACAAGGCTGTAACGTCGTGGAGTCCGAGTCGATGGCCATGTTGGTGAGTTGGAGTTGGAATTTGTATTAAATGGACCGACTCTGACTCCTACAATTGTATAATAAATTGGGTACAGTACTTCAATGCAGGATGTGTGTATATAAGTATGAGTTATTATGTTGTAAATAGCTTTATTGTATCTTAATAATGATTAAAAGCTTGATGTTCACATCGAACTATAATAAATTTATCCATTGCTGTGGAGTCGGTAAAACGCCAAACTTCAGACTACAACTCTGACTCTTCAATTTCCCGAAGTCTGACTCCAACTCTACCAAAATGGACTCTGACTGTGGAAGTAGTGTGCCAAACCTCCGAATCCAACTCCTTAGTTTCCCTGAATTTGACTCAGACTCCACCCAAAATGGATACTGACTGCACAGCCCTGAATTTTTCCTTTACAGTGGGGAAAATAATTATTTGATCCCTTGCTGATTTTGTAAGTTTGCCCACTGACAAAGACATGAGCATTCTATAATTTTAAGGGTTGGTTAATTTTAACAGTGGGAGATAGAATCAAAAATAAAATCCAGAAAATCACATTGTCTCAATTATATAACATTATTTGCATTTTGCAGAGAGAAATGCATATTTGATCCCTCTGGTAAACAAGACTTGACACTTAGGGTACCGTTACACGTTGCAATATCGTTCTGATATCGCATGCAATTTCACGGGAGCGCGCACGTTTTTGGCACTTGTTCAAGATTGCATAGGAGATGTCACACAGGGAGATATCGGCAGGCAGCGCAACTAGGATGTTGTACGCAATTTTTGTGCGCTGGGTATAAGCAACCCAGCGTCCGAGCATTAACATTGTAGTGAATAGGGGATGTTGCGTTCAATATTGAAGTTGCGCCGTCACACTGCACGATCATGTCAGATCACATATGCAACATTGTACGGTTGAAGGGCTTGCACAATCGTCTTGCGATAATCATCCCTGCGATTTATTACAGTCACATTGCCCTTTTACACGACACAACGCACAAACGATATCAACTGCAACTACCACACCATGTGACTTTTGGTCGATGTTGTGATGTGATATTGCGACGTATAACGGTACCCTTAGTGGCAAAACCCTTGTTGGCAAGCACAGAAGTCAGACGTTTCTTGTAGTTGATAATTACTGGCTAGGCCACTCCATGACCTTAAGTGCTTCTTTTTGAACCACTCCTTTGTTGCCTTGACTGTATGTTTTGGGTCATTGTCTTGCTGAAAAACCCAACCACGACCCATTGTTAATGCCCTAGCGGAGGGAAGGAGGTTGTCACTCAGGATTTTATGGTACATGACTCCATCCATTGTCCCATTGATGCGTTGAAGTAGTTCTGTGAGAAACACCCCAAAACATAATGGTTCCACCACCATGCTTGTAAGTGGGAACAGTGTTCTTTGTGTCTTAGCAGCATTTCTCTTCCTCCAAACACGGCGAGTTAAGTTAATGCCAAAGAGGTCAATTTTTGTCACATGTGACCACAACACCTTCTCCCAATCACTCTCAGAATCACCAAGGTGTATATTGGCAAACTGCAGACGGGTCTGCACATGTGCCTGCACTGCAGGATTTTAATCCATTACGGCGTAGTGTGTTATCAATTGTTTTCTTGGTGACAGGGGTCCCAGTTGCCTTGAGATCAGTAACAAGTTCCCCCCGTCTAGGTTTAGGCTGATCTCTCACCTTCCTCATGATCCTGGATACACCACGAGGTGGGATTTTGCATGGAGTCCCAGATCAATGTCAATTGACACTCATTGTATATTTAGTCCATTTTCTTACTATTGCACCAACAGTTGTCTCCTCAACCAGCGGCTTACTTATGGTATTGTAGTCCATTCCAGCCTTGTGCCGGTCTAGGATTTTTTCTCTGACATCCTTAGGGCCCCTTTACACACTGAGACTTTCCAGCGATCCCACAGTGATCCAACTTGGCCGGGATCACTGGAAAGTCTCTCTGCAGTTGCTGGTGAGCTGTCAAACAGGCAGACTCACCAGCGCCAGCAGGCAGCCAACATAGCTAGTAACCAAGGTAAACACTGGGTAACTAAGCAGCGTGCACTGCTTAGTTACCCGGTGTTTACCTTGGTTACCAGCGTCCTCCCGCTTACAGGCTGGGCTAAGCGGGAGGACACTGGTAACCAAGGTAAACACCGGGTAACTAAGCAGCGCGCGCTGCCTAGATACCTGATGTTGATCATGGTTACCAGCCTGTGAGGTTGCTGGTGTCTCGCTGTCACACGGAGCGATGCGTGCTGACCAGCGGGAGACCTAGGACCAAAAAATGGTCCTGAATGACGTGCAGCGACCTCACAGCGGGGTCCTGATCGCTGCTACGTGTCACACACTGACATCACTGGAGAGGTCGCTGTTAAGTCACAAAACCTGTGACGTTTCAGCTACATCGCTAGCGATGTTGCAGTGTGTGAAGTACCCCTTAGAAAGCTCTTTGGTTTTGCCCATGTTGTAGAGGGTGAAGTCTGACTGATATAGCTGAGTGTGTGGACAGGAGTCTTCTATACAAGTGACAATTTAAGACAGCTGTTTTTTAATGCAGGTAACAAGTTGATTAGGAGCGTCTAACTGGTTTGTAGGAGAACTAATGACTGGTAGGGGATCAAATACTTACTGTATTTCTCTCTGCAAAATGCAAATACGTTTATATAATTTAGACAATGTGATTTTCTGGATTTAAAGTAACCTATCCTTAAAATGATAGACTGTTCATGTCTTTGTCAATGGGCAAACTTACAAAATCAGCAAGGGATCAAATATTTATTTCCCCCATTGTAAACATGAGCCATGTATGAGGGAGTCTGAGTCGGATTCAGGGAACTTGAGGAGTCTGATTCAGAGGTTTGGTTTACTGACTCCACAGCCCTGATAGAAAATCCAGTACAGTAGATGGTATCAAATTATAATCTGGAATCTTGTTTTTTTTAATTACTGGACTTTCCAGACCGTAAGACACACCCGCCAATAAGATGCACCCAAGTATCTCAACATAAAATAGGAAAAAAAATGTTAATATTAAAACTACACTGGTGATAAAAAGATGTGAAAGGGGTAATGTGGGGAAAATATTTAGCTTTTGGTTTTGCTCCTTACGTGGTGCTGTAGCGTAGAAGAGGGGGTAATCATTATTTCTAAAGGGTCATTCCATGTCAAGTGATCCAAAAATGAATATTTTTTTTTCCTGACGTCCTCAGATTTTTAAAAAAATTTTTCTATATGAAGAACAACTTTAGTTAATTACAAAAAAAAAGTTTTGAATTTTTTTCTTTATCAGTTAATTTTTTACTGATTTTTAAAGTTTTAAAAAAGTGCGAATTTTGGCCTTGTATGGCTTTACATTTTCTATCATATCTCGGGCTAGAAATAAGATAGAGAAACAAAATAAACACCAATCTACTCAGAACTGTGCAGGCTTTCACCAGATATGTCACAAGAGGATCTTTGTTAATATTTTACCCATGTGATCGCAAGCACAAAACTTTAAAACGCATTTCCGAAAAATCGGCGCGCTTTAAATATTTCAAAAACTGCCCATGTGTCTTCTATGCTCTTAGCCACATCTGTACCAAATTTCAAGTTGGGATCGCGATGGGATCATATTTTAAAATATTTTAATATTAATAGCGTCAATGGGTCATTCTATATCAAGTGATCTAAATATGAATATTTTTTTTTACCTGACGTCTTTAGATTTTTTTTATTCTTTTTCTTTATGAAGTACAACTTTAGTTAATTACAAATTAAAAGTTTAGAATTTTTTTCTTCATCAGTTAATTTTTTACAGATTTTTTAAAGTTTAAAAAAAGGGGGAATTTTGGCCTGGTATGACTTTACTTTTTTTTTATCTCAGGCTAGAAATAAGATAATAAAGTGGGAGAGGCATCATTTTACTCAGAACGGTAACAGCTTTCATTTGATATGTTACAAGACTATGTTTCTTTATATCAAATTCAAACTATTGACGGGCAATTGTGAAAAAATGACTGATTGTGTTCTTGGTTATATTTGTGCAGAGATTCAACTTGGGACCTGTCAAATTTTTTTATTTTTTTTTATTTTATGGTTGTATGAGTTATCACAACTTATTGAATAAAACATTTATATGCAACAAAAAAGAAACACAAAAAAACAAATCCCATAAGTGCCAGGATAAATACATCTTAATCATCAGAATACAACGCTCAGCATTTTCAACCTGAATGCATTGAACAAACCAAAAGAAGAAAGGTGATCATATCCTCAAGTTTGATTAAACAAGATTAAAAGAACCAAAAATGTTAACCCCTATTTATACATATAAATTTGTTTTCTATTCTATCACTAAACATGTGATTTATGAAGTGTTTAATAAGAATAGTACAGTAGTTAAATCATCGTTCTATAAATTATGAACTAATCAAACAATTAATAGTATGTTTTTAAAGTGGCATTTTATCAATTTGTCCCTTCTAGTGGATGAAATGTAATCTTGTCCATAAACGCTTACTAGCAATCGCCATTTCCTTGTGTGTCAAAGAGTATGTCCGGCCTGTCACGGTGTTAGGCTCCGCCTGAGTTAATATCTGATTTTTGTGCACTTTTAAAATGTCTGGCTTTCTTGGATACACAAAGGATGGCGCTGGACCAGAAGGATGCAATAAAGTCAATTCTACTTCTTCATTTTCACAATCTTTGGAGAGTACAGTAGCCAGCCACCAGCGCCAATCATATTCATATTTTTTCAAAAGGATTGCAACAGTGTCTATGATAAAATGCTGTTTCTTGAGAAGTAGCAGCCATTGCTGTGTGGGAAAAATACAGTTAATATTAAGTAAGGAAGATAGGTAATAAAAATAAAGATTTACAGTACACTTGAGATAGAACTGTATTACTATAAAGTGAGTTTTAGGGCTAGCACGCACAGTTTTTTCTGTCTGCAGATACACGCTGCAGTTTTGGCAGCTTGTTATTCTACCAAGTTTTTACCACATATGCGTTAGTATTTTTAATCGCTAGTGAAAAAAATGGCAGCTTTTTTTATATAAATGATAAATGCTGCATTTATTGCAGCGATTAAAAAGTAGTTCAAGCAGTGATTTACTCACTCTTGAGTGTTTCCAAAAACACTGCATGTGGTGAACCCCATAGAAATCAATGAGGCTGTTTTTCTGAATGATGATCCCTAAGAATAGCACTGTGTGTATTGGCCCTTAATAATAAAAGCATTAAACTATTAATATATTTACTCACCCATATTTTAGTACACAGCCTTGATGGTTTTATACAGACTATTGTTTGTTCAGGAGTGAAGATGTCCAGACATGTCAGGACATGAAAGGTCTGAACGAGCTGTCTTACTTCCTGAATGCAGTGGGTAGACACTTAACATGATTGACAGAGCTGCTGGCCTATCATCTGCTCTGCATTCACTGTCTATCCCTGTGCTTTCTCAGGTTGAGCCCTAACAAAGCTTTTTCCTATATGTCCTCTCCTGCTTCTAAGCTGTAACATATCAAAATAATACAGTAATGTCTAAAAATAATGGATTTGATAAATATAGACCCCACGCTTTTAGACCACAGGTTGAACAGATCTGAATTCAAGATTTTTGAATTGACACTATAATAGTTAAATATTTTAAAATATGATCCCATCACGATCCCAACTTGAAATTTGGTACAGATGTGGCTAAGAGCATAAAAGACACATGGGCAGTTTTGGAAAATTATTAAAACGTTTTTTCGGAAATGCGTTTTAAAATGTTGCGTTTGCGTTCGCATGGGTAAAAAATTAAAATTAACAAATATACTCTTGTGACATATCTGGTGAAAGCCTGGGCAGTTCTGAGTAGAATGGTGTTTATTTTGTTTCTCTATCTTATTTCTAGCCCAAGATAAAAAAAAATGTAAAGTCATACCAGGCCAAAATTCACACTTTTTTTAAACTTTAAGAATCTGTAAAAAATTAACTGATGAAGAAAAAAATTCTAAACTTTTAATTTGTAATTAACTAAAGTAGTACCGTATATACTCGCGTATAAGCCGAGTTTTTCAGCCCAAAAATTGGGCTGAAAAGTCCCCCCCTCGGCTTATACGCGAGTCATACGGCCCCCCTCAAAGTTTGGCGCCCCCACCTCAGTTTCTGGGCCCCCCCGCATGCAGCGCTGCACATATACATTACGTGTCTAGCAGCTGTTACCCTCCGGTGGCAGATCGCGGCTCCCGGCTCCGGGCTCCATCTTCCTCTCTGTCTTCCTGGTTGTCATGTGACCGGCGCGATGACGTCATCGCGCCGGTCACAAAGCAGGAAGACAGCGAGGAAGATGGAGCCCGGAGCCGGGAGCCGCGATCTGCCACCGGAGGGTAACAGCTGCTAGACACGTAATGTATATGTGCAGCGCTGCATGCGGGGGGGCCCAGAAACTGAGGTGGGGGCGCCAAATTATGAGGGGGGCCCTGCTGGGGCCCTGTATACTACCACTGGGGCTATATACTACCACTGGGGCTATATACTACCACTGGGGCTATATACTACCACTGGGGCTATATACTACCACTGGGGCTATATACTACCACTGGGGCTGTATATATACTACCACTGGGGCTATATACTACCACTGGGGCTGTATACTACTACTGGGGCTATATACTACCACTGGGGCTATATACTACCACTGGGGCTGTATATATACTACACTGGGGCTATATACTACCACTGGGGCTGTATACTACCACTGGGGCTGTATACTACTACTGGGGCTATATACTACCATTGGGGCTTATATACTACCATGGGGCTGTATGTATACTACCACTGGGGCTATATACTACCACTGGGGCTGTATACTACTACTGGGCTATATACTACCATTGGGGCTATATACTACCACTGGGGCTGTATGTATACTACCACTGGGGCTATATACTACCACTGGGGCTGTATACTACTACTGGGGCTATATACTGCCACTGGGGCTATATACTACCACTGGGGCTGTATGTATACTACCACTGGGGCTATATACTACCACTGGGGCTGTATACTACCACTGGGGCTGTATATATACTACCACTGGGGCTGTATACTACTACTGGGGCTGTATACTACTACTGGGGCTATATACTACCACTGGGGCTATATACTACCACTGGGGCTGTATACTACTACTGGGCTGCGTGTATACTACCACTGGGGCTGCTGCTGTATACTACCACTGGGGCTGCTGCTGTATACTACCACTGGGGCTGCTGCTGTATACTACCACTGGGGCTGCTGCTGTATACTACCACTGGGGCTGCTGTATATACCTCTGGGGCTGCTGTATACTACCACTGGGGCTGCTGCTGTATATACCACTGGGGCTGCTGCTGTAACACTGCTGGGGCCTGTATATACCACTGGGGAGGCTGCTGTATACCACACTGCTGGGGGCTGTATACCTGTGCTGGGGTCCACCCTCGGCTTATACACGAGTCAATAAATTTTCCCAGGTTTTGGGGGCAAAAGTAGGGGGGTCGGCTTATACACGGGTCGCTTATACACGAGTATATACGGTACTTCATAAAGGAAAAAAAATAAAAAAAATCTAAAGACGTCAGGTAAAAAAAAATATTCATATTTAGATCACTTGATATGGAATGACCCATTGGCGCTATTAATAGTAAAATATTTTAAAATATGATCCCATCGCGATCCCAACTTGAAATTTGGTACAGATGTGGCTAAGAGCATAGTAGACACATGGGCAGTTTTTGAAATATTTAAAGTGCGCAATTATTTGGAAATGCGTTTTAAAGTTTTGCGCTTGCGATCACATGGGTAAAATATTAACAAAGATCCTCTTGTGACATATCTGGTGAAAGCCTGTATAGTTCTGAGTATAATGGTGTTTATTTTGTCTCTCTATCTTATTCCTAGCCTTAGTTATGAGGAGAAACGTAAAGGCAGGCAACAGCGAAATTCGCACTTTTTCCGAACTTTGAAAATCATTTAAAAAAAAAAAAAATTTTTTTTAACATTTTTCTCTTCACATTTTGCATTGTCTGAGATGCTATTATCAAATAACAAAATCTCAAAAGAATTAAAAATATAGAGGTAATAATCATTGGTTCACTTGACATGGAATGACCCTAAAGTGGTAGAAGTATATCAGAAGGGTTGGGAAAAAAAACTCCTTATTTACAGTTTAACAAGCTGAAAACTATAAAGGATGCTAATTGGGGATTAAATGTCAAGCAGTCCTGTGCTATAATGATTTTGTGTTCTTCATGACACGCATAAATGTAAGCAAATAAGGACAGTGTCACATATATGGTACACAGAGATGTGGAATGCAAATCAACCTTTTTCTGGGATACTGAGACTCTTCCGCTAAGTGTAAATTAACTTATCTATGTATGGCTGTTTTATTTTTCATTCAGCCTGTGCACCAATGATCTGTTCTATTAACCCTAGCAAACTCCGGTCAGTCTATCCTGCTCACCTTTAATGACACCGATCGTGAGAGAACTATGCTGCTGCTGAGTTATCTCATATCTTATCTAAGGGTGCCTTCACACTTGCGTTTGGTACGCGGTGCACCAAACGCAGCCAAACGATTGCGCACAAGCGTTCCTATGTTTAACATAGGTCTGCGTATGGCCGCATTTGCGTACGGACGCACATAATTTATGCGCCTTCCGACCGCACTCCAAACGCAGCATGTGGCATATTTTGTGCGTTCGCAGGCGCTTGTTTTGTCCGCAAGCGCACAAAAAATGCATGGTTCTCAATGGATCCGCAGTGTCCTCTGCATGACAGCGCAGGAGAACGCTGCGGATCACATTGAAATCTCTCCCGGTCGCCGCCGGTGATCAGCGGCGGCCACCGGGAGATCAGCTAGAGCCACAGCTGATCTCCCGCCGGTGTCAGCGGGGAGAAACAGCTAATCTGACAGCTGTTTAAATCTCCCGCGCTGACACCGAATAGGTGAGGTCGGCGCGGGAGATTTGAAGCAGCGATCAGCTGTTTCTTATCTCCTGCACCAATATCACCTATTTGGTGTCGACGCGGGAGATCAGCTGTATCTTCAAATATCCCGCGCTGACACCGGCGGGAGATCAGCTGTGGTCGGGAGGAGGAGATCTCTGCCGCTGATCTCCTCCCAGCCGCCCCTGAGACAGCTGATTGGCTGCCCGGGCACCATATTTATGTGAACGCATGCGGAGATTCTCCGCTGCGTTCACATAAGTATGTGCTGCGTTTGCGTCTGCATGCCCTGCGCATGCAGACAAACACAAGTGTGAAGGCAGCCTAATATTGACTTTTTGAGTTTATTGTATCCTGAAGAGTTTTGTTGTTTTTAGTACTGGTGAATACGTATTATTATATTTTTATGTATGCATGTTTCCATGACCTGTAATGAATTTTTTTTTTCTTAAACAAAAAGTTATACTTTAATACAAAGTTGCACACAGGCCCTTAAATGTAAAGTGCTGTGTGGGATACGAAAATACGACAAGTGTATGATTTCAGAAAATAAGAGAGTCAACCATTGTAGTGGAATTGGAATTTCCATGTAAGTTTGATATCCCTAATCTATGGTTCTGGAGCCAATTGTATACAGCTCATGGGCCTGTGATGTGTGGCTGTTTGCTAGCTTGGTGCATTAGTACCAGGTCTAGCCACCTGCTATGAAGAGCGGGTCTCCAGATGATGACTTTTGTGAGTAGTCCGACCCAAAAGAGCAGATCTTGATAGTAACATAGTTTTTAAGGTTGAAGGAAGACTTTAAGTCCATCTAGTTCAACCCATAGCCTAACATGTTGATCCAGAGGAAGGCAAAAAAAAACATGTGGCAACACTAAGCTCCACATTGGGGAAAAAAATTCCTTCCTGACTCCACATACGGCAATCAGACTAGTTCCCTGGATCAACGCCCTATCAAAGAATCTAGTATAATGATGCTCATCTGCTGGCTGTAGGTATAATATTGCTTGAAGCTGGATGCAATAGTGTGGAACACATGCTTGGTGTGAGAACGAATGGGGCAGGGTAGGAACCCTTAGATGTAAGTATAATATACATGTGGGAACCCAGGGTCTATGTGTGATTTCTGTTGGAAAGGTGTGGCATTATACCATTAATGGGGGCTCTGGATGTGGCTGACAAGCATTTCTCAGAGCTGAATGTGGCTCTTAAGGCAAAGGTTGGGAACCACTGATAAAAAGCCTTCAACTAAACGGCTTCCATAGCAAACAACTGATAAGTATGATCTAGTTTCCAGTTTTTTCTTCAAGTTATTAATTCTTGGAGTTTAATGAGCCAGTAGCTTGTGCACCCCTCTATTCTTGCATGTTGATTTGATTGTTTTTAATGGGGTTTTCTTTGCCTATTTCTATCACTGGTTATATTTATGATCTGTATTATATGTGTGTAATATATATTAATAAAATCATTAGCATTGGATTGGTTGTCAGTGGCTCTCTTTCTCCTTACAATTGAATAAGGGTGGAGTGTGCCCCTGTGTTTAGGTTATTATAACTGATAAGTATGGTTCCCTTTTTCAAATTGGGATTTACCAAATTAAGGAAAATCCCTTTACTTAGTGTTTTCCCTAATTTTGGCACTTTTCTAATCTAATGGTCATAGAACGGTAGAGGTCATGTTTATTAATTTATATTTTACACTTTTTATTTCTTTTTAGATTTTGCTTATTTATTAGATAGTAAAAACCTTTTATTGTGGAAGTGCATAGATTTTTTTTTTACAACTGTTGTTTTAGTGGAAGTCCATTATACTACAGGAAATAAGAGAGCGGAAGTAGTAAGCTGTGCCCACTATTCCTACTGTTAATACAGGCATTAATCTCTTCCTAGCAGGAAGTGGCTATTCAGTAAGGGATAACCTGCAGGGAAAAAAACCCTTTGCTGAGCAATGTCTGCTCATAATGTCACACACACAATCCCATGGTTAATGAATATTTTTAGTCTTTCCGTTATGTTAATTCTTTATTACATATTTAAAGGGAACACAAGTTTCCCCCACAAAGTATGGCCACCACCTGTATGCAAATATATAATATATATATGGGGGCTGGGGTACACTCGCTTAGCAGCACAAAACCATAAACACAGCAAGTCTCTTCTATGAAATGGGTCCAGCTGGTTTATTTAGTACAGCATAAACTGCACTGTGCAAATTAAAGATGAGCCTTCCTTCGGCTTTACCAAAGCACTGCAGTGAAATCAGGCGATAACCACCAGGTGATTTCTGCACATCTTGGCGTGTGACAGGGCAATAGCGATGTATAAAGCGAACTCAGACCATCTGGAAGCAAATCAGAGGAGTGCATGAGCGTTCTGTTTGGCGCGCCCCGTCTGCTGCGATTGGTGGTCGCTCCTGCGTTCCCATTGGCTGGCCATGGCTAAGGCGCCATATTTGAATAGCGATATAATAGAAAGGACACATGCGTCATGTAGTGTGCAGACATCCTGACAAGGCTGACCAATGGTTACACTGTTGTGTCGGCCAATCGGAGTCATAGGGGCGCGGTGAAAAACACTCTGGCACGCCTGTCTCCTCGCTGCACTCACACTCTACGCCCACATCGCTGATGAGATGGTGACGTGTGACGTGGCGATGTGGAAAAGGGAAATTGCTTCCGGTCTTCTGCAGGCGATTTTCGGAACTCAGGATCGCTGTAGAACGCAGGCGAGATCTCTTTGTGACAGGGCGAAGGCAATGTGCAAAAATGTTCCCAAAACGTGCGCGCTCACCTCAAATTGCCAGCGATATGGAAGCCATATTGCCGCCTGTGATGGTACCTTAACTCTTGCCAAATGCTGCCACTCACTACATCACAATAAATACATAATGTATCTCCTCAAAGTCAATACTCTACCTGTATGCAGTTACATATAGTATTCTAGAATGCCATATGTATATCCCCACTCTGTATGACGTTAAAAGAGCTTTTATTATACTCTCCCATGGGGACGGTCCAGTCTGATGAGTGGCTCTGGTCTTGGTCCAGTGCCTCCTTTCTGCTTGCGATCGCCATCCTCCTTTGCTGCCTCATACGAATGACGTGTCCTACATCATCCACACAGTGTTCTCTATTGGGCTCCTGTGCACATGCACTCCTCTCTACCCTGCTGAAGGGATATAAAAGTAATGTAAAACAAAAAGAAAGGCCAGAGAGCACCCACGCATGCGTGCCACAATACAATGCTCTACCCCAACAGGGCAGATTGAGCTGTGTATGTGCAGGACGACAACTTAGGAGAGTTTGAGAATGATGTTGGGCGTGTCATCCAAATGAAGCAGTGATGGAGGACAGTGATCACAAGAGGGGGGCGCCAGATAGACCAGTGACGTCCACTGATCCAGACATCCCCATAGGAGAGTGTAATAAAAGGTCTTTTTACGTTATGCAGATCGGCCTGGGGGCTTCTATGTAGTCTAGAATGCGTCATATAAATCTTACTGGTGGTAGCCGCACTTTATAGAGGAAAAAAAACTGGTGACAAGTTCCCTTTAACCTGTGCAAAGATATTCTATAGCTAAAATGGTTCTTGTAAAGATAATAGTTGAATGACCTATACATTTTGATTTATTTTTTTCATTAATTCATCAGTTATTTTACTTTGCAAAAAACGCACATCATTAAATCAATAGAAAAGTAAAGTTATGAGTCTCACAAAATGGCAGTGCAAATTACGGTATTTTTTTCTCATAATTGTTCTTTCATTATTACAAATAAAAATGTTACAGGTTCTGTGTTGTCATAATTGTACTAACCCGGAAGAACATGTTATTAGGTCATTTATAGCATACAATGAATGGCGTAAAAAATGTATGTACATCGTAAGATAAAAAAAAAATTCTACCTGCTTATCGGACCATTATTTTCCCAGCACTTTACAGCAACATTGTCCCCTTTCGGTCTAGCAATCTAAATTTACTATTAGTAAGTCTTAAGAGTGTGGGAGGACACCAGAGAACTCCTAGGGATGAATGGTGTCATTCAAAACTGCAACTTAGCCCGCAAAAGCCAAGCCCTCATATGGCTACGCATGAGGGCTGTAGACTAGTCGGACAGGCGGGTTCCCACGGACAACTTCCCCAGACTGTCCAACTAGTCAGACGGTCTGACTAGTCTACAGCGTGGTTTGGTCCCCAGTGGGTATTAAATGTAATTTTCAAGCATAGCTGACCATACAACCAATGCCTGATACATTCTGCCCAATCCACAAGCACCATGTATGAAGAGTCAGGTTCTCTTTAATGTAATTTCCTTTTTCATGCTGTAGTTCATCTCCTGTGTCCATCTTCAGCTCATTCTACAGATTTTCAATTGGGTTTAGGTCTGGCATCTGTCTAGGCTTTTCCAAAACTTATCTTCTTATGGGTAAGCCATTATTTTGTTGATTTGAAGGTGTGCTTATGGTTGTTGTCATGCTGAAAGGTGAAATTCAACTAAAGCTTTTTAACTTAAATTAATATAAAATTGATTGATATCTGTAATTGACTAAAGCCCCAGTTCCAGCTGATGACAAATAACGTCAAAGCATAAAGCTGCCTCCACCAAGCTTCACTGTGACTATGGAGTTATCTTGGTGGTGCACAGTGATGTCTTAGCGCCAAATATATCTTTTGAAATCATAGCCAAAAAGTTCACCTTTGGATTCTTTCAACCATAATACATTTTCCTACATGCATTTGGCAAACTTAATGGAGGCTTTGGCAAAATATAGACAGGCTTAGATATTTTTCTTTGTAAGAGTTTGTCTTGCCACCCTACCCTACGGGTAAGACATTTAAAGAATGACATTGATATTTGACAGAAATTGCTGCAGCTCCTTTAATGTTGCTTTGGGCCTCTTGGCAGACTCATGGATGAATTTGTTTCTAGTCTTTTCATCTATTTTTGAGGGATATCCACCTGTAGGTAATGTCATTGTTGTGGCAAGTTTAAAGGGTTGTCTAGTACTCTGACAACCCCTTCTCAATCACTATATTTTTCCTCGTTAAAAAAAACCACGCTTATACGGTGCGGATGCTGCTTCAGCTGTGTTGACATTTTGTTATCCTGGGGTCCTGGCACTTGTTATCCTGGCTTTACTCTCCCTGCCTTCAGACGTATCATACATCAATAGGAATTGAGCTGTCAGCCACAGCTCTGACTTTCTCTTGATGTTCAATTCGTCTGAGGGAAAGGAGAGTGAGGTAAGTGCCTTTTGAGCACAGGGTCACTTGAGCCCCGGTAGAGTGGGTGCTGAAGCAACTGGAACGGAGCCAGCATCGGAGGCGAGTATAAGTGTTGTTATAATGGGGGGCAAACATTGACCATTGAGAATGGGTTGACCAAGTAGTGGACAACCCTTTTAAGCCAATTCTTCATTACCTGTCTTCAGAGTGTTTCCAAGTTTTTAATGCATTGGGAAAATTTTTTTACTCTTCTGACTAATAACTTTCAATAATGAGGTCCCTTTGCTGTGCTGTAGGTTATTCACTAAAATTGCTGTTCCTGTAAAATTCTACTAAGGTAATGGAGAAAAATCCCAGTATAACAACTAAACATAAAGTGTTGTTAATGATGGATCACATAGCAGCTAAGATGATGCTTTTTTTTGTTCCATGTGGCTTATATTCTCACATTTTTCTGTGCTCTTTTAAAAACTGCATTTTATGACTGTATGGGCATAGCCAGGAACTGATAGGGAGCAGTGCAGTGTGACAGCAGAGAAGGGATTAACAGAGATCATGACTGAGCTGTGTGGAACCAGATGACAGATCAGACGTTTGTGCTAAGGAAAGATTAGTTTACACTGATCCTGACATGCTGACATTGCTCCGCACTGTGCTGTAGCCTGACGTAATCTGATACGTTGTCACCTAATCAGCTGCAGTCAGGTTTGCGGTCACTGTAGGCCCCACCCCCTTTATTCATATATGGTTACTAGCTGTAGTACCCGGCTACGCCCGGGTTAATAAATAACTGCTGTTAGCTATAACAAAATAGAATTTGAATATGTCATATTAATGACCTGTAGGAAAATAGAAGCTGAGCTGTGATTGATTGCTATAGGCAGCCTAATAAATCTCCAGCCAACAGTAAACCCTCCCCCTGACCGGGTAGTATATGTTACCTCACACATACACATAATAGACAGCTCATGTGACTGACATCTGCCTTAATTCCCTATATGGCACATGTGTTGCACATTGGCTGTTGTTAATCAGATGTTTATGTTTGGAAAATAAAGATAGCACACGTATGAGGCGAGTTGTGTGAGGTGATTTGTGCACATCTGTGTCTGTCTGTGTGGTGTGTGTGTCCCTGGGGTGTGTATGTGTGTGTCCCTGTGGGATGGGGTCTGTGTGTCCCTGTGGGGTAAGTGCATGTGCCCCTATAGGGTGTGTATGTGTGTGTGCCCCTGTGTGGGGGTCTGTGTGTGTGTGTGTATCTGTGTTGTGTGTGTCTCTTTGTGGTGTGTGTGTTTTTCCCTGTGGGGGGTGTCTGTGTGGGTTGTGTGTGTCCCTTTGTGGTGTGTGTGTGTCCCTGAGGGGTGAGTGCATGTGTCCCTATAGGGTGTGTATGTGTGTGTGTCCCTGTGGGGGGGGTCTGTGTGGTGTGTGTGTGTCCCTGTGGGGTGAGTGCATGTGTCCCTATAGGGTGGCTATGCGTGTGTGTCCCTGTGGGGGGGGTCTGTGTGTCTCTTTGTGGTGTGTGTGTGTGTCCCTGTGTGGTGAGTGCATGTGTCGCTATAGAGTGTGTGTGTGTGTGTGTGTGTGTGTGTCCCCTTGGGGGTGTGTGTGTGTGTTTTTGTGGTGTGTGTTTGTTCGGGTGCGTGGTGAGTATCCAATGTCGGGGCTGCACCTTAGCGACTAAACACTTGCTGTTACTCTTTGTGTGCGTGTGGTGTGTATACATGTCCCTGTGTGTGGTGAATATCCACATGTGTCTGTCTGTGTGGTGTGTGTGTCCCTGGGGTGTGTATGTGTGTGTCCCTGTGGGATGGGGTCTGTGTGGTGTGTGTCTCTTTGTGGTGTGTGTGTCCATGTGGGGTAAGTGCATGTGCCCCTATAGGGTGTGTATGTGTGTGGGGGTCTGTGGTGTGTGTGTGTGTGTGTATCTGTGGTGTGTGTGTCCCTGTGGGTTGAGTGCATGTGTCCCTATAGGGTGTGTATGTGTGTGTGTCCCTGTGGGGGTGTGTCTGTGTGTGTGGGGGGGGGTGTCTCTGTGTTGTGTGTGTCCCTTTGTGGTGTGTGTGTGTCCCTGAGGGGTGAGTGCATGTGTCCCTATAGGGTGTGTATGTGTGTGTGTCCCTGTGGGGGGTGTCTGTGTGTGTGGGGGGGTGTCTCTGTGTTGTGTGTGTCCCTTTGTGGTGTGTGTGTGTCCCTGAGGGGTGAGTGCATGTGTCCCTATAGGGTGTGTATGTGTGTGTGTCCCTGTGAGGGGGTCTGTGTGGTGTGTGTGTGTCTCTTTGTGGTGTGTGTGTGTCCCTGTGGGGTGAGTGCATGTGTCCCTATAGGGTGTGTATGTGTGTGTGTCCCTGTGAGGGGGTCTGTGTGGTGTGTGTGTGTCTCTTTGTGGTGTATGTGTGTGTCCCTATAGGGTGGCTATGCGTGTGTGTCCCTGTGGGGGGGGTCTGTGTGGTGTGTGTGTGTGTCTCTTTGTGGTGTGTGTGTGTGTCCCTGTGTGGTGAGTGGATCTGTCACTATAGAGTGTGTGTGTGTGTGTCCCCTTGGGGGGTGTGTGTGTCTTTGTGGTGTGTGTTTGTTCGGGTGCGTGGTGAGTATCCAATGTTGGGGGCTGCACCTTAGCGACTATACACTTGCTGTTACTCTTTGTGTGCGTGTGGTGTGTATACATGTCCCTGTGTGTGGTGAATATCTCTTGTTGGGGCCCCACCTTAGTGACTATATGCTGGTATGTGCTGTTAGTCTTTGGCGCTGTCATTAAGCCCCTCTCATTCACAACTGTCAACTGGTAACTGTCACTTTCCCCATTATGTAGATAGGGGCAAAATTGTTTGGTGAATTGGAATGCGTGGGATTAAAATTTCACCTCACAACATAGCCTATGACGCTCTCGGGGTCCAGACGTGTGACTGTGCAAAATTTTGTCTCTATAGCTGACATCTGTCGATTTTCCTCCCACACGTTTCCTTTCCCTTTTTTCCCATTATGTAGATAGGGGCAAAATTGTTTGGTGAACTGGAATGCGCAGGGTTAAAATTTCGCCTCACAACATAGCCTATGACGCTCCCGGGGTCGAGACGTGTGACTGTGCAAAATTTTGCGGCTGTAGCTGCGACGGTGTAGATGCCAATCCCGGATATACACACATACACACACACACATATATACACACATTCAGCTTTATATATTAGATATGCTCCATATTCAATATAAGAAAGTTGAAGACAGATGTGACTGAAAAAAACATATGTCTGCTTTACACACAGTCTAGTGGGGACATTTTGTGGAAGGTTTATGAATGATTTCCTTCCATATTTTATTAATAAAGTATATTTGAAAGTTTAGTAAAATCACTTGCTCTACATTATTATTTGATAAAAATGTAAAAGGTAGTTACACTTTACTGTTAAAGGGAATCAGTAAATACTGACCATTTACCATGAGTTTAAATGTGAATGACAAGTACTGAACACAACCACATCTCTAAATATAAGAGGGTATTTACACTTATACATCAATATTATTAGTTATTTTTTTCAATTGATTTGTTCAGAATATGGATGATATTAAAGGAGGAAAAAGTACTGAAATTATTATTTTTTTTATATTATTACAATTACAAAAACCTTTCTATATTCACTGTATTTATGTCTATTAGTTATTTTTATTTTATTTTATTTTATTTAACCCAAAGTTTGGCACATCCTGTTGGCCATGTGTGCTATTATCAGTATTTCCAGTTGTGTTTCAGTGCAGTTTGTCTCTGCAGTTTCCAATCATGCCCGTATGTCTGGTAATGACTTCTCGGTGCCCCGCTGTTTGTTTGAACACTTGGCCGCTGGCTTGTCATTGAAAGTCGCTGGATGACATATAATAGCCCTACATTTTTGGATATGGAACATCATTTTAAACTCCTAAAATGAATCTGTTTTGGTCAGTAAAGCTGTACTGTGATATTGTGGACATATAATTGAGTCTTCTCAGGTACTTGCATAACTAGAACTACTTGAACATCAATATGAGGAGTGTCAGATCACAGGATTATGGCATTGGATTATTGGGTATTCCTGATTATGCATACTAACATGGGTACGGCCTAAAGTGCAACATTCTTCTGGCATTTACTACAAGAACAGCTACTTCTGAACTCATGACTGCACAGTGATACACGGAGTACATAATTGTTAGCCAAGATTACAGCAGATTCCAGGTTCTCATTGCCTCTTTTCTCCAGCCAGATATCCAGACTGAGAATTATTAGCAGAGGTTTGTTTGCTGGAGCCTGAGTGGTAAAGCCAGCCATACACATTAGATAGCATTCAGTAACAGTAAAGATTATTCAACGCTGCCAGTTAGGATTAGTAGCAAAATGTACTAATATATTGCAGTTTGCAATAATCAATTCAACACAAAATGCTGCACTTAGACTACTGCAATCTCCGAATCATTTAACCCTTTCATGACAAGTGATATTTCAATGGGTCCGCAGCGTTCTCCTGCACTGTCAAGCGCAGAATACTGCGGACCCATTGACGCCAATGCATTCTTTTTTGCGCTTGGGGAAGCTTGCTGATTTTCCAAGGTCCCCGAGCGCACAAAAAATGCAACATGCTGCGTCCCGGGTGCGGACGCAGGACCCTGGAGGCAGCAGATATCTTCCGCATCCGCACCCAAACGCAGCAAACGCAGGCACTATGCCTTCCTATGTTAAACATAGGAACGCAGTGCGCATGCGTTTGACTGCGTATGGGAACGCAGCATACGCTGCCTTCCCATACGCAAATGTGAAGGCAGCCTTAGCCATATGACTGAAGAGTTCCACTTTTGGTGCTCCACGAGACAGCATCCCAAAACTTTTGTGACTAAATTAGAGATGGTTTTGGCATATTTGGAAGACTAGCACAATTTCTGGCCATTATGTGACTTGTATCCTATATTCTCATCAATTTTTTTCTGCTCTATCTGTAATTTGAAAGCTAACCACAAGAAATATGACCAGGGGTCCCAATTTAGTAAACCATTTAAATATATACACAGACTTTATTAAAACAATTATTAAAATTAATAATTGTTTCCATAAAGTCTGTGTATAAATTGATAGGTTTTTTTCCAGCTGTTATTTGCAATCCAGTGTTTGCTGCGGGAGAAAATGAGCTAGTGAATTTTTCCATAGACATTTCAGCACAGAAAATAAAGCATTATACAGCAGAGCTGAGCTGTTTTGATCTGAATCAAGCTCTGATGTGAGTTAAAACACTTGTTATGGTGGGTTTACACACACCAATTTATCTGTTCAATCTCTGAACCAATCTCTGGTTGCAGTGAAATCATGGATACATTGCTCCATTTTGTGGCTGTGTACAACATGGAGTAATGTATCCATGATTTCACTGCAACCAGAGATTGGTTCAGAGATTGAACAGATAAATTGGTGTGTGTAAACCCACCATTACAGAACTGTGCAGGATGGTTTTCTGTCTGTACTCTTCCCTCCTCCCCTTCCACTTCTCCATAAAGGATAATGAGCTATGTCGCATGACACACCTGAGGTCTGTTTTCTCTGAGCTACATGAACTTACTGCTTTTTCACACTAGATGGTACCTTCAGGGGGAGGGGAAAAAGTGTCTAATAAATTGGGATGGAAACAGATTTCTCTGATAAGGTACCTTACAAAGTTTCTTATAATCACCTGTACCATTGCGTTTTGCAATGCTTGTTGAAATATTGCACTTGCTAGCCCATTTAGATGGTTTTTTTTTTTTCTCATAATTGGTTAGTTTCCATTACATATATCAAGTGTGCATGAGATGACACCTAATTTGCAAATGTGTAGACTTATGAAGGATTCATTTTAGGAGCTCGAATAATTCCGAGACTGCAGTAGTCATTAGAAATGGCATTTTGTGCTGAATTTGGAGAAACCACTTGTATTCTATTAAGGTATTTAAATCGTTATTGTTTGATTGGTTTATTGCAAACAGTAGAAAGTTTCTAAATTTTGGTAATTAACCTAATTTTCAATAGAGGTTGAATAATTTTGATGGGAAATACTTGTCTGTCCACCCCCTCATTCACATGAATCCTTTATTGTATGGGGAGAGTGCAAGAAGTCACTGAGGGGTCTGGCACGGGCTTATGTCCAGGTAGAAGTTCTGGCTTTTCAATTTCAAATGCATTCCAAGTCATTATAAACACACACACACATTAGATGGTCAACCACTCCTGGAGAAATCAACCTGAACTGCTGACTTGAATGAGTATAGAGGTCCTAAAAGGGGTATTCCACTACTAATGTAGCCCCTTTCATTTGTTTAAATTATTCCTAACTAACACTTTCCGAATATGTTTCGGCCACCTATGCTGCTCCTGTAAGCTATTCTGCGGTATGTATGTACCTTTAATTGATGATGTAGCTTTGATGCTTCTGGTCTAGGGACAATAATCGGGCAAACTGAGCAGGGCGTGTCCCTGGTGGGGTCCTTTGACAGACTAATCTAATGATCGGCACATCACAGTGCTTATCAAATGAAAGCACCACATTAATAAACCAGGCTGGGAGGAAAGTGAAGTGTAATCTGTCCATGTGTGCCCAGACTGCTGTCACTCACAGAGAAAGCCCGCCCCCACCTGCCCTGCTCAGTTTGTCTGATTACAGTCCCCCAGCCAGAATGGTCAAAGCTGCAAGAATAATAAAGGTATATACGCACCATAGAGATAGGAGCTTACAGGAGCAGGGAACATGGCAGAAGTATATTGGGAAAGTGTTAGGACAAATGAAAGTGGGTCACATTAGTAGTGGAAAACCTCTTTAGTTTCAACAAAGTTTTATTGTAGATGACATGAAATATAGGCAACATACATTTATTATTGATCCCATGCAAGCGGCTTAGTGGTAATTATCAAGTTTTATTTCTAAAATCAATATCTGTCGAGTTATATACTGTAAATGTAGGAAAGGCAAAAGAAGTAGGGGAAGAACAAAAAGAAAACGCAAACAAGATGAGGGGAAGGGCTGCATGAAGACCATGTGATGTCAATTACTATAACGAGTTATATGTATTCTTACAAAGATATAATTATCCAGACTTGATCCATGACTTGTTCAGGCAAGAGGACCAATTTCTCACTATATTGAGAGGGATATAAACCTGGACAATCCCGGGTTAGTGTTTGTTTGGATCCAAGGATCCCAGGTAAGTAGAAATGGCTTTAGTTTGTCCCCTCTAATGACTTCTATATTCTCTCATATAGCAAAATTAGATTAATGCGATTCTTAACAAGAGCAAGAGCTAGGGGTGGTGGATCTTCATTTACTCGCAATATATGGAAAATCTCTTTAAATGTTACCCCTGTTAATTCCACCAGCCTTTTATCCAGGTTTAGATGGATGTATTTCATGATCCATATATAATGCCCGGACTGACCGCAGGGCTCACAATCAAAGATTGACACCCTTACATATTACTCTGTGTCGGTAAGTTCGGTCAGTCCCTGTGTTGCTGACAATGAAATATGCCTGCCCGAAGTCTTGCTATTTGTAGGAGCTCTGTCTTGGTTAATACAGATGTGACACTGAAAAACTTTAAATGGAGTCTGCTATTTAAGTTTTTACTACCTCATCCGGGAACAGCATAATGTAGGGACAGAGACCCTGATTCCAGCAATGTATCACACTTACTGAGCTGCTTGCTGTCATTTTTAGAAAATGACTGTATTCTCTGCCACAGGTCTAAGGGTACCCTCACACCTGGACATCTCGCCGGCGATTCCACAGGCGACGCTGAGGCGTGGCCTGTCGCTGGCAACACCGCCAATGTGTCGCCTAATGTAAAAGGGCGAGGGCGACACGTCTGAGTGGTCGCCTGGTTTCACAGCAGAGCTCTGAAACCAGGCGACCATTCTTGGGCGATGTGTGCTGATCGCTCTGTGTAACATCTCATGAGCGATGTCAAAGGCGACAGCACACATCGCCTATACCATTCTGGTAGGCGTTTCAGGGCGTATTTACTATCTCTGGCGGTCTGCGTGGATTGGTGGCAGCTCGAGCGTTCCGATTGGTTGTCTTGTTCCTCGGCGCCATATTTGATGATGTGTGCGTCCAAAGGTGTATTACCCAGGAGCATACATACTGTACAGTAACGCATTGATGTCGCCTCTGTGTTTGCGGCTGTGTTCAAAAGTGCAGAGAGATGTGCCACAAATGTGTGTTAACAGAAACGCCATTGTCATTACATCCCAACTAATGTCTGCATGAGCGCTGTAGTGGCAGCCTTCCTGTAGTACATGACGCAAAAGCATACAGTGAATCCTGTGGCTTTTGCGGCGCTTCTGGGCCCCCGTCAACATGTGACATCTCTCCCTTGTTACGTGTTTTTTAGGCCCACGTCACACACACAGATATTTGTGCAGATATTGTTCACAGATCTCTGGTTGCAGTGAAATCATGGACACATTGCTCCATTTTGTGGCTGTATATAAATGGATTAATGTGTCCATAATTTCACTGCAACCAGAGATCTGTGAACAATATCTGCACAAATATCTGTGTGTGTGACGTGGGCCTTACATGAATGTATATGTTTAATATTGGTTACCCCTGTAGCGGGGTTTGACCCCATACCATTATTACATAAGGAAGGTTCACACAATGCCAACAAGTACATCTTTCGTGTCCTCAATGTATTTCTTTGTCCCAGTATGGTGTACCAGAAACGTATGATGACATAATGTCTGATTTATAGGGGTGCTTACAGCATTATTGGGGACATATGTACGGGACCCAGGGACAGGCCTTTGTGGTGACACTGTATGGTGCATGTGTGTGTTTGCCTCCATATACATGTATTTCATTACACATATTCTGCACACACATGGACAAGGGAATGTTAGGTGATCAATACATATGGGCCACATAACTGCAAACACACAAATATATGTGCACACACATACTTTCAAGGCTCCAATATTATCCTGACCAAGAACGCAAGAGAGATTTTATTAGCCAACGCAGTAGCACAACACACAACATAAAAGCGCTAGACTAATTCACTGTACAATTACTCGACACGCGAGTGCCGTGTTTTGCCTTGTTGCCCACGCCAATGCGTCTAGCAATAATCCGCGACACATCACACGAGAGTTGAATGAGCACCGATCCAATATGCACATGCATGCTTACATTGTACTATGTGGCGCGGCGAACTAGGACGGAGTCATTGGTGTTTGTTTGCAACCAATCACACTTCCTCGAGGCGTCACACAACATAATGTTAATGCCTATCTCTGAGATGCGGCTCAAAATTACGCCCACATCGCTAATGTGGTTGCTCTGTGTGACGTCCAAGCGGCCACCAGTGACATCATCGCCCGTGGGCCTTGGGCGACGCTCAGGCAATTTCCGGTCAGGTCGTCGCCTAAGCGTCGCCTGTGTTGTCGCCCCTTGTAAATGGGCGTCGGCGACCTTGGGCGACACGCAAAAACGTGCGCAGGCACGTGCGTCGCCTGTGAAATCGCCGGCGATATGTCCAGGTGTGACGGTACCCTAAGAGATCTCTGAATGTTAACCTCTGTATAGCGAAGGAAGAAGAAAAGTTCCAGCACCAGGCGTCTCATCACTAAAATCTTCAATAGTGTAATCCTTGGCCTATGATTAAGAACTTTTTTTTGAAACACATCAAACGTTTAGGGGCTGCGTCTTCGCATGATGTTTTATTTTTGACATGGAGATAAAATATTGAAGATTTTAATGAAGGGACGCCTGGTGCTGGAACTTTTCTTCTTTGCTATTGCTAATGAGTGGTATCCAGCCACTTGTTCCTGGCACCTGTGTGCATCTGGATTCCGGTGAGGCACCACTAATCCCCTTCCTTGTTCCCAGTATGATGTTGGATTAATCTCTCTATAACCAGCACACACAATTGATCGGCAGATGTTTCCCCATGTACAGTGGTGAGAGCGGGGTTGTAGAGAGCTCATGAATATGCTTGTCTGCCTGGTCAGAGTTTACCAGTCCTCTCGTTATAATCTCCTGCTGATAAAACAGGGATTTTATCAAAACTACAGCAAGCAGCCCAGTACGTGACACATCGCTGGAACCAGGATCTCTCTCCGTTTCTACATTATGCAGCTCTCAGATTAGGTGGCATAAACCTTTCTTTTGTTATGATACAGAGACAGGGATTATTTTGACTAAACAGGAACAGCTAAAATGCTTCTAAGTTTTAGGCTATGTGCGCACTGGGCGGGTTTTCGGCGGTTTACCTGTGTAAACCGCCGTTTTGTTTACATTAGTTTTATTTAAATTTATGTTAATCCAAACCGGCGTTTGGATTAACATTAAAACTAATGTAAACTGCCCAAGGCAGTGCACACACCGGCGGTTACCCAGCGTCATCCGTTGCTAACCCGCAGGTTTCCCAGCGGGTTAGCAAAGAATGAGCATGTTCTAAAAAACGGCGGTTCTGCAGCGACTGCAAGCAGAATCATGTGCTGCTTCCAGCCGCTGCAGATTCGCCGCCGAGAACACGCTGTGCATCCGCCGGCTACCGCCCGCCTCCCGCCGCACATACCCGCCAGGAAGCCGGTGGACGGCGCCGGAGCTTCCTGGCGGGTTCCGCCAGCTGCCGCCGGCCAAACCGCCGGGTAAGTGTGCACTTACCCTTAAAGGCTAGCAAGGAAAGCATGGCATTATAGGTGCGCTTTATATATACAAAGAGCCATTGAAATAAAGATACATGAAGACTGGCATTGTTCATGTTGATGAGGGGGGAGTGCTGGAGTCAGACATTACTGATTCATGAAGTGGTGCTGGACTTATGGTGGGTTTACACGCCACGATATCGTTTCGATATCGCAACTCAATGGCGCGGGAGCGCGCAATTAGTGCACGTTTCACCCGCATCGCATTGCCTGTTTAGACGCTGCGATATCGTAATACAACGTCCGTGCGATGTCTCCGCCTCCCAATCCAGGATCGCATAGTTAACATGGGAGTGAATGGGTGACGTATCAAATCGCATCGTAATTGGGTGTTTACACAGCACGATCTGGCTTCAATCGCTATGCAATATCGGGGCATTGAATAGCACGCTCATTCGATCCCCGATATCGCATTGACATCGTTCCTGCATCGCATTGGACGTTCACACCATACAACGCAGGCACGATATCGGGTCCAACGATTGAACCACGTGACTTTTGATTGAAATTGTACTGCGATATCGCGACGTGTAAACCCGCCATAAGATTTGTAGCATTGAGAACACCATAGCTCGTCATGAATTGGGCCTACCCCAACTCCATCAGTTTTGTCACAGCTCGGAGAAACTACCATGAAAGCATGAAAAGTCACAAATTTGCACCTAAATTTTGATATCTTTCAAAACTTTTTACAACACAATTCTCACGTAAAAGATTTGATGACTTGGGCCTTAATGATGTGATTTTTCTTTATGTAGTGCAGATATGTAGAATACATGATGAGTGTGAAGGGAAATCTATGAATTCAAGTAAGCACAAAACTTAATTTTGTTTGACTCTACAAATACTGCTCCATAAAGATGTCAGGACATACTCACCATAGGTCAGTGTAAAGTTTTAACTGTGCACCTTTCTTTTGTTCACAATGCTTGTTAAAGAATATTCCAGTTCACCAATAATTCAGAGGTAATTTATGGTAATAATAATGATGTACCCATGTGTTATTAATTAGTATCAGAGTTGCCACATTCGGACCTGAATATTTTAGAAGGTATAATGGCAGTTCTGTCAAATGTCCACTAGATGGAGATAGGTATACAGCTAATATATATGTTCAACAGGCTTTCACTATGACAATAAAGAACTGTGAACGGAGATCTGCATGTTTTGTACAGTTGTCACAATATTCTGGTTGTAAAATCCACATGAATATCACTTGTCTACTTTATTACTCTGGGTTATAACTCATAGGATAACTTACGAGGCCATTTATTGTGCTGAGTATGTGGCTTAGGACTCCCTCTGATGGAGGATGTGATGTAGAAGTGATTTCTTACAGGCAGTTTCTCGTAAGTGTGGCGCCCCTATGGCTAGGCGCCACAGGGAGGTACTGCACCCCAAATAGAAGGTGTAGTGCCTCCGTAGCTAAGGGTTTGGGATTGTGCTTATGGAGTATGTATTAGCACCCAACACTAGGCCACCTAGAATAGGGGGGACTGATATACAGTAAGTCCCAGGGGGTGGAGCCTGGGTTAGAGTGGGAAAACCAGGAAGTAGAGAGTTTTTAGTCAGAAAGTTCTAGGAAGGCAGTCAGTTAGGATGTGCCTGACAGCTGAGTGACAGAGGGATCACCCATCTTCAGGAGGGTGACCCGGGAGAAGGAGACGAACCAGCATCGTTTGGAGTCGGCTGGTTATGTCTGGGGAAACACCGGCAACGCGGAAGCCGAGGCGGTCAGCGGTTCATCCCTGACCATAAACTGACGAGCCGCGGGCCCTAAAACTGGGCAGCCTTAGGCACCACAAGACTGTACCTCACTCCTCAGGCCCATAATCTGTCCAAGACTACGAAGGTAACGGCCTGGATTCCAGTGGTGGGGGAGTGTGCGTTCCTGCTGCTCCCGTCCGTACCGGTCAAGGACAATCTGCACCTAACCGTACAAGACCAGGAGACTGGCGAGAGAGCTCTGCAAAGGTGGCTAAGGACAGAGAGGAAGATAAAACTTAGGCCCCGAAAGATATAAAGAGAGGAACATCTACAGACTCCATAGGGGCTCCCTAAACCTGCAGCTACGTCTCCGTTCTCCAGAGTGTACCGTGTATTGTGTAACATCTGCTGGTACCAGTAAAAGGATGTTAAAGCTGAAACTGTATCTGTCCTCCTTCCCGCCGGTGCCCAGAGGGCCTCAGCATCCTCAGAGGGGTAAGAACAACTACTCCCCTCATCCTTGATCGCTGCCCTGAGGTAAGCTCCACATGTGGGGAACTGTACTACCTCAGTGGCCTGCCCGCAGTGCTGGTACCAACATTACCAGGATCCACAGGTGGCGTCACTGACTATTAATCCTTGTAAATATTCCCCCCACCAAACAAATGACAGCTAGGGCATGGAACCGGGAACCCGACCACCCATGATTCCCCGTCACAGCCATCAACCCATCTCGAGTACCCCTTTCCCTGTGCTCTTCATAAGCACTATTCCAATGTTTTTTTTTTTTTTTTCCAGCACTGGAGTGGGGCTTTAAATGCAAGTCCCCTGTCATATACTCATCTTTACCTTTTTACCAATGCTGATCCGATCCCACTGCGCCATCTTGTGCTCAATAGCATCTGACTGGCTTGAAGTTAGATGATGCGTAACAAGCTCCCAATGAATCGCTATGAGATTCAGAACGAGTCTTTCATAGTGATGTATTGCGTTCTGATCCCCGACACGGTCCAGCAAACACCAGAGCTGTTAGCAGATCACAGGAGTTGGACTGACCATTATTGCAGTGATTGAAAATGAAGCTATTGGAAGGCGAGTACAAGACCCGGGTCAGGGATCATGGATATAAAGCATCAAGACAAGCATGCAAGGTTGTGGAGTCGGTGTCCATTTTGGTGGACATGGATTCAGGGAAAT
Organism: Allobates femoralis; assembly: GCA_033576535.1. NCBI lineage: Eukaryota > Metazoa > Chordata > Amphibia > Anura > Aromobatidae > Allobates > Allobates femoralis. The sequence continues at coordinate 538,369,942 of JARQOC010000002.1, forward strand.
TGAGGAGTTTGAGTGGGATGTTTGGCTTATGGACTTCACAGCCTTGGTTGTTGAATCAGAGTCGTGGAGACAATATCCCTGAATCCGACTCCACAAAAATGGATACTAAGGAGTCAGATGTTTGGCTTACTGACTCCACAGCCCTGCGTGTCCACCGGTGTAATAAAAATAAAATGGAGTGGTGCCAAGACCATGACTTGGTGCACTTGCTTACATAACCAGCAGTTTATTTGTGGTGATATCCTCCCTCTAGGTACTCAGTACTGTTGCTTCTTACAGAGAATATTGACTGGGGAATTCCTGGATCACCCCTCCTGATAATCCTCCTTTGTTTTGGTTCTTCATTTCCTCTGATTGTCTTCTGTATTGTGTTTGGGGGATATAGTGGTGTTAAAAGGAACCTGTCAGCTAATTTATGCTCCCCCAGCTATCACTGTCTGTCCCTCAGCATCCCTCTCTGAGCTCATAGTGTAATGGTAAAGGTGAAAAAATAGCATTTATACACTTAGGGCCCCTTTACACACTTATGGCCACGTCACACGCTTCAATTTCTTGAACAATATCGCTTAAGCGATCTGCTTTTTGATCGCTTAAGCGATTGTCGTTTGTGTGTCGCTGTGTGTAATCAAGCGATTTTACAATGTAAAATCGCTTGATTGTGTGATTGCAGATTTGTGAGCAGGAGCTCAAATAAAGCGATAAACGCTTGATCAATCTGCCTCATCGTGGTGTGTGACACCACGATGAACGATCTCCCAGCGGCAGAGCCTATGCTGGGAGATGGTATCTATGGTAAACGTCGGGTTACTAAGCGCCGCGCAGTCTGCGGCTGCTGGAGCTGTCCCTTGCTGAAATGTCAGAATCGCGGCTAGCAAGCAGCTAGCCATGGTTCTGAAAGCTCAGCCAGGCGCTCTACAGGTGCTGAACTTCAGCGTCCGGCAGCCAGATCTGATTTTCTGTCGGATCCGGCGTCCATAGACTCCCATGTTATTGGGCGCCGTATCTGGTTTTGATTAACATTTTGCCCTGGACACAAAAATGCTGCACGCTTTTTTGTCCGGGGCAAAAATCGAATGCAGCCTGATGCTGCTGGACATGGACAAAAGCAGATGGCAAATCACTGCCGTCTGGCACCATAGGGCTACATTATGTCCAAAAAATCAGGGCCGGGGCTGTTCACACCGGACAGCCCTGGACCCAAAAAAAAAAACGTGGTATGAAGCCGTCCTAATTCATCCTACGTGTACATCCATACATTGTTGTGGAAATGATGTGTCTGAAACATTATGTATCATTTTTTTCTAAACAGAATCATGAAGAGCCAAGTAGCGAATGAATAATTTATTTGCTTAATCTCCCAGCCTTACATCAAAGTACTGTGTCCTTTTAGAAGAAAATGAGTCTTGACACCCTTTAAAGAGTCTGTTGCAGGTTTTTGCTATCCTATCTGAGAACATTATGAGACCCTGATTCCAGCAACGTTTTACTTACTTTCCTGTTTTACTATTCCTTGTGTGGTGTTTTTATTATAAAATCCCTGCCAGTAGCGTATGTTGACTTGCCGTAACTGCTGCACCTGACCGCAAGTCCCATAGGGAATAAATGGGGCTTGCCGCAAGTGAGCCCTTATGTGGCAGATGCAGCAAAATTGCCGTATTTGCCGCGAATGTCAAAATTCGCTGATGTGAAATGAGCCTAAGGCTGCTTTCGTATCGGTGGTAAATGTCATTTCACGTCAGATTAGGCAGATGTCGCCGCACCTGCTGGATCTGCCACATAACGGACTACTTGCGGCACCAATTCGGCAAGTCCTATTCATTCTCTATGGGGCTTGTGGTCAGGGCAGCAAGTGCGGTTTTGCCAGATGCAGCACTTGTGGCACCGCAATAAAAACGCTGCTAGCAGCAGGTTTTTTTTGCGCGGCTGCAAGTGCTGGATCTGCCTTATGCGGCATAACCGTACTTGCTGCACCCGATCACAAGTCCCATAAAGAATGAATGGGACTTGCCGAATTGGTGCCACAAGTCGTCCGTTACACGGCAGGTGCGGCGACATCTGCTGCGAAATTACAATTACCGCTGATGTGAAAGGAGCCTTGCAGAAGTAAAATAATCCTTGTTTCATATTTTATTGACAAATACATCAAGTTCATATAAAATCCAATATTTCTAATGTTCCCCCTTACTTTTAATAATGGGCAATTCCCCCTGAAGCTGGATCTTGTGGGCGTGACTGCTGACGACACATTATTGCGAAATAATAACTTGGAGTTCATCACAACTTTGTATTTTGTTTGTTCTTAGGCTTTTTGATATTGACCACAGGTTCACAGTGGGATTGAGATCTGGGGAGATTCCTGGCCATTGACCCAAAATGTCAATGTTTTGAACATCGAACGACTTAGTTATCACTTTGCTTTGTGACCTGGGCTCCTTCATTGTTCATCACCAAATTACTCCTGGATTGATGGGAGAAGTTGGTCTCGGAGGATAGTTAGATCCGATCTTTATTTATGGCTGTGTTCTTATGCAAAATTATGAGTAAACCCACAGCCTAAAAGCATCCCTACCATGAATGGTCTCCAGATGCTTTAGGCTCAGTTCATATTATGCGTTTGTCATCTGTTTTTTTTTTTTTTTGTGCTGCCTTTTTGCATAAATAAACAGATCAATTTTGTCAGGCCAGCAGAGTGATAGTGTATGAGACTTCTGAAATGCTGAGCTGACTGCTGCGGTTTTTCCTGATCAGGTTTTGTTGCAAAATCCCTCCAGTACCTGCCCTTCCCAGCGAATGAGCGATGACTCCTTCCCTCCTGCACGGGCAGAAGCTGCGCAAAATGACTTACAGCACTGCACCCTGTGTGACGAAGTCATGTGACCTTTCAAGGTTCTGGAAGGAAGAAATCACGGTGGAATTGCCAGGGAGGGTAATAAAGTGTGTGGTATTCCAGTACCCTTTCTACTGGCTGGGTGTTAACAGTGGTCGTGTGGCAGTAGATTTGTTCCAGTGTACCGGAATTGGGCACTGTGAGTTTGGAAATCTGTCATATGTTGTGAGGTGATGTCCCTACAGTGAGGACCGATAAATGTACATTCTGTATTGTACTCTGCTGCCATCTAATGGTCAATGTATGTGTATGAGCGTTACATCATTCTCCTCATAACTAGCTGCCATGGCAATGGTGGGAGGAGCCTCTGCTTCAGGCCTCTCACACATAGCAATGGTGGGAGGAGCCTCTACTTCAGGACTCACAAATAGTAATGGTGGAAGGAGCCTCCACCTCAGGCCTCTCACACATAGCAGTGGTGAGAGGAGCCTCCACCTCAGGCCTCTCACACACAGCAATGGTGGGAGGAGCCTCTGCCTCAGGCCTCTCACACATAGTAATGGTGGGAGGAGCCTCCGTTGAGCCCCAGGCCATGGGGTACTCGGGTATCACGCTCGGAGGGGATGTCACGGGTGGCAGCGCTTGAGCCTGTGGCCAGTGTGACACTTCACAGAGGGGTTATGTACAAGGGAAAAGAGTTATTGCCATGTGACGCCACCTGTAGTACCTGGTGAGGGATCACCAGAGCCGCAACATTCCTCCAGAGGGTGATGGTATTGCGGCAAGGATGGCAAAGTTCCCTACAGGTGGAGCTGATCCTCCAGGGCAGCGTTGCTGCAAGCAATAATATGATGAACATAAAGACACGGAGGCAGAGTCACTCTCCCAGGTACTTTACTGTAAACACTCCTCAGCATACAAGTCCACAGTTCAGCAACAGTTGTTAAAGAAACATGTAGCTCTACGGGTGGCTGCAGGTGGATGCCAGGTGGTATGGTGGTACCCGTGGTATGCCTTAGTTGACGAACCTGTGTCCTTTCTTTCCCGCCTCGGATGAGTCTATACCCAATGGCTCCTTAAAGGTAGACTTGGGGCTGCCCTCCCTCGTGGTGAGGAAGCAGGTAGACCGCTCCGTCTGGCAGAGTGCTGCAGCCGGTGAACAGACCGCAGCAGCCTCTTGACAACTTCAGAGGTAGACTCTGGCTGTTTACTCGGGTTCGGCGTTCCCGTGGCGGACTGGGTAATTCCCTGGAGTATGGTCGATCCACGCTGGGGTTCCCCCTTTCTCTCTAGGGCCCAGACTCCTGCGTCAGGCTCCCTCTCTCAGGATCCCTGCCTAGGATCCTCTCTCATCTTCCCTCAGGATCAGTGTAGAGCTGTCTGGGTTAACCTTCCGCCTTGCTCCACACACCTCCTCGACTTTTCTCCAACTCCCTTCTGACTCTCTCCTCCCCCTAGAGGTTAATATATCCCCTCCCAGGAGTACCCTCCCACTCCTATTCTAATGTGGGAGTGAAGGAATGGGTCCCACCCACCAGCCTAGGATCCACTTGCAGTTGGGGAAAATTACACCACTTTTACGGGTTCAATACCCCACTGTGACGCCTAACCATGTGGGGAGACACACCTCCACCTCAAGACTCTAAGGTGAAAGGAGCCTATATCTCAGGCCTCTCACACACAGCAATGGTGGGAGGAGCCTCTACCTCAGGCCTCTCACACATAACATTGATGGCAGGATCCTCTACCTCAGGCCTCTCACACACAGCAATGGTGGGAGGAGCCTCTACCTCAGGCCTCTCACACATAACATTGATGGCAGGATCCTCTACCTCAGGCCTCTCACACACAGCAATGGTGGGAGGACCTCTACCTCAGGTCTCTCACACATAACATTGATGGCAGGAGCCTCTACCTCAGGCCTCTCACACATAACATTGATGGCAGGAGCCTCTACCTCAGGCCTCTCACACATAACATTGATGGCAGGAGCCTCTACCTCAGGCCTCTCACACATAACATTGATGACAGGATCCTCTACCTCAGGTCTCTCACACACATCAATGGTGGGAGGAGCCTCTACCTCAGGCCTCTCACACACAAGATTGATGGGAGGAGCCTCTACCTCAGGCCTCTCACACTTCCTGAACTGATTCAAACAGGTTAGTCAGTCTAGTCAGGAGAGAGGGAGGAAGCACTACTGCTCCAGGCACCGCTATCCCAGTCCATGCTGTGGGGACATCATTCTCTCCATTTAATTACCTCCACAAAGGAGAGAAGCATTTTATAGCCAGCAGTGATAAGGCTGCACAGGTGTGTCCTGTCCTCTATGCTGGTTTATATTGGTTTACAGCCAGAATCAGTGCAACATGACTTCCACGCTACAAACTTTGTCTGCCCGACCCCTGCAATAGGGAACAATAGCACTAAAATCGTGAGTAGCTCCATACCCCATCACCACAGGGAGCCGAGCTGTGAAGGTCCCTCCATCATAGTATTACCTGGTCTGTGCACAGAATTACCTCCCATGTGAAGAGACCTGTACTCCAGCCACCTGAGAGACCTAAATGTGCTTAGTTCATGAGGAGAAAACACCATATATCAAGTGTATCCTATACAGTGAACCACAGCCACATTGCCTTTGACAGACTGAATCCTATTATTCCCTTAAGTAAATGGTTATGTTTTCAAGTTCTCCCATGTGTCTGACTGCCTAAAATTGCACGAACATCACAGTCGCTACACTTGCACCCAGACATCAAAACTGCAAGAGCGCCCCCGGGGTCATATAAATAACTTCATCCAGACATCACCTTTACAGGAGCGCCCCCGGGGGTCATATAAATAACTTCATCCAGACATCACCTTTACAGGAGCGCCCCCGGGGGTCATATACAACACCTGCACCTGGACATCTTAACTACAGGTGCACCCCTGGGGGGGTATATAACACCTGCACCCAAACATCACCACTGCAAGAGCCCCCAGGTGTCATATACAACACATGCACCAAAACATCACACTACAGGAGCTCCCGGAGGTCATATTCAACACCTGCACCTGGACATCTTAACTACAGGTGCACCCCTGGGGGGGTATATAACACCTGCACCCAAACATCACCACTACAGGAGCCCCCAGGTGTCATATACAACACATGCACCAAAACATCACACTACAGGAGCTCCCGGAGGTCATATACAACACCTGCACCTGGACATCTTAACTACAGGTGCACCCCTGGGGGGGTATATAACACCTGCACCCAAACCTCACCACTACAGGAGCCCCCAGGTGTCATATACAACACATGCACCAAAACATCACACTACAGGAGCTCCCGGAGGTCATATACAACACCTGCACCCAGACATCACACTTCAGGAGCCCCCCAGGGGTCATATACAACCCCTGCACCCAGACATCACACTACAGGAGCCCCCAGGGGTCATATACAACACCTGCACCCAGACATCACACTACAGGAACCCCAGGGGGTCATATACAACACCTGCACCCAGACATCACACTACAGGAGCTGCCCCGAGGGGTCATATATTATCACTATAAATGCAACCTCCTACTATTGACAAGTGTTGTAGACACGAGGAAAGTGTTTAGGGGTCCAGTAACCACTTCAGCTAGCATGACATTACGATCTGCTGCCAGTAGAACTACATATCCCAGCTGCCCCCTCTGCAACATCTGGCGCTTTCCCCATGGCTCACCACAGGTGTGTGTCTCTCTATTTGTCTGTCTTCCCTGTAAATAGCAAAAAGGCAGCACAAATGGACGACGCGTTTGTGATGGTTTTTTTGCAAAAGGAGGATCTGTTTTTGGTACAGGAACTGCACCAAAAATGGATCATTAAAAAACAGAGCATAAACCCTCTGGCTGAACTCGGCCTTACTGTCGGCAAGATGCAGGACTCAATGTAGCGCTGATGTTTTCTTCTCAGGGCAATCATTCTTGAGAGCGAACAACTTTGCAGAAAGTGCAGGGTTTGGACCTCCGAGGGCTGAGGTTACAGTGATATTTTTTGCTGTGTACATCCATTTCATTCCTGGGGATTCAGAGCCTTTGGGGCGGGGGGGGGGCATTACCCCTCTACTTTATATTTTTATTAAACAACGTATGGCTAATATGCTGTTTTCAAAGGACAAATTAGCCCCTATGATAGCAGAAACAATTGGTGAGCATCTCGTCAGCCAGAAATCCTGACCATCACACAGATCAAAAGGGGACATGGCATAACTGTGACCTGTCATTTTTAGGCTTTTATTTCTTTCTTTCTTTATTATGCATTGTTTTTATTGCACCATAATAGTCCAGAACACTTTACAGATATTACCATCACTGTCCCCTAGGGGCTCACAATTTAAGGTTCCTACTAATAGATCTTTGAAAGTGTGGGAGGAAACTGGAATACCCACAGTAAACCCACCCAAAAGTAACACATACAAACTCCTTGCTGGTGTCCCAGGACCCCAGGACTGCAAAATAACCGTGCTAACCACTGAGCCATCGTGCCGCTCTTTTTTTTGTGTTTTTTGAGCCTGGTGCACAACGCAAATGGAAAAGCAAAAGCAGGAAGAATACCAGCTTCTTGCTCTAAAGCCTTGCTGCCAGTGGCGGGACAAGGCATTTTGGTGCCCTAGGCAGGTAAGGCAAACGGCGCCCCCCGTGGCCACGCATTGGGCAATAAAGTCCACTTTTTTCTATTTTTTGTGCTGTTTTTCCTTTTTTTACACTCTCTATTATATATTACACACACACACACACTTGAGACTGCTGTGGGCTGAATACACAATAGCTGTATCAGTCACGGTTCTGACGATTCTTGGTGCCAGCACCAATCTGTCCACGGTGTTTCTGGAGAGCTGCAGCTTGCAGATCGCTTCAGGGTGCCCCTTTCCTGATCACCAGCGCTCCGGCATTCAGCCTGCTGAGCACTCAAACAACCCAGTCCACACTTCCAGTTAGCGGTTCATCACTTCCGGTTAGCGTTATAGAAATGAAGTTGCAACATCGTAGGATCAACGGTGTTTATTCCCTCTTCGTGTGGTCTTACATGGTGCGGGTGGGAGGACGGGGGGGTTCTCAAAGGCGATGGCCGTTTCACACCGCAAGTGGCGCTTCAACAGGCATATAGTCCACCATATGCCTGTTGACTATATGCCTGTTGAAGCGCCACCCCACAAAGAGTGAATAAACACCGCTGATTGTGTGTTGCAACTTCTTTTCTATAAATCTAAACACAATAGCTGTATATACAATAGAGAATACAGAATAGAGACAGCTGCTACCTGTATACACAATAGAGATGGCTGCGGACCGTATACACAATGGAGAATGCTGCTGGCTATACATACAATAGAGAATACACAATAGAAACTGCTGCTGGCCATACACAATAGAGAATACACAATAGAGACTACTGCTGGCCGTACGCAATAGAGAATACACGATAGAGACTACTGCTGGCCGTACGCAATAGAGATGGCTGCCAGCCATATAGACAACATCCCAACAGCTTCCCTTTATTCCGACAGCCTCCCTCCATCCCGACAGCCTCACTTCATCCTTCCTCCATCCCAACAGCCTCACTTCATCGCGATAGCCTCTCTCCATCCCAACAATGTCCCTCCATCCTGACCGCCTCCCTCCATACTTCCTCCATCCCAACAGCGTTCCTCCATCCCGACAGCCTCCCTCCATCCTGACGGCCTCCCTCCTTCCATCCCGACAGCCTCCCTCCATACTTCCTCCATCCCAACAGCGGTCCTCCATCCTGACAGCCTCCCTCTATCCCAATAGCCTATTCCATCCTGACAGCCTCTCTCCATCCTTCCTCCATACCAACAGCCTCCCTCCATCCTGACTGCATCCCTCCATCCTGACTCCATACCGACTCCATACCAACAGCCTCCCTCCATCCTGACTGCATCCCTCCATCCTGACTGCATCCCTCCATCCTGACTGCATCCCTGTCTCCCCCACAGCCCCCCTGTCTCCCTCATAGCCCCCCTGTCTCCCCCACAGCCCCCGTCTCCCCCACAGCCCCCCGTCTCCCCCACAGCCCCCCTGTCTCCCTCATAGCCCCCCTGTCTCCCCCACAGCCCCCTGTCTCCCCCACAGCCCCCCTGTCTCCCCCACAGCCTCCCTGTCTCCCCCACAGCCTTCCTGTCTCCCCCACAGCCCCCCTGTCTCCCCCACAGTCCCCCTGTCTCCCCCACAGCCCCCTGTCTCCCCCACAGCCTCCCTGTCTCCCCCACAGCCCCCCTGTCTCCCCACAGTCTCCCCACAGCCCCCCTGTCTCACCCACAGCCCCCCTGTCTCCCCACAGTCTCCCCCACAGCCCCCCTGTCTCACCCACAGCCTCCCTGTCTCACCCACAGCCTCCCTGTCTCCCCCACAGCCCCCTGTCTCCCCCACAGCCCCCCTGTCTCCCCCACAGCCTCCAGCATACCTTACCATTGGGGGAAGCTGTGGATGCGGAGCAGGGGTGCCGGAGCCCGGAGGGCGCACATCAGCAGGACGCTGCCTGCGAGCCGAGGAATAGCTGCGGGCCTGCGGCAGCTAGCGGTGGGCGCCGCCATGTTCTTTGTGGCCGGCGCCCACTAACAGTACAGCCGGTCGGTGAAAGCTGAGACTTCAACAAAATGGCCGCGGCTAATTGGAGACCGCGGCCATTGTGTAGAGGTCTCAACCTCTATTGAGCGGCTGTACTGTTAGTGGGCGTCAGCTACAAAGAACATGGCGGCGCCCACCGCTCCCTGCCGCAGCTTCTCCCCGCAACTCCAGGGCCGGGCGGCGGTGACCGGACTCCGGTCAGGCGGGAATGCGCCCTGCCCAAGATGGCGCCCTAGGCGACCGCCTAGGTTCGCCTAGTGGTCGTCCCGGCCCTGCTTGCTGCACTGACAGAAAGGCGTCCCTTCTCTATAAATGATTCATGCATACTTTTTGAAGTATGAATGGCAGGGCCAACAGGACTTCTCCATATGTTTAAAAGGGTGGTATTTACATGTCAGCGATGTTCACTGTTAATGGGACTGTCTTAGCACAACGTTTTGACTTCCTAAAAAGCTGATTGCCGACTGATCATTTAATACACTCCAAACAGAACCAAGGATCCTGATAATTTGTGTGACCAACGGCATTCATTCAATGTAGCAGAACATTCCACAGGGAACTTTATCGGTATCAGGAGGAGACGTGTAAGGCAATATGCCCACGTTGCAGATTAGATTGCAGAAATTTTTCACCAAATCTACATCTCCTGGCTGGAAAAACGCTGTGGCAAAAACGCGTGTTTTATTGCGTTTTTTCCTGTATTTCTTAGGAAAATGCAGATAGAATTTACTTGCTGCAGAATTCTTTCAGCACCCAAATCTGCAAGGAAAAAAGGCCTGAACGTGGACACTATACTTCAGGATTCTCGTTCACTTTACTGACATGCAGATTTCTGAAAATCTGCAAGAAGAAAAAAATGCAACGTGGGCACGCAACACAACCTACGTGTGTATATTTCTGTGTGGTTTGCTCATACTTAATGCTGAATAAGGTGGGATGTTTTTAATATTTTCTTGTCATTTTTTTCATCATTTGCATTTTATTAACTTGTCCGCTGATCCTGTGATTTCTATCATTCCAAGATTTTTTCTTCCCTGTGTTGCCATTTCAATGTTGAGGAATATAACTATGTATGTACATATATGTCAAAGCCTTGTTTCCACTGATTTTGAGGCAAAGCTTTGCTTACAAAGTAGTAACATATGAAAAAAAAAAAGCAAGACAAAACCCAGACAGTAAATGTTACCCTATGTTTTTGTAGCATATTTTTTCTGCAGCAAAACCTGATCTTTTGTTAAGTCAGAAACCTGCATTTTTTGCTGTTTTTGTCACTCAAAATGCCCCAAACACGCAGCTCTGTGATTTTTCACTCTTCATTGCTTTCACCGGTGGATAAAAGCATAAAAAACACATCAAATAATTTACGCGCTGCTGCTCTTAAAAATGCAGCAAAAACAAGCTGTTCTCTATTTGTCAGGAAAATGGGTTGTGTGTGCAGGAGACTTCTGGCATCTCATAAGCTTTGCTAGTACTGGAAAAAGTATTTTATTAGCGTGGATTTGCATAAAACCATGCAAAAAAAAAAAAACGATAAAAATGCCATGTGTGAACATAGCCTTAATGTAAATTGTTGCAGAATCTTCCCTGTCCTTAAATACAGTGATGTACTATAAACTATTTACCCACTGAGTCATGTGTTGCCTTGCATGTCAGTGGTGTCTACAAGCAGATAGGCTCCTCTGGGTTGTCCTTGCACAGAACGAAGTAGGACCAAAGAAGATTGCTTCTGTCAAGCCGCAGCTCCCAAGAGACGAGCTGTCAGAAAACCATTTCCAGACCGGGAACATTCATGTATGCTGCCGCCTTTTGAGGCATGTCTCGTTGCCATAGTGACTAAGATGACTGCCTTTTTTCCCATCCCCTTCGCTTTGCTCTCTCCTTTTACCACCTTTAATGTAGTATTAAACATCAAAAAGTAAATTTAGGTCAGTAAAAAAAAAAAAATGGCTTCTTCAAGTGTATGAGCGCAAGGAATTGTGGGCGAGTCATATTTGTGAGCTGCTTTAAGATTCAGTCTGTCAGCATCAGTAACTGCTATTCTTTCTTGTTCTCTCATCTTGGGCATCGCCCGCGGCAGTGTAAGGAGAGCAGAGGGAGTAGATGCTGTATCCCATCTGTAGGTATAGATTTTGTGGTGTCTGAGATTCTCTCCGCCTCCTGCACATCCCTCCATAGTGCCTTACTCAGCTGATGCTTGAGAAATCTGTGCATACAGTAGGCTTCTCCTAAGAAGGGATGCAGATGGAGATTGTCACTGTGAGTCACGGCAAGCCTCTCTGCAAATGGAGCCAGGGATGCTAGGAGCACTCACGGTCAGCAGCTGGGGATGGGTTGCACTACTAGTGTGATCCTTTTTAAAGGCATTTGCACAGTATTGGAGAGAAACTGTGCTTATATCTGCAAACAGCAAGGAGAAAATAATGCACTTGAGTACACCGCACAGAGCTTGTCGAGAGAGGACTCCGGCATCACACATTCATCCCTGGTAAATATGGCTTATACTGGCTTCTTACTGCATGTATAAATCACAATGGGTTAAAGGGGAGCAGTTTTTATGTAAGTCGGATTCCATTAAGGGTGTGAAATTTATTTTTTGTCATAGCATAACACCTTTATATTCTTATTTCTCATTCTACAGAAGTCATGTTTTGCTCATATATACAATAAATCCCATATACGGTCCACCTATCCGAACGTGCAGTGTAAGACAAGATGCCGGTATGGCGTGGTAGACTGAGTCTGGCACGTAAGCATTCCACTGTCACACTTGGATTTCCCTGAGCTGGGGCTCCTCATACAAGCTATTTATGTTTCATTATAAGAATTAATAAAGGGAAGTCACGTGAGCAATTTTGTGTGCCCTTGGCTGCCTAGCGAATGACATTACCTCCATGTGCCACCCTGTCATTATCGATACTCTCCAATCAGCTTTGTTTCATGTAGCATAATTGCATTAATATCGCAGTGTTATTATTGGTATACTACTGTAATGTGAGGTATATTATGTATACATTGTATTATCTCAATATTGGGATTCCAATTGTTCAAGTGGCACATACTGCCAGATAACTGCAACAATTGGAAACAATTTCTCTATGGAAAACGCTCCAAATCATTTCTGCAAGTTGCTGATCTTGTATTTACTCTTGTATCTTATATTAATATATACTGTCATAGCACTGAATCAGCAGGGATTAAGTCATGACTAGACCATTAACAAATACTGGAAGAAATTAACATTGGTTTGGACGTATTTAGCCCACTAAATCTTGTGGTCAGATCAGTTAAATTACTTCCTATATGGCTAAAGTCCTATCTATCTACACTTGCCAATTATGGTCCTGATTTGCTTGTTCCTAGTGAAATATGCTTCATGTAAATGCAGGAAAAGCTAAACAATGAATTGTTCTTCATTGATCGTGCTCCTTAAGATCATTATTGACAGCAGCACCATATCCAATGCTCATATGAACATTGGATATCATTTTATAGATCCGGTGTATGCCTCTTCTAGTTTTTATCACAAAACAATGTCCTAAGATTAGCGAATGGCGGCAAACTACAGTATATTATATCGGTGATAAGATGATGAAAGGATGAACAATGTGCACACCTAGGACACCACAGCAGCAGATCGACAGGGGCAACATTTTATAACTAAGTATCAAAAGGTTTTATTACTCTTTATTACCCCCCAAACACTATACAGACATGGTTTTTCTGTCACTTGTTTATCATGGGCCAGCATTGATTGGTGCCTTCAATAAAACTGATCCATCTCAAAGAGAAAATTGTAATAAAAATCTATGTCTGCAGCAGGATTTACAATCCTAAATCTCAGCGTTTTTATGTCTGGCTAGAAAATTGGCTGAAATTAAGATCAATGTCCCAGATAGCAGGCGTTCACTATTTTTCCTGAAACCAAACCCAAGAACCAATTACGAGATACAGATTTGTATTCTTGGTTCCCTGTCTCCCATCTATGCTATCATGAGGATCTGTGAAACTGGGGAAATTGTGAAATATTTAATGGAGGCAAATGGAGCCATCCTTATGTAATCCCTTACTAATCTTAAAGAAGGTTAAGGGTAGAATTTTTTCGTATGACTAAGGAGGAAAACTGCTTCTGATGTGATGTATTTAAAGGGTTTGTCTCATGACAACCACTTGCCATCGTATGGATGTCATACATGGGCGTCCTTGCTTGAGACAAACCCCTGTGTGCAGCAGGGTGTGTTTCCTATAATGGCGGCATGTATTACTACACTTTAAGCAGGGTAAATATATGTTAAGACACTTCTTCCTCCAGCAATAAAAGCCGATCAATGAGTTTAAAGAAGCCAGACACACAGTGATCATCTTCTATTTGTAGAACGGTATCCTTCGTGAAACAACCTCAAGTATTGAACCGTTGAAACATTCGTTATTTCTGTGGTGTGATCAGCATTGCTACAGTACCTGTCCTGTAGGGATAACTTGCATTCTTGGTGTAACCCCTTTATTAACTGTATACAGAACAGCTCTCTGTTTTTATGATCTTAGTTTCTCATTAAACATATACGTACTTATCAGCAAAAAACTGTATTTACCTGTAGCCATAGTGGTAAACTGTAGGCAAATACTGTTTAAAACATGCACCAGTCTAATGATGACCAGTCTGCAGAGAGAAAGTGAATTCATATTCTCCCTGCAGCCACTTCAAGTCATTAGGGCAATATCGTTGGGAGTGATCAGTCAGCAATATTTATACAATGAGTGCAATGTAATCACTCTCCCTGCTCCTTGAATGACATCCTACTCCATAAGGTACAGGCACACTGGCGTGAAAAACGGACGAGTGCAATGAGAGAAAATCTCACATTGCACTCGGACCAATGTTATTTAATGACTCAGAAGAGATTAGTGTGTATCGGCCGTTTTTTTCTGATCCAGAATCTGGAGGAGAAAAAAGTTGCAACATGTTATGACAGTATGCGAGTCATGGCCGAGTCAATGAGTCCGATAAAATCACAGACAGCACACGGACCATCCAAGAGGCATCCGTTTTTTTCACGGATACATATCATTCTGTAGCTCAGACAACTGTAAAATGTTCCTGTAAATGATTATACAGTAAATAGCTGCTGAGAAAAAAAAGGATTGCACACTGACAGCACACGGAGCAAAAAATGGATGTCACTCGTCCAACTCTCTACTGGATGAGAATCTGATCGTTTTTTTCACACCAGTGTGTTTCCAGCCTTACAAATGTGCTATAGTAGCAGTATGTAAGACTGCCTTCACATTTGCGTTCCCCTCCGCAGCGTTCTGCGGTGGGGATCCGCAATGTGACCGCAGCACCGCAAGCCCCTATCTTTATAATGGGAGCGCACGGTGCAGCGCTTGACTGCGCATGACCGTGCGCACCCATTAACTGGCATATGTGATCTGTGCGCAGGCGGATGCCTGCGCACAAATCACACACTCAGCTACACCCTGAACGCGACATGTGCCCCTTTTTTTTCTGCCCTTTTTATCTGTCTCCACAATCTGCTTTTTGGCAATAAAAACACTGCATTCAAATGCCTGTTTTTGCAGTTTTTCTTTTTTATTGCAGCTGTCTTTTGTGATGCAGAGTACACGTGTGCTTTGTCCACTATCCACGTGTTATAAAGTTATTGTATCCACCAAAAACTCTTTACAAAGCTGCAAAAACATTTGTTGTGTTGTTTTGCAGCATTTCTTTACTTTCTCATTTTCTTTTTGGGGAAAGAAACAAAACAGTCCTAAAATGGTGCCAGAATCCTGAAAAATTTACATGCTGCAGATTTAAAGCACACAGCAGTTCTTAAATGCAGAAAAGGCATGAGCATGAGTCTTCTAAAATCTTACAGCTTATGCTGGTACTGAAAAGAAAAAATCTCTCTTTTTGGCATTAAAAAAAGAAACAAAAATGCTGCATGTGAACATAGCCTTAGACTGCTACATGTGTTTTAAATGGTATATACCTGCAGGTTGCATTGGATCTAAGGGCCACATCACACGGTTCAATTTTCAGAATGATATTGTTAGCGATCACATGCACGCGCGATCGCTAACAATATCGTTCACATCGTTGGTGAGCTGTTACACAGGCAGACTCACCAACAATGTGGACCAGCGAGAACATCGGTTTACTAGGTGCTGTGCGGCGCTTACTAACCCGATGTTTACCATGGATATGAGCTCCCAGCATAGGCTGCGAGGCGCTGGGAGCTCGTTCATTGTTGGTCTGCCGGTGTCACACGTAGCGATGCTTAGTGTCCACCGGCCGACCAACGACAGATTTGTGAACATATTCAAAGAAAAATCGTTTGATTACACGCAATGACACACAAACGATATCGCTTAAGCGATAAAAAAAACAGTTCGCTTAAGCGATATCGTTCTGAAAATTGATGCGTATGACTTGTCCTTCAAGCTACTTATGGCCATCTGAATTTAGCTCAACGTGTGGGAAAGTTCCCCTCCTTTCCTTTGATGGAATCCTAGGGCCTGTTTTCCCTGATTTACATATTGAGTAATATTCTTGTGTGAATACAGCCTAAAGCATATGTGATTTGAAAACCATTGAGTATGATGTGAAATTGTGCACCTCCAGAGCCTTGAAGGTGAGGTCAAGTTCACTGCTAGAATCACAGTGCTATAAGTGTGTCATGGAGGAAGGGTTGGGTAGCTTGACTTATCTGCTGTATTAAATTCTTTGATAGATCGTATTGCAGAGAAATGTCACGCTAGTGGTTAAACATGATGGATTGTCCTCTAGTGGTGGTTTTCTTCTGAGGGTGCACAGTGGTCGCATGGTGCTTTCTTTCCAGTAAAACCACATGAATGATGGAAATGATCTTTTTTCCAATATTGGAAGAAGCAAGAAGAAAAAAAAAAAAAAAAACTTACAGTAAACATAGGTCTGTTAATAAAAGAAACCTGTCCGTATGAAGTAGAGACTGCTTGTACAATTGCATATTTTTCTCTGAAATGCTCCTTTTTAGAGAACACAGCGGGAGATGAGATGCTACAGGAGAATCCTGTCAATCACCTAGATCAGTGTGGGGAGAAGCCATTTAGGAGTGGAAAGGACTAGCCTTGTCTCCCCCTACGGTCCCTGACTGTACCTTTAACGTACCATATACTTTCTCTGTTGCCAAGTCTATGTTTTATGGAAAATCTCCAGAATTTCATTCAGCCAGATGCTTATTTCGGTTTGGGCAGCATGAATTAGGCGACAGTATCCCTTTAAGTTTGTCCACTACTGGAAAACAAAGATAATAATAACCCACACTTGCCTCCCACAACAGTGCTATTCCACCTATGGGGTATTGATGTTCCAGTAGGTTATAGAATGGTGGAGTTGGATGGGACCTCCTGGATTCTCCAGGTGATGGGACATTGTTGAATCATGTGACCTCTGCAGATATTGAGTGGTAGCTATTCGGCTACAGTTCATCCGTATTTCATCATTGTGGATGTCCTTTTTGACATAGAGGTAAAGGCTGCACTGACCATCTGCCACTGATGTGACCTCTGCAGCCACTGTCGCATGACCCCCTTTGAATGGCAGCATCCATGTAGCTGGAACTATACAGCTATGGTAGATAAACATGGATTGTTTTAATCTTCTAGGGGTCCTGAAGTGTTTAAGACCTAGATACCTTGCAGTCGTGTAGCAACAAAACAACAACAAAGATTCAATTCAAGCGGGAAATCAATGGCCGGTATACAACAAGGGAAGCAAAGTTTCAAAAGTGCAATCATTGTGAGAGCAATACAGCATGAATGAGCAAAATGAAGCATAAATAAGTCACAGGGGTGATTATAAAACAAGGCATTATACCTATACCTAATTGTGTGTTTCACACAATATGCTTCATCAAGGGGTGGACTTTGACCCTATGAATATGTATATTCATATAGGACAGTATAGTGGCTCTGTGGTGGTTTATATTGAAAATGCAAATGTTCTGGGTTAAAATCTCACCAACCACAACATCTGCAAAGAGTTTATATGCTGTCTCCATGCTTGAATGGGTATCAACTGGGCTCTCTGGTTTCCTCCCACACTCCAAAGGTAATTTCAATTGTGAGCCCCAGTGTGGACAGTGATAATAATGCCTGTTAATCCACTGTGGAATTAATGGTGCTATAATAAGCAAATTAATGAAATGCTTTTACAAAATACAGATTATAGACTGTGTCCCGAGTTTGCTGTTATAAATTAAATGTAATAGCTGAGGATGTTCTCACCGTTCAACAGGCTTCTCATTGGCAGAAGGAAAATGGCATGTACTGTATTTTGAAGTATAGCTGTCCATCCAATTCCAAATATTTTTTGGACGGCGTTTTCCGAGATCTTAAAAATGTAGTTGTGCACCAATGACTGGCTCCAGGAGATATGTAGACGTCATTGATTGAGGACGCCATCGCTACAGCCAAGTGAACTATACGAGTGGCGGCAGATTGGCAGGTTGGGCCATTTATAAGGATGCACCTAAATAAAATGGCACATTAGTATATGGGAGGGAAAAACTTTTCCAGATGGGTGGTGACCATGGCGGCCATTTTGAAGTTGGCTATTTTGGATCCAAGTTTATTTTTTTCAATGGGAAGAGGGTCATGTGACACATCAAACATATTGAGAATTTCATAAGGAAAACAATGGTGCACTTGGTTTTAACGTAACTTTATTATTTCATGAGTTATTTCCAAGATTATGACCACTTATAAAATGTGTTCAATGTGCTGCCCATTGTGTTGGATTGTCAATGCAACCCTCTTCTCCCACTCTTGACACACTGATAGCAACACCACATAAGAAATGCTAGCACAGACTTCCAGCATCCGTTGTTTCAGATGCTGCACATCTCTTATCTTCACAGCATACACAATTGACATCAGATGAGGGATGAGGCAAACTTTTTTGTGAATGGTGAAGTTAACAAACAAAATCACCGCTATTGGTCTGACACTAACCCACAGTGGATAGATCCCTCCAAGACTGCTGGAACACAAAAATTGATGGTATGGTGTAGTATATGGGGGGTACAAAGATAGTGGGGTCATTCTTCATCAACGGAAACCTCAATGCCACTGGATATCTGAAATTGCTACATGATTCAGATATCCAGTACCATGCATCCCAATGTTAACCATAGGGACGCAGTACGCATGTGTTTGGCTGCCTTTGCATACGCTGCATACCGAACGCAAGCGTGAAACCGGCCTTACTTGGCTGCTGGCTGTCATTTTTATAACCTCACTGTTTTGTATGTACAACAGATCTAGCAGTTCTCTGAATGTTGAGCTCTGCATAACCCCGACCACACCACTGATTGGCAGCTTTCTGCCAATGTCCTGTGTCTGCCAACGAGTGGTGAGGGCGGCTTATTCACAAATCATGAATATGGAGGACTACATGGCAGAAGGTTTACTAGTCCTCTAGTGATAATCTCCTGCTGATAAATAATTTTATGAAAACTACACTAAAAAGCCCAGTAAGTGACGCGTCACTGAAATCAAGGTCTCTGTCTGTACACTATGCTGTTCTCAGATTAAGTGGTAAAAAACTACGGTAATAACAATATTTTTATGACACGCACCGATCAGTAAGTTGTCTCCTGTCCTACTAATCACCTAATAGGTGATAAGGTGAAGGGACCCTGTCATGTTATACATTCACGTCAATCTGTGGACAGCATGCTATATGGATAAAGAGACGCTGCGCAGAATGATGAATAGATTTGGGGTAAAAGATTCAGTAGAACTTGCATTTTCTTAAGGAAAATCCCTGGTGTTTGTATGAGTATAGAGGGCGGTCCTACTAGTGATTGACAGCTATTGACATGCACAATCATACAGGGAGGACTGTCAATCTCTAGTAGGACCGCCCACTGGACTCCTATACATACATACAAGCACCTAGGATTTCAGTGAATAAATAACAAGTTTTACTGAAACTTTCCCACAAACATGTTCATCAACCTGATCATCGCCTCCTGATCTATAACATCCTGCCTCCAGATCTGATAGCACTTTAAACACGACAGCTTCCCTTTAATGCAATATAGCTCTGAACCTATGGACAATCCCATTATAAATCTGTGGAATCTGAAGGACGTCATTGGAATGAAATATATGGACCATGTCCAAAGTGTGAATATAGTGCACTACAGATCCTCAGTACTGACCAATGGTTAGCCCTGTGTAAAGCATTAGGTTTACAGTACGCTCATATTGGAAATACTCATACACTGGGTAAGAGCTATGATATAGATTCCAACGCCCTGTCCATTAGAGCTTTGTAGGCACATATTACTTATTGATTGGCCTTTTATTAAGCTGGGCTCATTCCCGGAGAGTAGAGGCCGCAGTATTCTGCAGGGATTGGTAAGGCTGGTGCTGCAGTCAGTGTGTTCCTCGGTGCCCTGACACCAGTAGATCAATAGACTTCTGTGTGACACTGAGCGGGTGACTCTGCTGTCGTTGTGGGTGTTGGCTCATATGAGTTCACACTTTCCTCTTCTGATCCTGTGGCTCATAATTGTTACTTTTTCCATGGTTCTTCCTGAGGAACAGTGTGTGTTGCATGGAATTCAGATTCCAAAAGCATTAAGTTTTAATTTCTATTTCTATGTGTCATCTGTCTGTTCAGACTCTTATGTCACCTGCCGTTCTGGTTGGGGCTTGGCGGGTTATGCTGGCTTATCCAGTGCACCCCCTCTGGGCCCTGATATGAAGCATACCCCTCATTTCTGCTTCTTGTAACATATGTGGGTTGTTATCTAACAAGAATGGTTTCTGTTATGATAATGTTTGACTTTCTGGCCACAGGGGAGAGGAAATTCTGACATGGTAAAGAGAACCTTGTTTGTGCAGAGTTGGGTGGTAGCCAAAAATTGAATACTACAGCAGCAATCTTAATCTGAAAACAATACATACCTTTGTAAGGGGCTGTCATGTGTGGATTATACTGGTGAATGGGGAGGCCATGACTAGTAACCTAAAACGCTGCAACACTTAAAGGGAACCTGTCCCCATGAAAACGTAGACCAATCTGCAGGCAGCATGTTATGCACCTGTACATATCCATCCACTCTGTTTGCCTGTTCTATTAGTATTATTATTACTCAATTAATTAGAATATTCAAAAAGTTTCAGTAATTCATGCATAAAGTGAAATGCATATATTATTATAGAGTCATTACAGAGTGATCTATTTCAAGTGTGTATTTCTGTAAATGTTGATGATTATGGCTTACAGCCAATGAAAACCCAACTATCATTATCTTAGAAAAATAAAGTAGGTAGTCGGAGATAAAATATTACCTAACTAGGTATCATGCTTCACCTTGTTGGTTGTGAGAGTCACAACCACTATAAAAGCACATCACGGCTGCTGCAGTCCCCAGCGTGGTGCATATAGAGTAGGCAGAATGAAGGGTTAAAATCTGCGCTACCGAATTCCACAAGACATCAAGGGGTGAATATAATATTGATCTATTAATCAACACATTTCAGGGCTCCCTAGCCCCTACCTCAGGGCAAAGCAGTATCATATTGCTGAAACCTGTTGACTAATAAATCAATATTATATTCACTCTTTGATGTCTCGTAGAATACGGCAGTGCGATTTTTAACCCTTCATCCTCCCTACTTTAATTTTCCAAGATAATGACCTTTGGGTTTTCATTAACATTTACAGAAATAAACACTTGAAACAGATCAGTCTGTTTGTAATGATTCTGTATTTTATAAGTGTTTCTCTTTTTGTATTGAATTAGAAAGTAACTTTTTGATGATATTCTAATTCATTGAGATGCACCTGTAGTTATGTGAGAATAGATTCTGTATATCCTGTATCTTCATCATTTAACCCTCTGCTCTTTCTGAGATTTGTGGTCCAGTGGGCGGTCCTATCCAGTGACTGACAGCTTTCTTTGTATAAGTGTGTATACACTGTGATAGTTCTCAATCACTTATAGGACTGCCCGCTGATGAAAGCACAGATTACACTGATTCTTTTCTCACCAGTCTATATACTGTATATCAGTCTGCTTATTCTCCCCTGTTCTATAACATGCTGCCCACAGATTGGTCTACATTTTCATGGTGATCAGTTCCCTTTAATGTGACATTGGCCTGAATTACATTATTTTAGATGGTCACATGTATTATGTTGGCATCTTCTCCAGGTTATTGCTACTGTTTAATGCATATTTGTGAAAGAGTTTTTGTGAATGAACAATCTTATTAAATGCTTTACT
This sequence comes from Allobates femoralis, assembly GCA_033576535.1. Lineage (NCBI taxonomy): Eukaryota > Metazoa > Chordata > Amphibia > Anura > Aromobatidae > Allobates > Allobates femoralis. The sequence continues at coordinate 538,391,680 of JARQOC010000002.1, forward strand.
GTCTAAATTTGATCGCTGTCCAAATACATAATACGTAACTAAATCTTTGGCGCTTTCTAATATAGCGCAGAAACGTTCCCAAGTTGTTGTTTTTTTCAATGTAATGAATATTTAAATATTGTGCAGGTAAGTGGCAGTATGTCCTGAGACCCCACTTACTGCTCAGATCACTTGTCCGGTTTGGGCAGGATTGTGCTGCTCCTGTATGTGCCTGTGCGCAGAGCGATATTCAGGATCAATAGAAAGTCTGAGTCAGGACACACAAAGGAGTATGGACCCATAGACTTTCTGTCTAGTCATTACACCACTCGGTTTGTGCATTCATGCATGAGCCAAGCAGCACACATCACAACAGTGTTTTGAGCAATCTACAGGACATTCAAAGGGAATCTGTGTTGTACATGCCATCCAATCTGTTGATAGCATGGTATAGAGAAGAAGAATCTGAACAGAGTGATATATAGGTTTGTTGGAAACGATTCAGTAGAAGCGCTCATTGAGACATTAGTGTTTCTCATACAAGTGCTGTTTGTGTTTTTCATGGATATCAGCCGTCCACACACAAACACGGAGACTCGTATGATATTGATCTAATTCTCATATCAAAATTGTCAATACAAGCATATGTCAATGAAAAACTCGGATGCCATCCATTTGCTGTCCATTTTTTCACCCCTGTCAGTTCATTTAAATTTTAATCTGAGAATTTAAGTAACTCTGACCAAAAACACTCATGCAATTAGACTAATATTCCCATACAAGAAAAAATATCACAGAGGCCTGAAAGATCCTTAACTTATATTGTATTCAGTGAAGTCCTTAAAGGGAACCTGACCTCTAAAAATGAGCCCCCAGGCTCTTTTAACCTGTCCCTGCACCATGGTAATCCATTTCTATCCATCCCTTTGTGTCTATAAAGCGCTATTGTAAAGTTTATAAAAGTTCTTTTTTTTTTACCTGTAGATCCTCAGCTTCTCATTATATGTGAAGCCGCAAAAGCCGATCTTTTGTGCTTCTCCCCGCCGCCGGCGTGTTAATAATGCACGCCCATATGGGTTTGCTATAGAGCAGAGACTGTGCTTGTGCTGCAAGGGGGCGGTAAAGGTGATATGATGAAAATCGCGTCATATTGCCTGTACCGCCCCCTTGCAGCACAAGCACAGTCTCTGCTCTATAGCACACCCATATGGGCGTGCATTATTAACACGCCGGCGGCGGGAGAAGCACAAAAGACCGCCTTTTGCGGCTTCTCATATAATGAGGCGCCGCAGATCTACAGGTAAAAAAATAACTTTTATAAATATTACAATAGCACTTTATGGACACAAAGGGATGGATAGAAATGGATTACAATGGTGCAGGGACAGGTTAAAAGAGCCTGGGGGCTCATTTTTAGAGGTCAGGTTCCCTTTAATCTTTGTGTGAATATACGAGTCCTGTGGCGGTTGTATGGTTGATAGGTATCTCTTCATGCACATTCATATAGGGAAGACTGTGAAGACTTCCCCTGGACTCATGAATTGAAACACCAGGGATTTCAGTGAATAAATTACAAGTGTTACTGAAACGATTTACATAAAAATGTATGTCTGACAGCTCCTCCTGCAATATATATATATCTATACCATCCTGCCTGCAGATCAGATACCATTCACAGTTTCCAATGTTCCAGAATTGCAATGTAGCCATAAAAACGCAGACTATACTGTGACTCTGTATGGCATCTGATTTCTTTCTTTCTTTTGCTACCTCATAGACTTAAATGGATAAGATTCATCCGACACTCAGAAGAAACTAGTGTGTATTGCGATTTTAATAGTGTTTGTACATCATTTTTCTTTTAGCCCACAGTCTTTAGCATGCCGGTAGGGTGAACGACATCAATTATTAGTGACCTATACCAAGCTGTTTATCAGGATACAATAACATCTATGTTCCTTGGGTTTTGTCCGCTTTTCTCCACAGGTGGAAACTTCTGTTATTCTCCGCTATAAGGTCAAGTCCATAACCTGTTGACAATGGGAAGAATTTTTTTCATTGTAAGATTTACACAGCTGCCACTTGTAGTTTATGGCCCTGTGGGTTATGTCTGTATAATAGTCCAATTGTTTAGACCGAGTTTCCTCATTACAATTGAGAATAAATATATGTCTTCTGAATGGCTTTCATATATGAGCAGTGTAAATTGAATTGCCAGTATGGATTCCTTCCACTTTGTTTATTGGTTCAGTTCCTTGTACATGTACAGTGCCTTGTGAAAGTGTTTGGCCCCCTTGAACTTTTCAACCTTTTGCCACATTTCAGACTTCAAACATAAAGATATAAATTCTACATTTTTTGTGAAGAATCACCAACAAGTGGGACAGAATCGTGAAGTGGAACGAAATTTATTAGATATTTTAAAGTTTTTTAAAAAATAAAAAACTGAAAGTGGGGCGTGCAGTATTATTCGGCCCCCTTGAGTTAATACTTTGTAGCGCCACCTTTTGTTGCGATTACAGCTGCAAGTCGCTTGGGGTATGTCTCTATCAGTTTTGCACATCGAGAGACTGAAATTCTTGCCCATTCTTCCTTGCAAAACAGCTCGAGCTCAGTGAGGTTGGATGGAGAGCGTTTGTGAACAGCAGTTTTCAGCTCTTTCCACAGATTCTCTATTGGTTTCAGGTCTGGACTTTGATTTGGCCATTCTAACACCTGGATATGTTTATTTTTGAACCATTCCATTGTAGATTTTGCTTTATGTTTGGGATCATTGTCTTGTTGGAAGATAAATCTCCATCCCAGTCTCAGGTCTTTTGCAGACCCCAACAGGTTTTCTTCCAGAATGGTCCTGTATTTGGCTCTGTCCATCTTCCCATCAATTTTAACCATCTTCCCTGTCCCTGCTGAAGAAAAGAAGGCCCAAACCATGATGCTGCCACCACCATGTTTGACAGTGGGGATGGTGTTTTGAGGGAGGTGAGCTGTGTTGCTTTGATGCCAAACATATAATTTTGCATTGTGGCCAAAAAGTTCAATTTTGGTTTCATCTGACCAGAGCACCTTATTCCACATGTTTGATGTGTCTCCCAGGTGGCTTGTGGCAAACTTCAAGCGAGACTTTTTATAGACATCTTTGAGAAATAGCTTTCTTCTTGCCACTCTTCCATAAAGGCCAGATTTGTGCAGTGTACGACTGATTGTTGTCCTATGGACAGACTCTCCCACCTCAGCTGTATGTCTCTGCATTTCATCCAGAGTGATCATGGATCTTTTGGCTGCATCTCTGATCAGTCTGCTCCTTGTTCGAGATGAAAGTTTAGTGGGACGGCCGGGTCTTGGTAGATTTGCAGTGGTCTGATACTCCTTCCATTTCAATATGATTGCTTGCACAGTGCTCCTTGAGATGTTTAAAACTTGGGAAATCTTTTTGTAGCCACAACAGTATCTCAGACCTGCCTGGTGTGTTCCTTGGTCTTCATGATGTTCTCTGCACTTGAAACAGAACCCAGAGACTATCACAGAGCAGGTGCATTTATACGGAGACTTGATTACACACAGGTGGATTCTATTTATCATTACCAGTCATTTAGGACAACATTGGATCATTCATGGTGGGTTTACACACACCAATTTATCTGTTCAATATCTGAACCAATCTCTGGTTGCAGTGAAATCATGGATACATTGCTCCATGTTGTACACAGCCACAAAATGGAGCAATGTATCCATGATTTCACTGCAACCAGAGATTGGTTCAGATATTGAACAGATAAATTGGTGTGTGTAAACCCACCATCAGAGATCTTCACTGAACTTCTGGAGTGAGTTTGCTGCATTGAAAGTAAATGGGCCGAATAATATTGCATGCCCCACTTTTCAGTTTTTTATTTGTTAAAAAAGTTTAAAATATCCAAAAAATTTCGTTCCACTTCACGATTGTGTCTAACTTGTTGATTCTTCACCAAAAAATTAGAAATTATCTTTGTTTGAAGCCTGAAATGTGGCAAAAGGTTGAAAAGTTCAAGGGGGCCAAATACTTGCACAACGCACTGTATATAGAAATAATTGTCACTGTGATTAAATTCCTTAATAGGAGGCAATCACTATAGTATGTTCAAATGGCGACTGTTTTATTACAGCAACAGGGACCTGTCCTAGAATAGTAATAAGGCCACAGCATCTGATTGTGTGCAGTCGGAAGGTTTTCTGCTGGGACCTGGAGAGAACCAAGACCATGTACTTATCTGGCAGTGTCCATCTTTTTAATCAGACACTAAAGTGTGATAAATTGTGCTCGTTTGTTCACTTAAAACGAAAAAGGCATTGCTGAAACAGAGGCCATGAAGTAGAAAGTCACTGTCTACCTTATTAGACGCCGTCTATCTCCAGGACACGGTAGCAGATTTTCCTACTGTACATGTCCTATTTACATTCTAGGACAGTTTTTTGTCCCTGCAACAAGACGGTAGCCATTATTATTCTACTGGCCTTACATCAAGGTTGAGAGGAAAAATTGGAATCTGGCTCAACAGGAATGGTTTTTCTTTTACACTTTTATTACATGAGTAAGACTGCTTAATGCAGTCGAAAAGCGTCGACTAGGTCATGTTGACCATGTCATTTTTTCTTTTGTGTGCACCATTTTTATTGAAGAATAAAAAAGAAAAAGAAAATCCATTCCAGTTGAGCCAGATTCCAATTTTTCCTTATTAACCATGTTTTTACTTATACCGGTCTTCCTTAGCTTGCTGGAGGATTTTTCTCTTTTCTGCTGAATAAAAGCATCTGCACACCATGATGCTGTCGCCATCATGTGAGTGACTCTAAACATGCTGCCAGAGCTACAATAGAGTTTTACGGTTTATTATGCTTGCTTATATAGCGCCATCATATTCCACAACACTTTACAGATATTATCACAGTCCCCATTGGGGCTCACAATTTATATTTCTTATTAGTCTGTCTTTAGAGTGTGGGAAATTGTAGCACGTGGAGGAAACCCACACAAACTCCTTACGGATGTCTTCCTTGGTGGGATTTGAACCTAGGACCCCAACGCTGCAAGGCAACAGTGCTAAAGCATTTTTATGTGTTTGAATGGCTCCTTCATAGTCCAAACCCTATGTAACATTAAGAATCTGTGACCAGGCTTAAAACTTGCTGTTCACAGATGTTCTCCGTCCAATCCCACTGCTCTAGAGTTATTTTGCATAGAAGAATTGGCAAATATTTCAGTTTTTATATGAGCAAAGCTGGTAGAGCTATATTTCAAAAGACTTGCAGCAGTAATTGCAGAGAAAAGTTGTCCTACAAAGTACTGACTCAGCGGAGCTGAATACAAATGCAAGTCACAATTTTTACATTTATATTTTGAAAATATTTAGAAAACTGTAATTTACTCTAAACTTCACAAATAATTGCTACTTTTTCTTATTAAATCATATAAAATCCTTATAAGACATATCAGTTTGTGGGTGTAAAGTGAAATACACTGAGTGCAAAATTATTAGGCAAGTTGTATTTTAGATGATTATTTTCTTATTTATCAACAACTATGTTCTCAATCAACCCAAAAGACTCAAATATCAAAGCTTAATATTTTTGAAAGTTGGAGTGTTTTTTTTTTTTTTAGATTTGGCTATCTTAGGAGGATATCTGTTTGTGCAGGTAACTATTACTGTGCAGAATTATTAGGCAACTTAATAAAAAACTAATATATTCCCATCTCACTTGTTTATTTTCACCAGGTAAACTAATATAACTGCATAAAATTTTGAAATAAATATTTCTGACCCAAAAAATTAGTGGCCAATATAGCCACCTTTCTTTATGATGACACTCAACAGCCTTCCATCCATAGATTCTGTCAGTTGCTTGATCTGTTTACGATCAACATTGCGTGCAGCAGCCACCACAGCCTCCCAGACACTGTTCCGAGAGGTGTACTGTTTTCCCTCCCTGTAGATCTCACATTTTAGGAGGGACCACAGGTTCTCTATGGGGTTCAGATCAGGTAAACAAGGGGGCCATGTCATTATTTTTATTTCTTTTAGGCCTTTACTGGCCAGCCACGCTGTGGAGTAGTTGGATGCATGTGATGGAGTATTGTCCTGCATGAAAAACATGTTTTTCTTGAACGCTACTGACTTCTTCCTGTACCACTGCTTGAAGAAGTTGTCTTCCAGAAACTGGCAGTAGGTCTGGGAGTTGAGCTTCACTCCATCCTTAACCTGAAAAGGTCCCACAAGTTCATCTATGATGATAACAGCCCATACCAGTACCCCACCTCCACCTTGCTGGCGTCTGAGACAGAGTGGAGCTCTCTGCCCTTTACTGATCCAGCCTCTAGCCCATCTATCTGGCCCATCAAGAATCACTCATATTCCTTCAGTCCATAAAACCTTTGAAAAATCAGTCTTAAGATATTTCTTGGCCCAGTCTTGACATTTTATCTTATGTTTCTTGTTCAAAGGTGTTAGTTTTTCAGCCTTTCTTACCTTGGCCATGTCCCTTAATATGGCACACCTTGCGCTTTTTGATACTCCAGTAACGTTGCAGCTCTGAAATATGGCAAAACTGGTGGCAAATGGCATCTTGGCAGCTTCACGCTTGATTTGCCTAAATTCATGGGCAGTTATTTCAGCGCCTTTTTTGCCCAACACACTTCTTGCAACCCTGTTGGCTATTTGCCATGAAACGCTTCATTGTTCAGTGATCACGCTTCAAGTTTGGCAATTTCAAGACTGCTGCATCCCTCTGCAAGACATCTCACAATTTTTTGTTTTTCCAGAACCTATCAAATCTCTCTTCTGACCCATTTGGCCTAAGGAAAGGCATTTGCCTAATAATTAAGCACACCTTATAGGGTGCTGATGTCATTACACCACACCCCTCCTCATTACAGAGATACACATTACCTGATTTACGTAATTGGTAGTTGGCTCTCAAGCCTATACAGCTTGGAGTTGGACAACATGTATAAAAAGTATCGTGATCAAAATACTCATTTGCCTAATAATTCTGAACACAGTGTAATGTGTAAAACTTCACGGATTCTGAATACTTTTTTAAGGTGTTGTATTTAGGAATTTATTCTAAATGGCATTTTCTTACTTTTTTTCTTTTCCCAGAGAATCCTTTTAACATTAAAGTATTAAGGCTACATAAACATGGATGTTTTCTGATTAATTTATGAAATACTGGTGCACATACAAGTATAGTCTGTCCTAGTTTGCCTTTTGGCACATGATTGTACCCAATAAAGTACTGTTTAGCACTGTCCTACTTTGTGCTAGAGTTCTTTATATAATTAGTAAGTGACCTTAGTGTCACTTACTAATTATCTCTGACACGTAGTCTGAAATCTTAAAGCCTAAAAATAACAAATGCTTCATATTAGTAGGTGTCCCAACAGGAAAGAGGCTCACCTTGATTGGTTGTACTATTAGAAAGGAGGCTACAACAGCTTTATAGTGTATATCTGCAGACTCCTCCAGATCCCAGTACATTGATGGAGTAATGCTGAACGGCTCATGTAATCTGCAGTGACGATAAGGAGTAAAAGTAATATTGCAGTGAATGGCTCCTTCAGGGGTTCCATTTTGAGGTCAAACCATAGTGTTAAAATGTGAACATGGCCTCAGCTATTCAGCAGTGCCTTGATGGAACCCGTCGGGCGATTCTATCTGAATCCCATTAATCAGGGAACAAGTACAAGTGTTCTTTATCCTAGTTTTTCATTTTGTATGCACTGGCACCCTTGATGAAGCCATTCATTACAGTGAGACAAATGAAATTTAAACAGACTTGTTTCTGCCTCCTTGTAACCATTTCCATCTTTTCAGAAGGGTACAAAAATATCAAATACTACGCACTTGTGCCCATTTGTTGAGATGCACAGTGTCCACTTGAACTGCGTTTGCATTTTTCTTTGCGTTTAGCAGTAGTGTGATGGCTTCCTTTTGCATCTCTAAAAACAGTAGTGTAACTATCCTTGTGCCAATATTTACGTTGTTCCTTTGAGCAGATAAGATATTTGTGACCCTTACTATTACTTTTCTTCTCTATGAAGTCGGCTTTACATTTCCCTGAGTGCGTCCTGAAGCTCTTGACCTCTGTGTTGTTCTGGCCTCTGTCTACTGTCAGAGAATTGCAGTAGTCAGAATAAGATGTTATGCAGCGTGTCTGACACCGCCTGACCCAGACGTCTTGAAGCAGGTGGCTTTGTGAAATGGCTCTGTTCTCAGGAGATGACAAGTGTGAGAGCCTTGTTCTGCATGTAGAGTTATTTCAATTCCACTTTGGTTTCTGAAATCTCTGATTGTGTGTTGACAGTCTGGAATGACCACCACCAAAATATTTTTAAGGTCTTGTGGGAACGTTCAGGAAGGTGAGTTGCTGGAGTTTGAAACCCACAAGTCTATGGAAAAATTCCAAAGATAATCATGAAATGTACAAATTGTACTTCTCCAATGTAGTAAAGGTACCATATAAATATTATATTTCATGTCATTGTTGCAAAAAGAGCAACATCATGCATTATAATATTATTATACTGAAAATTCCAGTGCAATAGGTAAACAAGCGCAATAGATTCTTACCCAAGCGCTGGTCGCTCACCTTGTGAGGTTGTGTTATGTGCAATATACAGCTGCTGCAAGATGCACAAGCCCTAATGCCAAAGGAGGTACACGGGAACTCGTAGAAAAGCGTAGATAAATCTGCACTGCTGCAGACAGATAAGGCTCTATACTCACAATGAGTCTATGCAGCGTTTTGGAGTCCAAAACACTGCATAGTACAGTGTAAGCATAGGGGATTGGATTTCAAGAAATCCCATCCTCACTATGCTTAACCCGACCTCAGTGATGTGACAGCTGCGGTGCAGGTTACCGCATTCCGCTCCTCCTTCGCATGTTCATTTCATGCTATGGAGTCAGAAGCGGCTCCCATCGGGTGACTGCAGGGAGAAGCCGCCCAGCACCCACCACACATGGTGAGTACAGGGTGCCTGGGGTCTCCCTGCAGCCACCTGCAGCTTTACTCAGGTCCAGAGGAGCTGCATCCAACATGCAGCTCCTCCGGACCATGAGCACATAGCCTAAAAAATCCAATACTCTGGATAAATGAAAGGTGTTTTTTTAAAAAGAGCACCTAGAGAACATATGACCAACCAAGTCAGAATTCAAAGAGTTACCAGTGGTATAATTGTAATGTTCGCAAAATGAAAATATAGTTTATTAAATAAACAACACAAAGTAAAGTTAAGTGGGATACGTATAATTGATGCCTCCAGCGTCGTCCACATTGCTGGGGAAGATCTCGCACATACTCACTGGGCTCTGCTGCGTTAAGCCTAGAATGTATGAACTGCCGTTTGGACCTGCAAGGATCCCATGAATTGTAGGCTGAACACTGCAGAGCCTAGTGCATATGTGCAAGCTCTTCCCGAGCGATATGGATGACGCATCAATTATAAGAAGGATGGTGAGCTGCACCAATTGGTAGGTTGGATGTCGTGATAATCAAGATCAGAAAAATTAAAGTAATTATTAAGTGTGCAGGGGCAGTCAGGGCATTATAGGGACCTTCATTGAATGCAGCATAAGTGCACCAGAAGGTGGTGCTTTTAGTCTAAAAGCCAAAAATCTGGTGACAGGTTCACTTTAAGAATTATTATTAAGATCTCTTTCCATATATTTGGATGTTTGGGGAAGAAAAGTGTACAACTGTCCGCGCTGCCAGGATCACTCACTTCAATAAATGCACGAGCAGTGGTTGTTCAAACAGATCCTTCTTTATTCCGACGCGTTTCAGTGCCCTCCTGGCACCTTCATCAGGGATACCTGATCAGGTATCCCTGATGAAGGTGCCAGGAGGGCACTGAAACCCATCGGAATAAAGAAGGATCTGTTTGAACAACCACTGCTCGTGCATTTATTGAAGTGAGTGATCCTGGCAGCGCGGACTGTTGTACACTTTTCTTCCCCAAACATCCAGTTGCATCTACACGTGAGTGTGGCTAGTGGAAGTCCAGCAGCAGCCATCAGGATATTTCTGACAAGCATTCAAACCAGTTGTGGGTCTCACAACTGGACTAGGTGAGTGGATTTGATTTCTCACCTTTGCACAAATCAGTGTCTAGTGATAAGGGCACTATTGCGCCTCTTGTCCCCCTCCCCCCCCTCTCTTCCTTCCATATATTTAGCTTATGAGACCATTTGGAACGTGTTTTTGTGTTATTACTTTTTGTCTTGTTCTTTAGAACCAAACGTTTTAGTTTCAGGTGGAACGTATGCCATCCACTGTGGTGACCAGTCACTGTCTACGTGAGAACAGCGTATCTGCGCACTGTATAGTGTTTGGTTTTTAATACTTTGTTTCTTATGTATTACACTAGTGATGTATATTTTATGGAGTGTTTATGGAGGACAAGAGCAGAGCAAGCCAGCGGTGAGTTGGGGGGGCGCCATTTGTCAAAATTCATAGGGTGCCAACCTTCATGGTTAGGAAGGGGTCGTAATGCAGGAGGGCACAGCAGGGCCATTTGTTTGGTGGCTGCTATATGGATAAGGCCTCTTGAATTTGATGTAACCTGGCAGTTTAGATCTTGTGGACCTGTTTTTCAATTTTATAGCATGAGTGATAGATTGTATATGATAAAATTCTTAGCCCACATAACCTGATAAATGTTTTTTAGATATCTATGACCTGTACCTTTAGCTGACAGGAAGTTGAAGAATATTGGGCGGACTGTTATGCGGAGAGGAAGCTTTTTCAACAATTGTGTAGCTTAATATATATTCTTATATATGCATGAATATACTGGCACTTATTGTATATATTACTGTATTTGATTTATACACAGAACGTTTACTGTCATGTCTTATCTATTGCCATTATTTCGTGGACAGGATCCCTGGCCCCATTGTACCCGTACGATTGTTTTGTCGATTTGTCGTCGTTTTTCGACCATTTGTCTTTGTCTACCCCCTAACTTGTAGAGCGCTATGTATCCTAATAGCGCTATATAAATACCTAATAATAATAATATTCCTCTGTGACTAGTACCCTATCAGTCACTACATTTGATGCACTCTGTTACCATAGGAAGGGCCTTTGACCTTTAAAAATCATTTTAATCATTAGATCTTGGAGTAATATTAATTTACACAACTGGATGTTTAAAACAATTGTTCATGTGCTGTGATAATCTTATATATGTGTCCCTGCTATGTACTGTGTAATGGCTGTGTCTGACCGTACAGGGACATGGTCTGGCCATACCACATCTCTTGTGCTGAGATAATCTTGCGTATGTGTCCCTGCTATGTACTGTGTAATGGATGTGTCTGACCGTACAGGGACATGGTATGATCATACCACATCTCCTGTGCTGAGATCATCTTATATATGTGTCCCTGCTATGTACTGTGTAATGGATGTGTCTGACCGTACAGGGATATGGTCTGATCATATCACATCTCCTGGGCCGGGGAGGAAGTAAAAAAAAATATAAAGACATTACAGCACAGTATCATGCATGACGCTATTTGTGAGGTAAAGCATTTCTCTGCCTGCTTTAAAAAATATATTTTACCTGCAAAGAAAGAATTATCTGTGATCCCGTGCTGTAATGTCTGTATACTTTTTTACATCCTCCCCGGCCCAGGAGATGTGGTGTAATCAGACCATGTCCCTGTGTGGTCAGACACAACCATTACATAGTACATTTTAGGGGCACAATATAAGGTTATTTATAAGATTAACTTGGCATAGGAAAAACATTTTTCAACACATCTAATTGTGGAATTTATTATTATTCCATAATTTATTGATTAAAATTAACTTTGTGGGAAAACCCTTCTAAGGCTACGTTCCCATAGTGAGCTTTTGGTTTCACAGATATTCTGCAGCATTTCGTCAATTGTTGTAAAAATGTTCTGTTCATCTTGGGGCCAGCAGATCAATGCAGCGGCAACCCTGCCTCCTGTGACCCCCGCTCCACCGTTGTCACGACCACTGCTATGCCATATCTGGATTGTAAGATGCACCCCCATTTTCCCTGAATTTATTTTGGGGGGGTAGATGCATCCTATAATACAGAAAATACGGTATGTTACATATTTGAAACACGCATCCTAGGTCAATTTAGGGGCGTTAATCCCATTGTGCCTTTTTTTTTTAACTTGAGATTTCTATAAGTCCCATCCACTTTGCTGGAACTGTAAGATGCTTTGGTTTTGATGCAGCAAAAATATGCAGTCAAAGGCACAACTAGAGTGACCTTAGAAACAGATGAAGACTGCAGCAGGTGAGTATAAGACAGGGGGCAGGGTATTTCCATTTAAAGCAATAACCCCATCCCCCTACCTGGAGTGGTCAGGGGCATACATACATGGAAATCAGGAGACCCCCATAGCAGAAATATTAATTTCCCAAAAGAATGAATTTATAAATAATATTCAGCTAGTTTACAAGATGGCATATATCACAACTTTTCCACCCTTTCAAAGTAATTCTCATCCTATTGAAGCCTTTAGATTCCCCTTTCATTTCGCCCATAAACTATGATTCCTCAACAGTACCCTCAACATGCACACTATGATGACCTTACTGAATCACCCCTCAATTAAACCAGAAAATTACAGTGACTCCAATGCAGTATAATACCAATCTGTGACCCCCCACAGAGCACTCTATGCAGTATAATGGCCTGCACACCACTACACCCTGAAAACCGGTTCCTACTAGCCCTCCAAACAATATAATGGCCCTCACACAGTCCTCCATACATCATGTTGAACCCCACACAATCATTTACACCTTACAATTGCTTAGGCTGGTTTCACACTGCTGTTTTTTCCCTGATCAGTGTCCATCCAGTTTGTGTGCCAAAACCAGAAGAGGAACTTACAGAGAAAAAGTATAATTGGACGATTGACACCTGTTCTGAGTTTTGGAGACACTCCTGGTTTTGACACACAAACTGGATGGAACCTGATCTGGGAAAAAACTGCAGTGTGAAGCCAGTCTTAGGCTGGCTTCACACTTGCAGATGGATCTGCAGCGTTTTGCAGATGCATCTGCAAGTGTGAGCATGCTGACCGCGGGCCCCTATGTTTATAATAGGGCGCACGCGGTGTGAAAGCTCTCATTCACTCCTATATGTGTACTGTCAGCAGGCGTATGCCTGCTGACAGATCACACACTCCCGTCCGCACTGTGGACGCGAGATGTAGCGTCCATGCTGCGGCGGGAGAGTGTGATCTGTAAGCAGGCATACGCCTGCTGACAGTACACATATAGGAGTGAATGAGAGCTTTCACACCGCGTGCGCCCTATTATAAACATAGGGGCCGCGGTCAGCATGCTCACACTTGCAGATGCATCTGCAAAACGCTGCAGATCCATCTGCAAGTGTGAAGGCAGCCTTACATACAGTTTATAGGCCCTCAAATAGCTCTCCATAAAGTATAAAGGCTCCCTCACAGCTCTCTAAATATTATAATGGCCTCCACATGCCCATATAAGAATTACAATGGCAACTGACCTAGCCTTCCTTATAGTATAATGTACCCCTCATTGTCCTTCATATGGTATAATGCATCAAATGGTCCTCCAAAATCATAAAATTCACCCTCAATATATAATGCACACCCCATAGTGCTCCATGTATTATAATGCTCCCCATAACCCTCCATATAGTATAATGCACTTCCACAGTCCTCCATGCAGTATAATGCACACCCTATAGTCCTCCACACAGTGTAATGCCCAGCCCATTGTTCTTTATATATTATATTGCACAGCCTATAGTTCTCCATATAGTGTAATTCACAACCCATGGTTCTCAATATATAAAACAGCCCATAGTCCTCCATATAATATAATGCACAGTCCATAATCCTCCATACAGTTGAATTCACAGCTCATAGTCACCCATGTAGTATTATTTCCACCGTATACTCACTGATTTAAAAAAAACTTCTCTGTCCACCCCCTCTGCTCTCAAAAGAGAATGTTCTGAAGTAGAGTCTTCTGCGCCGCATAGCGGGCTCAATGAAATGATGTCATCGCGCCCATTGGAGACGAAGCAGGAGAATGATGGAGAAGGGAGGTGAATGCGGACCGCTCCCTCTTTCATCACTGCTTTCAAGTATATCAGCATACGCAATGCCAATACAGTCTAAAGTGGGATGCTGGGCTGGCACTGTTAAACCCCCCCCTTCCCCAGGTCTCACGGGCCCCATAGTGGCTACGTGGTCTGCCGCCATTTGCGGTGCGGAACTGGGAGTGGTGCATTAATTTAGATTGGTTGATTTACAAAGTCCTTTTATTTTCTTTTTTTTTACCAAATAAAGCTCTTTTAATGGGGTTAGAATTAACGGTTAATAATAATCCCCAGTATTACCATTTGTATCTTCTGTGATTCGATTACGGTAATTTAATTGCTAAGAGAAAAAATTGCAGCGTGGTGAAGAGAAAGATACTGATAATATTTGTGATTTTAGTATGACTCTTCAGTACATTGTATTTCAGATGCGTTTTACTCCAGGGATTGATTTATGGCCCAGAGAGGAGAATTTTGTGGAATATGGAGCCCCAAACACAAGGCTCAGCACATACTTTAGTAGGGTTTGGTGCTCGTGAGTGTTATGTTGATACTTGGTGTATATGTTAAGTGCATTTTAAAATCGACATAGCACATAGCACACTCGTCCTCCCCCAAAGGCTATCATTCTCCAACCTGGAGGTTTTCTCAGCTGTTTATTATCCCAAAAGGAAAAGATTGGTCGTTCTGTATCGACCATCCAAAGACAATATTTTATCAGCTGTTATTGTGTTTTCCTGCAATGTTGTCTGTCATCCTATATATACTAAACTACTCCTGTCTGTCACATTTTTAGAGATTGCATCATGTGTAACAAGAACTTTAAATAAAATGTTTTTGGCAAGAGAACCTCATTGCTATGGAACGACAATAGTACATTTGTGTACCCCCACCCCCACCCAAACCCTGCTCTCAAAGTGAACCTGTCAGCAATTATTTATTTTTTTTGCCCTATAAGCTGTGGCCACCACCAGTAAGCCCTTATATATATCATTCTGGAATGCTGTATATAAGTCCCCAGGCTGATCTATATAATGTAAAAAAGCTTTATTATAAGGGGTAGTCCTGGCCTATGGGCACCCCAGGTCTTGGTCTGACGCCCTCTCTCTTCCTGTGAATGCGTCCTCCTCTGCTTCATGTGAGTGACGTGTCCTACGTAACCACACTCCGTCTCCTCCTTTGTGCTCCTGCGCAGGCGCACTTCTCTCTGTTCTGCTGAGGAGACTTATATACAGCATTCCAGAATGATGTATATAAGGCCTTACTGGTGGTGGCTGCAGTGTATATGCAAAAAAGCTGTTGACAGGATAACTTTTATACCCCCTATGCCTTTGTGGATTAGGAGTATTGTATGTACTAGGAGATTGCATGCACACCAGTACGGTAGTTTATGCTACGTCAGAGCTGCAACCTGTGAATATAGCCTCATAGTCCAGATAAACTGAGCGATAATTATATTATTCTTAGGCTTTCTATAGTATTTGATCTAATGTAGTAAAGACTCTGTTGGATATTCATCCCTAGAGAAAATACTGAACATACAAAGTCCATATGACAATGTGCAAAACAAGACCCTATTAGGACTTTTTAAACAAGATCTTAGTGTTTTTGATGATAAAAAAATGCAATCTGGAGCAGTATTCTTGTCAAAAATAAATACTTTGAATGGACGAAGATTGTATCTAGCAAATATATGTCACCAATATCTCACTAATGGGATCACATTTGGACAACCTGTTAATGGAAATGTGTCAACAGGTTTGTGCTATATAAATGCAGGAAAGCATGAAGTAGAGGTTAAAGCATAGAGTTCATCAATGTATCACATACCACCCCCTGTGCTGCTTTACTTAATTTGTGTTTTATTACTAGGATATTATCATTGATGTGACTAGCTTGTCAGACTTTGCCCCCTCTTGTGATTAGCACCTCTCTGTCCTTAAGGCCACTTCACACGCTAGGATCTCATTAACGATATCGTTGAAACGTCACGGATTTGTGAATGTTCTAACGATATTGTTTGTGCGTCCTTGCGTGTAAACGAACGATGTAGGATGTTAAAATCGTTGGAACGGTCATCACAAAAATGAGATCCTGACCTCAAGTCTATCGTTCGTTGTTCAATTAACGCTGCTGGAAGAAGCAACATCGTTCAGTGTGACACCTCTTACAACGATGTCGTTCTAAAATCTCCTATTCCTGCCGCTTTAAAAGATCGTTCAGTCCTTGCTCTCCTATTTAACTGGTGCGTTGCCGAATGGGGTATTGTTAACGATATCCTTGTGTGTGACAACGCACCAACTATGTCGGAACGATCACTGTCACGTGATCGTTCTAAGGATATCATTACTGATATCCCAGCGTGTAACGACACCATTAGACTTTGTATACAGAGCCGCGGTGTGAGGTGGGGCAGATTTCTTAGCTCTGCTGCATTGCTAAATCTGAAAACTGTCAGAATTGCTGCACCCAGTAATCTACAGCTACATGTCAGTGAATTAGAATATCATCAAAAAGTTAATTTTTTTTCAATAAGTCAGTACAAAAAGTGAAACGCATATATAGAGTCATTACAAATAGAGTGATCTATTTCAATGTTCATTTCTGTAAATGTTGATGATTATGATTTACAGCCAATGAAAACCTATGGGTGATTATCTCAAAAATTAAAGTAGGGACGATGAAGGGTTAAAAACCACGCTGCTGTATTCCACAAGACATCAAAGGGTGAATATAATATTGATTTATTAGTCACTTGTTTCAGGCCTTCCTGAAATGTCCTGAAACATGGCAATATGATACTGTTTTGTCCTGAGGAAAGGGTCAGGGAGCCCTGAAACAAGTTGACTAATAAATCAATATTATATTCACCCTTTGATGTCTTGTTGAATACGGCAGCGCGGTTTTTAACCTTTCGTCAATCCCCTATATGCATCACGCTGGGGACTGCAGCATCCGTGATATACTTTTATTGTGGTTGTGACTCTCACAACCACACAAGGTGAAGCCTCCGATACCTATTTAGGTAATACTTTATTTTTCAGACCCTTCATTCTCCCTACTTTAGTTTTCTGAGAGAATGACCTTTGGGTTTTCATTAGTTGTAAGCCATAATCATCAACATTAACATAAATAAACACTTGAAATAGATCACTCTGTAATGACTCTATATAATGTGTTTAATTTTTTGTATTGAATTACTGAAATAAAAGAACTTTTTGATGATATTCTAATTCATTGAGATGCGCCTGTGATACATCGTTGGCCTCAGGGCCTCTTTGTCTTCATCATGCTGCTCTCCCATGAGATGGCAAAACTCAACTGACAGATTCCTTTTAAATAGGTACCAAGTAAAAACGTTTCTTTGAATAATTATCTTTTATAGTTTTTTTTTTTTTCTTACTGAGCATTTACCTAAATGAGACGTTTGGGCCTTAGGTGTTGGGTGGGTGTGTAAGGATTCGATAAATGCTTTCCAGATTTAAACCTGCCTTGTTATAAAGTAAATGCTGTGAGGTGGGTGTCACATAGACAATGATTCAGTAATCTTATGTCACTGGCTCATCACTGCGTCTGCTGTATATATAGATCATCCCAAGAAATAATGAAAAATTCCTGCTCAGCTGAACGTGAAAAGTGAACTGTTGACACCAGCGTCACGCACCACGAGCCGCCGCAGAATCGCTGTAATGAAATAAATAACCCAACATAATGGGACAGGGATTCCTCTAATGCAGCTGTCAGTCCTGGCGGTGTGGAGATTTCTGAATTATGGTCCTATTATTTCAGGCTGTAAACAAATGTATATGTGTTTGTGCCAGGAAGATTTTCGGATTCCTCTTCTGTAATTGACAAGAAAGGGATTGTGCTTTATGGCTGACAATAGTGTACAGTCTTTGGCGACATACTATTGTGGCTTACCTACAATATCCTTGTCATATCCCATGATCCACATTTTGATACTTGCATCATCTTTTCCTGAAGGTGTCTTGCCTGTAATTCCATGATCTACTGCTGTATCTGAGCTGTACATTTTATCTACTTGGTTCATGTCACTGAGACTTTATGAAAGATTAAATAATTTCAAATTCTATTACCGTATTTTCCGCACTATAAGGCGCACCTAAAAGACTAAGATTTTCCCAGAAATCATAGGTGCGCCTTATAGTGCAGTGCGCCTTATATACGGATTTTTCCAGGAAAATTTAGCACCCCCCAGAAAATAAGGCATACCTTTGTGCCGCAATATCCTCCGTCCCCGCCATCCCCCTCTGTCCGGTGCCCGCCTGGCATCGCTGTGCGGGGGCGCGATCACCAGCCGCCATTCCCGCCATCCATGCTGGTGCCGGGGCCTGCCTCACATCACTGTGCGGGGACGCGATCACCAGCCGCCGTCCCCGCCATCCATGCTGGTGCCGGTGCCGGTGCCTGCCTCACATCACTGAGCGGGGACGTGATCACCAGCCGCCGTCCCCGCTGTCGTGTCCGGTGCCGCCGCTGCATCGGGCGCGCTCACAGCCCAGGAGCCCAGGAGCCCATCAGCCAATCACAGCTCCGCCCAGGAGCCTTGAGCCAATCCGAGGCCAGCTGACGTCAGCCCATAGCCTCTGATTGGCTGTGGGCTCCAGCGCTGTCATTGGCTGTGGGCTCCAGCGCTGTCATTGGCTGTGGGCTCCAGCGCTGTCATTGGCTGTGGGCTCCAGCGCTATCATTGGCTGTGGGCTCCAGCCTGTCATTGGCTGAGGGCTCCAGCGCTGTGAGTGCCTTGCCACACAGTACAGTAAGTGTGTGTGTGTGTGTGTGTGTCTGTGTGTGTCTGTGTGTGTGTCTGTGTGTGTGTCTGTGTGTGTGTCTGTGTGTGTGTCTGTGTGTGTGTCTGTGTGTGTGTCTGTGTGTGTGTCTGACTGTGTGGGATGCTGGAGGGTGATGGGAGGCTACACAGGGATGCTGGAGGGTGATGGGATGCTACACAGGGATACTGGAGGGTGATGGGATGCTACACAGGGATGCTGGAGGGTGATGAGAGGCTACACAGCGATGCTGGAGGGTGATGGGAGGCTACACAGGGATGCTGGAGGGTGATGGGAGGCTACACAGGGATGCTGGAGGGTGATGGGAGGCTACAGAAGGATGCTGGAGGGTGATGGGAGGCTACAGAAGGATGCTGGAGGGTGATGGGAGGCTACACAGGGATGCTGGAGGGTGATGGGAGGCTACACAAAGATGCTGAAGGGTGATGGGAGGCTACACAGGGATACTGGAGGGTGATGGGAGGCTACACAGGGATGCTGGAGGGTGATGGGAGGCTACACAGGGATGCTGGAGGGTGATGGGAGGCTACACAGGGATACTGGGGGGTGATGGGAGGCTACAGAAGGATGCTGGAGGGTGATGGGAGGCTACACAGCGATGCTCGAGGGTGATGGGAGGCTACAGAGGGATTTTTTTTATAGTAATATGGTGCGCCTTATAATCCGGTGCGCCTTATATATGGACCAAGACGGCTTAAAAGTCATTTTTTGAGGGTGCGCCTTATAATCCGGTGCGCCTTATAGTGCGAAAAATACGGTACTATTTCTTGTAGGGTATGGATATGAAGACTTATTACGTTCAGTCATCCTATGGTCCTGTATTTAAGTTGTCTGGTGAAAACAAGTTATTACCTGTTCGCAGGAGAGATGATAACTTTTTTTGATTGGCGGAGGTCCAACCTCTGGGACCCTGATTGGCAGAACAGGGAACTCTTATCTCCAATAAGCGGTCGTCACACGCTACGATATCTTGAAAGATATCGCTTGAACGCGCCAGATCAAACATCGCTTGAACGATGTCTCTGCGTGTGACGGCAAGATACGACGAGCGAGAATTGATAAAATCGCAAAATCGTGATCTGAGCTCCGGAGCTCAGATCTAGCGATGAACGATTTCACGATCTGTCTCATCGTGGTGTATAACACCACGATGAACGATCTCCCAGCAGCAGAGCCTATGCTGGGAGATGGTAACTATGGTACACGTCGGGTTACTAAGCGACGCGCGGCGCCTAGTAACCCGATGTGTACCTTAGTAACCAGCGATCTCGCTGCTCCACATTGCTGGTGAGTCTGTCTGTGTGACATCTCACCAGCGATGTGAGCGATATTGTAAGCGATCGCACGTGATCGCTTACAATATCGCTAGCGAGATCGTAGCGTGTGACGGCTGCTATAGAATGAAGAGACAGTCTGCATGTTCCACCACTGCTTGAGGTTGCAGAATGAATGGAGCGGTGATTGGCTGTCCCACTTGCCATGCCATTTTGTAACGGAAATAAATACTCCCCATCTAGGATAAAAATATTTGCCATCAGAACGAACACCTTTAAGCCTCTTGTATATAAGTGTTTATAGCTGTATTTTGTACAAAGCTTTGAAAGACACCATTAGATGTGCATGGTGATTTTACCACAATTACATACTCCTCTGATTTCTTGTGGTGGTAAGCTAGGGTACTTTGTTTTTCTTCTGTCCGATTGATGAAATATGACAATCGTGATGCTCTATTGCAGAGGTCCCCCACCTTTCTGACCTTGAGAGCCTCATTCATCTCTGACATAGGGCCCCGAGCCACATTCCGCTCCTGTCCTCTCACAGTAGTGTCACCTAGAGCTTCCATTACCGGTATAATGACAGCCATAGCTTTTCCACAGAACTCACACTTAGGCAGTACACTAAGATCCAGGGGTTTCTCACGAAAGTCAGCATCTGGAGACCTGCTCTTCCTAGTTGTCTGCTAGATCTCGGGCTAGTGCACCAAGCTGACAGACAGCTGCAAGCCAGACATCAAGGGCCCGTGAGCTACAGGTTGGCGACCCCTGCTCTATTGGGTTCATTATGTACTGAGCTTTTGTGCTATGCATATATGACTAGATTACTAGACTTCTTTTTCTTGATGTTCTCCACTATACAAGTGAGATTTACTTTAAAACCATTGAGTAGGTGCTTACATACTTTTAGGCTGGTTTCACATTAGTGGTTGTGTCTGCATGCGGAGGGCATGCAGACGCAAACGCAGTGCAAACACAGCCATGCTGATTTGAACGCAGCGGAGAATCTCTGCATGCATTCACATCAGTATTCAGCGCGGCCAGCCAATCGGCTGTCTCGTCGGCGGCTGGGAGGCGGAGATCAGGGGCGGAGATCTCCTCCTCCCGGCCGCCGCTGATCTCTGACGGTGACGGCGGGGAGAAACAGCTGATCTGACAGCTGTTTAAATTTCCCGTGCCAACACCGAAGAGGTGATGTCGGCGCGGGATATTTAAACAGCTATCAGATAAGCTGATTCTTCCCGCGAGGAGATCAGCGGCGGCCAGGAGAGGAGATCAGCGTCTGCTCCAGCTGATCTCCTCGGTGGCCGCCGCTGATGTCCTGGGAGATAGTGGTAGCCACCGAAAGAGATTTCAAAGAGGTCCGCAACGTTCTCCTACCCTGTCATTCGGAGGACACTGCGGATCCATTGACTCCCATGCATTGTTTGTGCGCTTGCGGGAGCTTTCAGATAAAGCAAACTTCCGCGAACGCACAAAAAATGCAACATGTTGCATTTGGGTTGCGCACAAATTCTGCGCATCCAAACGCAACCGAATGCAGTCAGAACGCAAATACTATGTGTTCCCATGTTAAACATAGGAACGCAGTGCGCATGCATTTGGCTGTGTCCAGTACGCTGGGTTTCATACGCAAGTGTGAAACCACCCTTATTCCTTACAGCCTTAACTTTGTTACCTTTTTGTTAAGTGGGAACTAAATTTGCAATTATAATTATAGCACTCCTGGTTCTCTGCTGTCTGTTACCTCCCTAAGGCCTAGTAGAACATATGGATAGAGGGTCACTAATGGTGATACCCAGCAGTAACACAGCTCAGCTCTGATAGTCATAGGTACCAGAATTAGTAATATCTTTTCATCAGTCTTCTTAAGCAAATGATTTAAGATATATATGGTGTTTTGGACAGATCGGCCGACTCATTTTGTTTTCTATATATCTGAAAGTTCCTTAAAGAGGACCTGTCACCAAACCATGCATGGTGATCTAATTACAGCACTGGATGCAGCATGTCTGCAGCATCCAGGCAAGGGGTCACCCAGCACTTGAGCAGCCCTGTACCCCGAGATAATACACTTAGAAAACTTACATCCTGCAGCCAGAAAGGAGGTGGCTAGGGGCACGAAGGGCAGATTCACACCCCCTGCATGTTTAATGTGCCCACCGCTGCCAATCATTCTCTCCCTCTTCAGCAGCATTAAACAGATGTTTTTTTTTTTTTCTTCAGAACTTGCTGTTTGGCTCCGCCCCTCAGGGGGTGGGGCTATACAGCCATTTCTGGGAGAGAAAAAAAAACTGTGTTATAATGTAGAAGAGGGAGGCAATGATTGGCAGCGGTGAGCACATTACACATGCAGGGGGTGTGAATCTGCCCTTGGCCCCAGCCTCTAGCCACCTCCTTAATGGCTGCAGCAAGTAAGTTTTCTAAGTGTATTATCTCGGGGTACAGGGGGCTCAAGTGCTGGGTGACCCCTTGCCTGCATGCTGCAGACATGCTGCATCCAGTGCTCTAATTAGATCACCATGCCTGGTTTGGTGACAGGTCCTCTTTAAGTACTAACCATGTTAATCCATTTTGCAACTTGTGTGTGTCCGTAAAACAATGCCAGCCTTAGCCCTCCAGTGACTCCCCTGACAATAGGGTGCCTGTGAATGGTGCGCCATTAATAATGAAGCTCTACTGCTGTCTATTTTACCTGAATTGTTCTGCTCACAAGCGTCCATTGTCTGATAGTCAGTGTGTATAAATCTAAGGTGCCTATACTGTTTGCAGTATTATTCCTCACCCAGGTGCTCTGTATGGCATGTTTTATGTAGAGAGTCATTGGCTGGGAGCTAAGCCAGTTTAATTGAAGATGTTAGACAGTGTAGAGCTCCCTCCCTTATGATTAGTACCAGATTACATGGGTGTGCACATTTCACAGAGAAAGCCGTTCAGCACAGAGGTATTTTTCTCCTATATGTAGTTTTTGTTTTAAAGTGGCTATTACTGTGATCTCATAAAAAAAAGAGAACAAAACCTGTCTCATTGTCTGCGAGCGCCTGCATATATCCTAAAATAAACCCCATAAGAATAGCTTGTCATCCATACTGTGAGGACAACATCTGCACCATGCACAGCGCAGCACTTGTGCCTTGTTTTCCTTGTCATGAGAGCAGATCCTCCTTTCCCAGCCCGGACACTATCCCGGCCCCCTTCAGAGGCTGGCTCACAACTGCACTGGATTTCTCACTAGAAAAGATCTCTCCAATTTTTGTCTTTTTTTTTTCTTTTCTTCCTGCATTGAGACTTTCCAAAGCTGGGAGAGGCACTCCCTCTGCTCCTCTGACATGTTCTCTTACTGAAGTACTGGGAGCATTTTTGGAGACCTGTTACTGGGATCGTGGCTACTGAAGATGCAAAATAGGACAGGCACAGCCAAAAGTGTCAAAAAAGAGCTGGTGATCGAGTCTCCTCAGCAGTATAAGGATGCCGGTGCTCCGGAGGCTGAAGTGGAGGCAGAGAGCCACCCGCCTGAGCTGGTAAGGGCATTGACCAGTGCATGGCATAGATGGCATGGGGAGGGTGGCAATTCTTCAGTCCATACCTAGTGGTCTTGCTCCATGTTCCTGTATGGTTTCTTTTACAAGCCTTGGAGGCGGTGTGTTTTACTCTGTGTGGGTTTGGTCATTGATTACTATTGTGCTTATGGCTACTTTGTATTTTTTTTATTAGCCGCACTTTCCTTAGGTAGCTGGTACAATGCTAGTGACTCAATTGTGATTTTTTTTTTTTTAGGTTCAGGATCTCCCTTTAATGGTAACAAAAAAAATTGTCTGGTTTTCTTTCAGATAAAACATTCATTTTTTTTTCTCGGCACACCATCCATTTTTATATATCAGCAGTTAGTACAATTTTCAATACCATATCTCGTGTTTTCTGTTAAAGAACTGCAATGTATCTATAAAAATTGGATACTGTATAGTTGAGCCATGTGCGATTCTATTTTTTGGGGGGTTATTTGTGCACCCACAGACTTGAATCAGCGAGTCTTATCCGGAATACAGAGACTTTCATGCTGCAGTTTTTTCATGTGGATATTAAGTCCGTAAAAGACTCCTCCAAACAGCCCAGATGAGTAACATTTCACCGAATGCTGTCATTTTTGTGTTTTCTTCACGGACAGCACATGGAAGGAAAATATGGTGGTGTGGACGTAGTCTAATCGCAGTGGCAAGTTATCCTTTTACGTCCTTAGCCATTGTACAGTCCTCAGTTGCTCCCTTCTTACTGTATTTGACCCCCTGACTACGATAGGTCATCAATGCAGGTCAACTGAGTATTTATGAGGGGGCACTGTAGCCTAATCGCACATCGTCATGTTGGCCATCCCAGTGGGTGAACCAGGCGGCATAGTGCACGTTGGGCTTTTTAGTAATTTTTGCACGTGTACAGTAAATATTTGTTTTGTTCCCTCCTCCTTCCAACTGCATTAGATACTTTTGTATCTCTTTTCCTAATGTCCATACTTGTATTTTTGGCTTGTTTTAATACCACAGCATTTGGCATGTTGTAAAATGACAGCACTTGTTGAAGATGGAGGATGGGGGGATTTAAGCAGAAGATAGAATGTCTAGTAATGTGAGAATGGGGTCTGTAATATAGAGTTTGCCTATTGACAGTAAGAGAAGTATTTTTGGGAAAGTGTCTGGTTTATAATGTACAGTAGGTACTGACACGGTGAAGGTTTTATGTATAGGCCTTAAAAATGATATTTTACTACATTCTGTGATTATTCTTAGTTTTTTTTTTTATGCATCTAGATAAAAATGGGAGCTGTCTACATGAAAATGCATGTTCTATAGCCTCATTAAAAGACACGGAATTCACAGATTTGCTGGCCTAGAGTATGGTATGGCCGCCTCATGTGTCAGCATTCTCCTTAGCTGGATGACTTATGTCTTTGATGTCTGTGTAGGTGGCTTGGCATGCAGATGAATCTATCTGAGGGCTGAGCTCTTTCTTCACTCTGACTTATAACTTGCTGTGTGCTCAGAATATTTGAGGAAATTGCTGCAAGATGTGCAGCATGTCCCTTTGGTGTACAGGTATCCTAAGAATTGACTGGGGGGTCATACATTCTTAAAGCCCAGTTGCACACTACGATGTCCCAGCGATTCGACCAACGATGGGGGTCGCTGGGACATCGTTATGTGATCGCTGGTGAGCTGTCAAACAGGCAGACTCACCAGCGATCAGCGACCAGCGAGAATGCTGGTAACCAGGGTAAAAATCGGGTAACTAAACAGAGCGCTGCGCTTAGTTACCCACTGTTTACCCTGGCTACCAGCTCCCAGCATGAGCTGTGTGGCGCTGGGAGGTCGTTGATCGTTGGTCTCCCGCTGTCACACACGCCGATGCTGGCCGCCCAGCGGGAGACCAGCGATAAAAAAATGGTCCTGGCCATTCTTCAACGATCATCAAACTTATCGTTGGTCGTTGCTATGTGTCACTTCCGCAACGATGTTGTTTCGACATCGCAGCAACGTCACAAAACGGTGATGTTGCAATGATATCGTAGCGTGTAACTGGGCCTTTAAAGCACCACTCCAGTGAAGTCTCTTGTTTTTTTTTCTGCGTTGGGGTGTCACTTTAAATGTAAATTCCCGTCCCCGTCATTATACTCGCCTGATTCAATCCCATCTTGATCCTTTAACTCCAGACTGGCTAGAAGATTAAAGTTACGCCACAAGCGCTCAATCCAAGTCTACGAGAGCCAGAATGAGCCCAGAACAAGGCTTTCTTAGAGTTACATTGATTTGTGACCTCAGGTTCACCCCATAAAACAGGGGCGGGGAACCATTATTCTGCCGAGGGCCATTTGGAAATTTCTACAAACCTTAGGGGGCCGTACAAAATTAGCAACTTTAAAATGACCCGCTATATTTGGTTAAACAATCAACTCACCCCTACTATGGTGGCTGGAGCTGCTTCTCTTTGGCGTGAGTGATATTTGTCATGTTGCTTCTCAACTGCTTTTCCAGGTTTGCTAGAGCCCTAGACGTTACAGGAGAGGCTGGGGGCATATACCTCACTGGGGAGGCTGGGGCATAGAGATCACTGGAGACCTGGATTTAAAGGACAGACAGTCGGCAAAATGCATCTGCCAAGATGAGCACTGCGGTCCCCAGAAATCTACCAGGGGGCCGCAAAAAAGTAATCAAGGGCCGCATTCAGCCCTGGGCCTGAGGTTCCCCACCCCTGCCATACAACACTGATAACAAATGACCGGAGCCGCGCTGGAAACAGACATTGGCAGGAGAGTATTAGATGGGGCTGGAGCGGTGGTGCTTTAGGTGAACCAGCCTCATTGTCACTGGGATACATTTTTGTTCTTTCCATGAGCACTTGTAATCCATGCCATGAGTACATATTACCTACAGCTGTGACTCAGTCCACTGTTTATGGGCAGCTGTCACAGGAATTCATTCTGTTCTAGCCATGTTTTATGGGAAGCTCCTGAATGCTTTGAGCAGTCTTGTCCCTGTGATAATCTAGGATACACCTTTTTTTTTTTCTTTGGCGTCTGCTTTTAAACCCCGCCACAATTGTTTTTAGCACTATAATCTGTCACTACAGCTTCATTGTTGATGAAAGAATAAAATCCATCTTCTTATTTGTGCCTTACTCTTCTTTGCTCCGTCTCCATGCTTTACACTGCAGCATGGACTCTCCAGAAAGTTTGTGTATACACAGTTGATTTT
Source organism: Allobates femoralis (assembly GCA_033576535.1). NCBI lineage: Eukaryota > Metazoa > Chordata > Amphibia > Anura > Aromobatidae > Allobates > Allobates femoralis. Next base: position 538,418,603 of record JARQOC010000002.1, read on the forward strand.
ATTTCATTTCATAGAATTTAAACCTCAACAGAGGAAGTGTCAAGACACTTATACTAAAGACTCTACTGCTACATCAGCAGGCCAAAAAAAGGCAATCGAGAAATAAAACATATTGGGATTGTATCCACACAACCATTGAAAACATATTGAGTTATTTTATGGAGTAATACTCTGCTCTTTTCCTTCTGTATTTTCCTCCTGCATAAAGAAAAACACCACAAACAAGAAAAAAAAAGGCTTGGAAGCTTTCCTCTGGTATTCAGGAACCATGTGGAAAGATGTGATATGTCCCATGAATGCATCACACGCCCTTGATTTCACCTTCTTTGCACAATGTCCAAATCTATTCCACATCTGTGTGAAAATAGTTTTCATGTCACTGGTCCAATATTTTGCAGGGGAGGAGGGAGTTTCCACCGGTATCCCAGAGCACAGTTATCTGTTCTTCCAGCGGAATGAGACAGCTCGACGTCTATTTTCTAATTTGTGCACACATGGGAACGTGTCAGTTTCTGGGCTTTTACCTAATTTTGTAGTCCGTCCATGAAGAGGGATCATAGCCATGGTTGGGCTACAGGTGGGATTTCACTTACTCTAGGAGATGTAATGTTAGGTTGTGTTTTTGTTACTGTATATTAGATGGTTTCTTAAAAGGGTGGTATGACATACAAAGTATTTTCATCCTAAATGCCCATATATTTAATGCAATAATCTAAACTTTTCACTAATATACTTTAAAGGGAACCTGTCAGCAACTTTATGCCCCACTCAACTATCACTGTCTGCACCTGCAGCTTCATAGTTCTAATCATCTCTGTCTGAGTTCATAGTGTAATGTTATGAGGCAGTCAGTCTCCAGCTTGGAGGACGGAGACTGTTTGGCAGGTTAATAGTTAACATTTCAGCCTTACGTTAGAACATGTTGGGAGACCTGATGTGATGTCATAACCATGTGACTACAATAGGCGGAGCGAAGTCCCTATAACATGAGTTTGCTCGCTTAGCTCCACCCACTATGGTCACATGATCATTACATCATACAGGTCCTTTAGCAATGCAAGTTTTTTTTTTTAAATCAGATAAATTTTTATTAGAATATCATTAATACAGTACACTATGAACAACACCACTGTAAATTTTCAATGTTAACACACATTCCCCACCCCCCCAACTCCCCCCCTCCCCTCAGACAGTACTTCCGATTCACAATAACTGCCAATATTCACAAACGGAGCTTCATAATAGAGCAGACATTATGAGCTAGACGTCCAGGTATCATTTCCCCAGAACTAACATAAACATTATCACCTCATCATTCATGTTGCAGCCATGGAGTCCACAACTTTTCGTATGTTTTATGCACCCCTCTCTTTTCATATACACCCCTTTCCAATTGGATAACATAATTCGCCTGGCGACAGAATTCAGTCCTCGACGGCGGTTCCTCACTGGTCCACTTCCTCGCAATCAGTTTCCTGGCTACATACAATAACCTAGCTATAGCAAGTTTAAACGAGTTATCTACAGCTATTCCTTCCACATAACCCAATAGACAAACCACTGGGTCACGGGGAATGACACAATCATGCACTCTTTCAATCCTAGAAAGTGTCCCACTCCAAAATGTACTCAATCCGGAACAGCTCCACATCATATGAAAAATGCCAGCACCAGAAGCCCCACATCTCCGACACTCAGAATCTGCCCTGAGGCCAATCCTGTGCAGTATTTCCAGGGAACGATGAACTCTATGGATGACGTATAGGTGAACGCAATGCAAGTTAATAGTGAGTTAACTATTATCCTGCCAGACAGTCTTCCTCTTCCATGGTGTAGACTAAAATGTAAATGTATAAATGCTTTTTTTTCACATTACACTATGAGCTCAGACAGGGATGATTAGAATAGTATTATGAAGCTGCAGGTACAGACAGTGAAAGCTGGGGGGGGGGGCATAAACCACCTGACAGGTTCCCTTTAAAAATTCCTTTTCCTTCCCTAAATGCACTATCTACATGGTTTTCTACTACTTCCATTTTTGATGATGCTTTGAGAATCCCCAGTGTATGCTGGAATACTTGAAGCATCATCAGGGGACAGAGGTCACTTCTGCAGTCCCTACCACCTTCCTGAAATGAAGCGTTATCAGAAATGCTTGATTTAAGAGCTGGGTTTGTCCCAGTGCATTTTGTCATGTGCACAATGACCGCAAGCTCTCTGTTTCCGTCTCGGAACAGGAAGTAATGAGTCGGCAACAGAGCAGAGTGCACTGTCAGTGCGCAGTGTCGTAATGTGACATCACTTGCGTAGGAGGCGCTGCTCTCTGCTTGCCGAGTAGTCTTAGAACACAGGATAACAGTGTGCTCTGCTCTGTTACCAGCTTGTTACCTCCTGTTCTGAGCTGGCAACAGAGACCACGCGATCATTGTGGACATGATGTAGTGCACTAGGACTGGCCCAGCCCCTGAAACGAGCATTATTGATGAGACTTCATCTCACGGAAGGGGCAGGGACTACAGCAGTGACTGTAGCATCTGTCCCCTGATGACACTTTGTTGAAGTATTCCAGCATGCACTGGGTTTCTCAAACAAAGTGTCATCAAAACAGAAAGTAGTAAAAATATATACCATAAATATACCAATTAGATAGTGTAGTTAGGGAAGAAGATGCAATTTATTAAAGTATAATAGAAATTAGTTTAGATTATTGCATTAAATAGTGATTTAGGAAGAAAATTATTTTCTGTATCAGACCACCCTTTTAAAGTTAAATCTGTGTTTCCAGTTTGATTTGACATTGACTTTAGGTTTATACAGTCTTTATCACGTATCACACAGTAGAACGAAAAGAAAGATTAAAGAAATCTGTTCCGAAGCATGGGATAAAATTTAATATGCAAATAGATCCCCCATGAGGAAGCTATAGGCAAAACGTATGTATGGGTTGTGCTGTGTCTCATGGCTTTTTTTTTTTACCTTAGGCTGCCTTCACACTTGCGTTTGTGTCTGGATGTGGAGGGCATGCAGACGCAAACGCAGTGCAACGCAGCACATACTTATGTGAACGCAGCGTTCACATACGTATGGTGCCCGGACAACCAATCAGCTGTCTCTGGGGGCGGCCGGGAGGAGGAGATCAGCGGCAGAGATCTCCTCCTCCCGGCACAGCTGATCTCCCGCCGGTGTCAGCGGGGAGATACAGCTGATCTGACAGCTGTTTAAATCTCCCGCGCTGACACCGAATAGAGTAATATCATTGCAGGAGATATGAAACAGCTGATCGCTGCTTCAAATCTCCCGCGCCAACATCACCTATTCGGTGTCAGCGCGGGAGATTTAAACAGCTGTCACATTAGCTGTTTCTCCCCGCTGACACCGGCGAGAGATCAGCTGTGGCTCTGCATGATCTCCTGGTGGCCGCTGCTGATCACCGGCGGCCACCGGGAGAGATTTCAATGAGATCCGCAGCGTTCTCCTGCGCTGTCATGTGGAGGACACTGCGGATCCATTGAGATCCATGCATTTTTTTGTGCGCTTGCGGGCAAAACTAGCACCCGCGAACGCACAAAAAATGCATGCTGCGTTTGGAGTGCGGATTGGAGGGCGCATAAATTATGCGCATCCGTACGCAAATGCGGCCAAATGCAGCCATACGCAGTCACATGCGGTCCCATGTTAAACACAGGAACGCTTGTGCGCAAGCGTGTGGCTGCGTTTGGTGCACCGCGTACCAAACTCAAGTGTGAAGGCACCCTTAGGGATTTAAGATAAAAAGCAATTCACAATGTCCGTGTATGTTGATCCTATACTCATTTGTTTCTCACTTTGGGTTGTGTGGCATCTCATGGTTTGAATTGACCTTTCTGTACTTACTAGCAATTCACTTTATATTTTGGGCACTCCATGCTCTGTGCCTGCCCTTCTTATACCTGGTAGGTAGAGGCGCAAGTAAAGTTCTATGGGCCCCGAGGAAGGTTTTAGATCTGGGCTGCACAACCATCAGGTTTTTGTTTTGAGTGAGCCCTTCAGAGTCTGTTCTAAGGATATATTGACTACCCCTACCCCCTTCAAAAACCCAAAACAACAATTGGCTCATAATACCACTATACAAGTAAATGTACCACCACACTGTTATAGAACAAAACCTCCTATATTAACACCAATACTAACAGCACTGCAACAGAAGGAACAAACAGTATTGGCACACCATGACAACATATTATCACCCACATATCTTTTTTTTAGCAGAATATCTTTGTGTGATACGATGATACTGATCCTTAAGCCACGTTCATTATTTAGTGAGTTCTTTACCTCAGGATTTGTAGCCAAAATCATGAGTGAAACAATCTGAGGAAAAGTATAATAGAAACACGTCACCACTTCTGTATTTATCACCCACTCCTGGTTTTGGCTACAAATCCTGAGGTAAAAAACTCACCAGATACTGACCCTTAGGGTATGTGCCCACAGGAAGGTTTAACGTCGATTTAGCAGCGAAAACCGCCGGCGGTTTAGCATAGGTTTTATTTAAATTTATGTAAATCCTAAGCAGCGTTAGGACTTACATGTAACTCTATGTAATTTAGAAACCCCTGTGCACACATAGTGGGTTTATGTGAGCGGATCTGCCCGCGGTTGAGCGGTTTCCCAGTGGTTTAGCAGCATACAGCATGTCAATTCTTCTCAGCGGTTTTTGATCGGTTCCATGAACAAAATCCTGCATAGAAAACCGCCGGAAAAACCGCTGGAAAAACCAACTGAAAACCGCTGTGCACACGCTGAAAAAAAAACGCCGGAAAACCGCCGGAAAACAGCTGGAGACTTCAGAGCTCAGAACTGATAATTTCCAGCGGTTTACTGACGGTTTGAACGCCACTAAACCTTCCTGTGGGCACATACCCTTAAGCCATGTTCAGTATTTGGTGAAATCCTGAGGTAAATACTCATCAGATACTGAACATGTTGGCATTACAAAAAAAAAAAACAACTTTCTTAAGACCGATATTACCGCCATACAGTACCTGTGAAGTGGTAGATATCAGTTGTTCACAGGTGCTTTGTATACTGTACATATTATATAAAGATAAATCCAGTAATTCACCAGTTACATTCAATGAGATTAAAGTCATCAATTTTTCCCTGTTCTTTTCCATCTGGCAGATTATGCCATGACAACTTGTTTCTGCAGAAGATAACACACAGACATTTATGGCTCATCACTTTTACACCACTCTAATTAAACCAAATGGTGCAATACACCGTAATAATTACATCCCCATGCCAGTTTTGTGCCCCCCTCCCATCTAACCCTTGTATCTGCATGGCTAAAGGGAAATTGTCAGCAGGTTTTTGCTATGTAAATATCTTGTTGAGTGTTTAAAAAAAACAAACAAAAAAAGCAATTGCCCTTTTTGAATTGGTGTGCCTGCTATTGTTTACTTAATCTAAAGGCTTTATCACCTGGTGATTGCCATTACTAGACTGATTTGTCATGCACATGGCAGTCCGACACACCCCCTACTGTGATTTATACCTCACAGTGAATAAATGATCTCTATTGAGTGGCTGCTGTTGCGGGAGGGGGGGATGGACAGCTCTCTGGTCTCTGCTACATGACGGAAACTCAATTCTTTGATTGTGTCAGAACAGCTGCACCCAGTATTCTGTGTGACACATCATTAAAGAGTCTCTTTTCCTACGTTATGTTGCTGTCAGATGAGGTAGCAAAAACCTGCTGGTGGATTCCCTTTAAAGTGCCTTCTAAGGCTGCTTTTACACTACGGATTTTTAAAATCCGATGCTGTCCGATAAAAATCGGACAGCATCGGATCCGAATTTGGTCCCATGCAGCCCTATGGGCATCGGACCGAATCGGATGTGCACTAAATGCCATCCGATTTGGTCCGATCCGATTCTGTCCGATTTTTTTATCGGTGCAAAAATCGGAGCCTGCTCTGATTTTTGCACCGAAAATAAAATCAGACAGAATCGGATCGGATCAAATCAGATGGCATTTAGTGCACATCCGATCCGACCCGATCAATTTAACATGGGGCCCTATGGAGAAGGGTCCGAGGAAACATCTGATGTCTCCTCGGACCCGATTTTACTGTACTGAGCATGCTCAGTACAGTAAAAATGCTCAACTGGGAGCGCAGGGGTTAAAAAAAAAAAAAAGTTTATGCTCACCTCCCCCCGAGCCACCGCCGTCTCCCGCCGTCTTCCTGCAGGCTCCCGGTGTCTGAAGAGGTCTTCCTCTGCTGTATAGGACCTGCGGTGATGTCACAGTCATGTGACCGCGGGTTACCATGGTGGAACCTGCTGTCACATGACTGTGACATCACCGCAGGTCCTATACAGCAGAGGAAGACCTCTGCAGACACCGGGAGCCTGCGGGAGACACCGCGAGCCTGCAGGAAGACGGCGGGGCTCGGGGTGAGGTGAGCATATTTTTTTTTTTTTTGCCCGGAGGCTACGATTTAATGCCGGAATCGGATGCCTATTTGGCATCCGATTTCAGGCATCAGAAGGGAGCCGATGCGGTCCGAATTTATCGGACAGCATCGGCTCCCTTCAAAATCGTTACGTGAAAGTAGCCTAAGCCTCCACACAGTAGTTTTTATCTTTTTTTGTTTCCCCATACAGAAGTCGTGACCGCTTTACAATCTCCCACTTGCTATCGCCATACAATAATTGTTTTACAGCCATACAATATTTGTCTCTCATTCCACCCCATACAATTATTTTGGCCATGTTTGTGCTCCCATTTCATACAATAATTTTTTAACTGTTGGTCCACAATCCTACCTTACATAATATTGCACCTTTTGCCCCATCACACTCATGATTGTGTACTATGTTCTGCACCTCCAATGCTCCGCTTTTCGATTTAAAAAAATTCAAAATTCTCTTCACCCCACTCTAAGGAGTAAATATTAGTATGCAAATAGATGTAACAACACAGGTGAACAAGACTTGGGTATACTATCAGACACAGACTGAACATGAGTCAACAGTGTGGTGCAGCAGCAAAATGGGAAAACACAATTCTGGTATGTATTAAGAGACGCATACAGTCTAGATCACGTGAAGTCATTATTACCCTCTACTCCACATTGGTTAGACCTCATCTGAATTACGGTGTCCAGTTCCAGACAGCACACTTTAAAAAAGACATCAACAATATGAGCAAATTCAGAGAAGAATGGCCAGAATGGTTACCGGTCTGTAAAGTGCTGTGGAATATGTTGGTGTTATATAAGGCTGGTTTCACGTTTGTGTTTGCAAGTGCAGCATATGTTGCGCATGCGCATACGCATGTAAAAATGCATGCAAACGTAGCAGATTTTGTCCGCATAGTCATCCGCAAACGTTAAAAGGAACCTGTCAAGTGGTTTATTCCCCCCAGCTATCACTATCTGTACCTGCAGCTTTATAATACTAGTCTAATCATCCCTGTCTGAGCTCATAGTATAATGTGAAAGGTGAAAAAAAAGCCTTTATACACTTATATTTCAGTCCCCACCTTGGAGGAGGGAGACTGTCTGTCAGGATAATAGTTAACTCACTTTTAACTTGGATGGCTAAAGGACCTGTGTGATGTAACGATCATGTAACCATAGTGGGCGGAGCTAAGCCAGCAAACGTGTTATGTTCTATGAGAACTTGGCTCCGCCTATTGTAGTCACATGGTTGTGACATCACATCAGGTCTCCCAACATGTTCTAGCACAAGGCTGAAATGTTAACTATTAACCTGCCAAACAGTCCCCGTCCTCCAAGCTGGGGACTGACTGCCTCATTACATAAGAAAATGTAAGTGTATAAATGCTTTTTTTTTTCACCTATAACTTTACACCATGAGCTCAGACAGGGATGATTAGACTGGTAATATAAAGCTATAGGTACAGACATTGATAACTGGAGGGGCATAGACAGTCTGACAGGTTCCCTTTAACCCTCCGTCACATACAATAGGCCTGACAGGCACATCTCTTTTATTTATTTATTTATTTATTTATTTATTATTCTTGTATTTCAGAGTTATTAGTTTTATCTTAAGTAAATGGTTTTTTTTTTTTGCACCTTATTATGTGTAGTCTCTTTTATTACATCCCTATGAATGTCACTGATCACTTTTAGAACACTGAAATTGCAAACATTAGATATTATAGGTATTTTTCTAGCCTGCGGCTGACAGTCACATTGTATGTGAACTCGTTAGAACCGATATTGTATGTGACGGGGGGTTAATAAAAACGCAGCGTTTGCATGCGTTTGCGTTTCTGCATGCGTACATGTTTTTTGTGCACATGCGTTCAATAATTCTTTTGCGGCATACGCACTTTTCTGTTATTTTTTTTTACATATCTCACCCATAGGGAGTGGCCTAAGGGCTGGGATATGGGTGGGCAATGGGAGGTACTGCAAATCTCTTTCTGGGCATGTGCATTGGTTTATACACATCCGTATCAGACGCAGGCATCCACAAGGCCTTGAGTACGATTGCGTACGCATAGAGAATAATGCATTGTTTATCCGCATTCATACGCATGTGGATGCTTGCGCATTTTCCACCCTCAAAAAATGCAACATGTCACGTTCGCCGGCCACGGACATTCGACGTGCGGGTACGCATGCGCAGCTATATACACCAAAATATGTCCCTGCGGATGAATTTGCACTCCATGTTAAAGATTAGTGCCCAATACGCTTGTGGATTTAATACATTTTATCTGCAGCATCCGCACAAACGCAAATGTGAAACCAGCCTAAGAAATGCATAATAAATAACTAAGAAGTTTCTTTGACTGATAATCAGTTCCTTTCATCTAAATAGGGTTGTTTTTTCAGGAATTTAAGTAAACCCCATTCACATGAATGGAACAGTCATATACAAATCTGCCACGTGCATATATTTAGGAAGGTCGCTCAGTATATAACTATAGTAAAATGATGCAGATGTCTTCCCTAGATGACCCTTGTTGCTGACAGTCTGTCTTAGCGTATTGCGTGGCTTTATGTTACTCTCCTATAGATAATGAAATCAAATCTATATTTCTCTTCATCTTTAATCTTGTATCCCTTTTGTTTAGGGAACATGCCAGCAGCTACTTTAGACAAAATATTGCATAACCAGATAAAGGAGACACATTCTTGGGTGTGTATTTTTATCGGCCGTTTGTACTGTGGGATATTAAGCTGTGTGAATGAGGCGACTCGACTTCATTAAAAGGTGCAAAATTAATATATAAATAGATTCTAGCAAGTCACTGTGGAGTGGAGGGAACTATTTCAAGAATGTGAAAAAGTTAGCTTATGTTATTGGTGCGAGTAAATGATATTTAGTTTTGAATGTGGCTTTACAGAGCTGATAGTTTACAATCTGTGTGCCATATGTTTATCTGATGTTTTATTTTATTTTTTAATTTGTAAAAATCAAAATTACAGTGTGCTGTGTAGTGGTTTGGCTGTGAAATGGTGAGAGTGTATTCCAAGATGCATACCCCCGATACATACTGTGAATCCACTAAAAGTGACAAAGCAAGTATTGTCTGCTCGATTGTGGACCCTTTTTTAACAAGTGGAATTTAAAGACAATGTACACTTTACCTTTCAAATGTCTAATTCACCAATATGTGAAAAATAAAACAGCTGTATTTAAACTCCCTTTGGTTGTTTAAACAGCACTTGTGTCTGTGTTTCCATGGTAACAGACCACGATCTCATTCTTTGTAGCCTGGTCCTACAGTCATACTTTCTCTAACCTGTCATCTTCTGGTGAAACTGCCAAATACACGGTAGGGAGGAAGATGAACGATACTATGGGGTTATCAAGCACAGTCTCTACCAAACATGATGAGCTGTACCTGGTTAAAGAAGAACTCCCTTTTAAGTATTTATTCTTTAAATGTGTGTACATGCAAGTAATATAGTGTGAGTGTCCAGCACCATTCTGCTCAACTGCTTGGTGACATCAACATAATTGTAAGAAGCCCAATCATCTTCTATTATATAAAAGCCGAAGGCCACTTCCGGAGAACCCGAAGGGTTACTTCCGTGACGGCCTCCGACCATGCTGCTGACGTCACAGTGCAGTGTAGCCGCGCGGAACTTTCCGTGCAGCTACAGGCACCGGCGTTTCAACGTTCCGCTCGCCCCCCTCACTACTGTCTCATCAAACACACACACACACACAGCCTCTCACTACAGTAATCCCAAACACACACACACCATCCCAACCACATCACACACACACAAACACACACCCACACAAACACACACCCACACACACACACACACACACAACTCCAGTATACTTACCCCGCCGCCATCCCGCTACACGGCTCCCGGTGTGGCTCCGCCCACCTCGCCGGCGTCGCTCCGCCCACCTCACGTCACCTCCGGCGTGGCTCCGCCCACCTCGCGGCACTCCCGCCGTGGCTCCGCCCACCTCGCGGCACTCCCGACGTGGCTCCGCCCACCTAGCCTGCACTGACCACAGAGCCCCAGTCCTGCGCTGACCACAGAGCCCCCGTCCTGCGCTGACCACAGAGCCCCCGTCCGGCGCTGACCACAGAGCCCCCGTCCTGCGCTGACCACAGAACCCCCGTCCTGCGCTGACCACAGAACCCCCGTCCGGCGCTGACCACAGAGCCCCCGTCCGGCGCTGACCACAGAGCCCCCGTCCGGCGCTGACCACAGAGCCCCCGTCCTGCGCTGACCACAGAGCCCCCGTCCTGCGCTGACCACAGCCCCCGTCCTGCGCTGACCACAGAGCCCCCGTCCTGCGCTGACCACAGAGCCCCCGTCCTGCGCTGACCACAGAGCCCCCGTCCTGCGCTGACCACAGAGCCCCCGTCCTGCGCTGACCACAGAGCCCCCGTCCTGCGCTGACCACAGAGCCCCCGTCCTGCGCTGACCACAGAGCCCCCGTCCTGCGCTGACCACAGAGCCCCCGTCCTGCGCTGACCACAGAGCCCCCGTCCTGCGCTGACCACAGAGCCCCCGTCCTGCGCTGACCACAGAGCCCCCGTCCTGCGCTGACCACAGAGCCCCCGTCCTGCGCTGACCACAGAGCCCCCGTCCTGCGCTGACCACAGAGCCCCCGTCCTGCGCTGACCACAGAGCCCCCGTCCTGCGCTGACCACAGAGCCCCCGTCCTGCGCTGACCACAGAGCCCCCGTCCTGCGCTGACCACAGAGCCCCCGTCCTGCGCTGACCACAGAGCCCCCGTCCTGCGCTGACCACAGAGCCCCCGTCCTGCGCTGACCACAGAGCCCCCGTCCTGCGCTGACCACAGAGCCCCCGTCCTGCGCTGACCACAGAGCCCCCGTCCTGCGCTGACCACAGAGCCCCCGTCCTGCGCTGACCACAGAGCCCCCGTCCTGCGCTGACCACAGAGCCCCCGTCCTGCGCTGACCACAGAGCCGCCGTCCTGCGCTGACCACAGAGCCCCCGTCCTGCGCTGACCACAGAGCCGCCGTCCTGCACAGAGCCCCCGTCCTGCGCTGACCACAGAGCCCCCGTCCTGCGCTGACCACAGAGCCCCCGTCCTGCGCTGACCACAGAGCCCCCGTCCTGCTCTGACCACAGAGCCCCCGTCCTGCTCTGACCACAGAGCCCCCGTCCTGCGCTGACCACAGAGCCCCCGTCCTGCGCTGACCACAGAGCCCCCGTCCTGCGCTGACCACAGAGCCCCCGTCCTGCTCTGACCACAGAGCCGCCGTCCTGCACAGAGCCCCCGTCCTGCTCTGACCACAGAGCCCCCGTCTTGCGCTGACCACAGAGCCCCCGTCCTGCGCTGACCACAGAGCCCCCGTCCTGCGCTGACGACAGAGCCCCCGTCCTGCGCTGACGACAGAGCCCCCGTCCTGCGCTGACGACAGAGCCCCCGTCCTGCGCTGACCACAGAGCCGCCGTCCTGCGCTGACCACAGACCCGCCGTCCTGCGCTGACCACAGAGCCCCCGTCCTGCGCTGACCACAGAGCCCCCGTCCTGCGCTGACCACAGAGCCCCCGTCCTGCGCTGACCACAGAGCCCCCGTCCTGCGCTGACCACAGAGCCCCCGTCCTGCGCTGACCACAGAGCCCCCGTCCTGCGCTGACCACAGAGCCCCCGTCCTGCGCTGACCACAGAGCCGCCGTCCTGCGCTGACCACAGAGCCCCCGTCCTGCGCTGACCACAGAGCCGCCGTCCTGCACAGAGCCCCCGTCCTGCGCTGACCACAGAGCCCCCGTCCTGCGCTGACCACAGAGCCCCCGTCCTGCGCTGACCACAGAGCCCCCGTCCTGCTCTGACCACAGAGCCCCCGTCCTGCTCTGACCACAGAGCCCCCGTCCTGCGCTGACCACAGAGCCCCCGTCCTGCGCTGACCACAGAGCCCCCGTCCTGCGCTGACCACAGAGCCCCCGTCCTGCTCTGACCACAGAGCCGCCGTCCTGCACAGAGCCCCCGTCCTGCTCTGACCACAGAGCCCCCGTCTTGCGCTGACCACAGAGCCCCCGTCCTGCGCTGACCACAGAGCCCCCGTCCTGCGCTGACGACAGAGCCCCCGTCCTGCGCTGACGACAGAGCCCCCGTCCTGCGCTGACGACAGAGCCCCCGTCCTGCGCTGACCACAGAGCCGCCGTCCTGCGCTGACCACAGACCCGCCGTCCTCTGCTGACCACAGAGCTGCCGCACTCACTGCTGACCACTGAGCCGCCGCACTCACTGCTGACCACTGAGCCGCCGCACTCACTGCTGACCACTGAGCCGCCGCACTCACTGCTGACCACTGAGCCGCCGCACTCACTGCTGACCACTGAGCCGCCGCACTCACTGCTGACCACTGAGCCGCCGCACTCACTGCTGACCACTGAGCCGCCGCACTCACTGCTGACCACTGAGCCGCCGCACTCACTGCTGACCACTGAGCCGCCGCACTCACTGCTACCCACTGAGCCACCGTATACTCTGCTACCCACTGAGCCGCCTGTATACACACAATTAATTTCACCGCACTCCCCTAACTATTAGTAAATAAACTATATATAGATTCTAGACTACCCGATTCTTTAGAATCGGGCTCACAGCTAGTTCTATGCATAATCCAGAAGTCTCTTTTACAGTGTAAATCTACGGAGCCTGATTCTGACCCTCCTTAGGGGCCTTTCACGTCAGCGTTTTCGCTGACGTGCGGCTGATCCGGCAGGTGGCGCTGCTTCTGCCGGATCGGCCGCCTAACGGCCACACTTGTGCCCCAGATCCGGCAAGCCCCATGCATTGTCTATGGGGCTTGTGGTCCGGTGTGGCTAGTGCGGTTACGCTGCAACCAGTGATGTTCACATTGTACTACATTAAATTTATCACTTAAACATGAGTCATGTCTGAAGGATTCGGAGTCAGGGCAATTGAGGAGTCTGAGTCGGTGGTTTGGCTTACCAATTCCACAGCCCTAGTCCTAGTCGCACCGCACTAATAACTGGATGCTTTTATGGTGAAGTTGGTCTCCTTACTAGCTGAGATGGAAATGACTCCTCCAAGACTCCGACCACTGGCGCTGCAGAAACATCCCAGATGGTTGAACTACCCTGTTTCCGTAACTCCCATTGTAATCAATAGGTGTTTCTGAACACGTAGCACGGCCACGCTCTATGTCCATACCAGGGTTTGTAGTCTGTTTAGTGTATCACTTTTAGTCTTTTCTCCTGTCCTTTCCATGAAATCATTAGAATTCATTGAAAGAAATGGAAGTTTGTGGGATGTGTAAGCCGTAGTGTTTTATGCAAACAGGATCTATGTGTTTCCTTTTGATTGTTCGGTCAGTTCAATGTTTATAATGGCAAGAGACATCCTTTCCATGGACATTGTTTACATTACGTTTTTGCCAATATGTGGGAAAAAATGCTTTTAGGGTCATTAGATTCTGTAATTGAGGATTTTTTTCCATTTTCATATTTTGTTCTTGTCCAGCTAGTGTTTAGCTTTTTCTTCAGCTGATCATCTTCTGATATAGTAGAATTAATAATTAATTGAGAAGCCGTCAAGTAGTGTTAGGCCACCTTCACACTGCGTTTTTGAAGATCCGTGTCTATCTGTTTTTAAACGGATAGCCAGGGGTCCATTTTGACCTCCCATGTATCCCCATGGGCACGGATTGGTCCAAAGTGGCCATCTGTTTGTGTCATTGTTGTCAGGGATCCGTTTGTGTATGCTTTTTTTTCATGTACCCAGAATCAGTGACTGCTCAGATTTTGGGCTGCCTTCAAAAAAGCAGACCGAAATGCAAGCGTTGCGGTCCGCGTCAAATAACATGGGGGTCTATTGAGACAGATCAGTAAAAAAATTGATCCGTAAAACTGATCGATTTTGCTGTACTGAGCATGCCCAGAAGCAAGCTACAGCTCCTCCCACCCCTCCTCTGCTAACTGATGATGGATCCATTAAAAAAACGGTCTGGACATCAGTTGGCATCCGTTTGAACAGATCAGTGCCGTCTATGGGTCCTTGAAATGCAAGGATCCAAACAAATGTGCAAAAAATGCAGTGTGAAGAGGGCCTAAATGCCAAGTATTTAAATTTGCACTTCAGTAAGGAAGTGGAAGAACTCCAGCGCCACCTTTAAGTAGCTCCTCAAAGTCATAATCGCTTTCCAACAAGCTTTTTAATATGACTAGGGGATTAGTGCCAGATCAGAACCTCAAACTACAGACGCTGCTTTTCGGGGTAACTGCCCCTCATCAGTGTAGTGTGTGGGATATTCTGATATGGCTGTGTGAGTGGGCTAACACGAGGTCTGAGGAACTTGCTATCTACCTCATGGAGAGGAGTTCTTCCACTTCCTTACTTAAGTGCAAATTTGCATATTTCCTAGAGGAGGGTTGTGGCTGCAAATCTCCTTACCTACTAAACTATTATCTCATGGTTGCAGGGAATCTCCTCTCCTTGAGGTAGATAGCAAGTTCCCAGACCAAGGATTTATTTAGTTTTTGTTGCATCCATTGCGAAAGCATTATTCTTCACGTGTTTAGAATAACTATTAAATCACAGCATGTAGTGAAGTGGGTGAGACCATACTCAGGGCTGTGGAGTTGGAGTCGTGGAGTAGGAGTCTGTCCATTTTGGATGGAGTTGGAGCCAGATTCAGGGAAATTTAGGAGGCCGAGTTGGAACTATGGCTTACTGATGTTATACTCATGGTTGTGGAGTTGGAGGCGGTGTCCATTGAAATGAGTCAGTCAGATTCAAGGAAATTAAGGAGTCTGATGTTTGGCTTACCAACTTCACAGCCCTGCCATAAGTACCAGCTCTTTGGGGTCAGACTCTCCGCACCCATGCATATCCAATGTGGACTGTGGCTCTCATGTGATCGCAGATTCTACTTCAATGTTTCCATCACTGCATTTACCTGCACTCCACCTACTTAGTAGAATCATAGCTGGTTTTTACAACCTTGTTTTATTGGACAATGCAGTAATAACCTAACCAGATTACTAGTGTGTGCGCAAGTAGATGCAGCAATGTTCTCATAGGGATGCCTGCAGCTCACTAGACACCTTCACATTGCCAATCTGCAAGGGTGCCCTGAGTTCATAGAGCTCATGGTTGATCATTCAGATAAGCGTCACCTTCATTTCTTGCTTTATTTATTGTATTTTCTTTTTTACATTGATTCTATGCCCATTGTTTGTATCCAATTATTGTACTGTATTTGTTCTCTACTGTAATTACTTACTGTATTATATTTTCTGTACTCTAACCCCTACATTGTAAAGCGCTGCGGAATATGTTGGTGCTAGCTTCATTAATTTTTGCTTGACCTTCTGTATCATTGTTCTGGATTATTAACTGCAAATACCTGCCTGGAACCCCAAATGTGAAAACGTCTGTAATGTCCATGATCTGGCAAAACATTTTTACATTCTTAGTATTCTTCATGGTGCCATGGTTGTCTTCAACATTGCCAAGAACATGGTAGACATTTTCTCCCTTGGTGCCCAACTTGTTTGTCTGTAAACCTGTTAAAATGAGATGTAAAATAAACAGGATGTGATGGGACATGAAATCAGCTCTTACCATTACAGTGAAGGAAATAATTATTTGATCCCTTGCTGATTTTGTAAGTTTGCCCGCTGACAAAGACATGAACAGTCTATTATTTCAAGGGTTGGTTAATTTTAACCGTGAGAGATAGAATATCAAAAATAAAGTTATTTGCATTTTCAAGATAGAAATGTTTTTGTAGCCGCAAGTGTGCCGCAAGTGCTGCCGTTAGGCGGCACTTGTGGCAGATGCGTTTTTTTGACCGGATCCGCCAGATTCAGGCAAAACCGCCAGTGTGAAAGCACCGTAACATGGATATTTAGCCTGTGTGAACCTGTCATCATAGCAGCACTAATCGATAACATTGCTTTGAGTGTTGTCCGTATGTGATCCTTTTTTAAACCTGACCGCACATTTACTTATTACTATGCTCATATTAGCAAGCCCTAACAGTCTTTATTATCCCTACCCATCTACAAACCTTGAGGCCGCTATTGATCACTTAGGGCCATGTCACACGTGGCGACGCAAGTTTTTGGCACCCTGCCAGCGTCGCCGTCCCCCATTTACATGGGGCGACACATCGGCGATCTGACAGGCAGCATCGCCGCCAGGGTGTCTCAAAACCCCAGCGGCGATGCAGTACAATGGGAGCCTATGGCTCCCATCGCCTGTCAGGTCGCCGTCGTTTACATGGGGCGATGTGTAGACATCGCCCCAGATTGGCCGCCTGGTTTCAGAGCACTGCTCTGAAACCAGACGACCAGTCAAATGCGTCGCCCTCGCCCAGTCACATTGGGCGACGCATTGGCGATGTCGGCGGCGATAGGCCACGCCCCAGTGTCGCCTTAAAAATCAGAGCCGACATTGCCAGGTGTGACGGTACCCTTAGAGGGGACCCCGCTATATTGGTGTGTACGTTTTAGTTTTGTCCCCAGCTGTATAGTAAGGTCATGTGCAGCTGCAGCTGTCTTCAAAGCTATCCTGTGTTGAGCATTTCCCTAAGGGCCATGTCACACACACAGATATTTGTGCAGATATTGGTCACAGATCTCTGGTTGCAGTGAAATCATGGACACATTGTACCATTTGTATACAGCCACAAAATGGAACATTGTGTCCATGATTTCACTTCAACCAGAGATCTGCGAACAATATCTGCACAATTATCTGTGTGTGTGACGTGGCCCTAAGAGAAGGTATGACATCTGCTTTAGATTCTGACTGCTGATGTAAAACAGTCTTAATTACTCTCAGGGTATGTGCACACGTTGACTAATTGGTTGCAGAAATTTCTGCACCATTTCTGCATCTCTTGAGAGGAAAAATGCAGCAACAAAAATGCATGTTTTACCACATCTTTGATGCATTTTTCTCCTGCATTTATTCCAGCATTTTTGGACAGTATAAAATGCTATAGAGCAGTGTTCTCCAACTCCAGTCCTGGAGAGCCACCAACAGCACTTGGTTTCAGGATTTCCTTAGCCTAGCACAGATGATAATTCCAACACCTGTGCAATACTAAGGAATCCTGAAAGCATGCACTGTGGGTGATGTTTGAGGATTGGAGTTGGGAAACACTGGTATAGAGATTGATAATAGAGATATAGACAAATGGACAGATATATAGACATAGAGAAATATAATTGCATCAACCCCCAAGCCCCGATCTATAAAAGAAGTTGCTCCCTGTGGAGTTTGTCTTACATCTTTTTTATTTTTTTTTATTTTTTTTTTTATTTAACCCCTTCCAAGGATGTATAGGTACATCCTTGGTTGTGTCCCTCTCTTTGATGCAAGCTCACACACTGAGCTTGTATTTTACCCTGCACATGTCGGCTGATCTGAGCAGCCGACATGTGCACCTGTTAATCTGTTAGAGCTGTCAAACTCTGACAGCGCAATCTGAAACTCTGCATACAAGGATCATGCAATTCCCTGCCACCATCGGCGACCCTGTGACTAGATCATTGGGTGCCAATGTTTTGTCATGACAGCAAGGGGTCAGATGCACTCATCTATGTGCACATTAAGTGTATAGTGTTGCAGCAGATCACCCTTCTTTCAATAGATGTAGTTTTTTTCTGCTTGCACCTACACTCTGAGGTTGATGCCAGTCATTCACACTATTAATCTATGTATTTTATTTGACTGAGCTCCCTCCTTATTCCCCCTCCCCCGCCCTGAAGCCAGCTGAGGTCTCCATCTTGTTGGAGTCCAACACATACTTTTCATGTTTTTAATTATAAATAGAAGCATATAAACCCATACGCATTGCACAACTTCCTCAGTCATAGTGTTAGGACCCGATGAGACGGAAGCACCTTGTCGTTGGCTATCGGGCACTCCGCAGTGGCCACTGCTGAAGCTAAGTCTTCCATTTTTCATTATATCTAGAGCAGTGATTGCTATAACCCATTTTCATTATACCTGTATTAGCTGTGCAGTCAGGCCACTTATTGCACTCATCTATGTGCACATTAAGTGTATAGTGTTGCAGCAGATCACCCTTCTTTCAATAGATGAGGACCTCTGTCATGACTCACTACTTGTGAACTGTGGCTTAGTACCGACATTCTCATCAGATGATAATTTCTGCAGTACAAAGCCTGTACATCAACACAGCTTTGTACTGCAGCAGCCATTGGCCACTGTAGTCTTGACACCCTAAAAAACTAGGAAAAAAGAAACAAATGACTTGAACGTATTTTAATGTCTGCCTTAGCCCTGCTGAAAAAAAAATTAGTTAAATATGTTGTACTACATGGTGGCCCGATTCGAACGCATCGGGTATTCTAAAATATGTGTGTAGTTGACATACTGTGACTGACAGTCAATGTGCATCAATTAATCATTTCACATATTTATACAAAATGCCTTACAATGAAAATTTCAAATAACCCCACATACTAACCCATATATCAGTAATCAGTGACCTCATACATTTTCATCTTTGTACAGTATAATCAGATCACTCACATAGTGATGGTACTCTTAAGTGAAACCTTAATTGGGCCCTCATCCCAGGTCACCTGTCCGCCGGCTTGCTCCACCTCCATCTTCTAGGTCCTACAGGCCTTTAGGACCTGTCGTTGCCTGGGAAACCGATCAGCTGATCGGTCACATGACCGCTAACTGCCAGGAGGGCAGGATGGTGTGGGGCGAGGTGGGATGGTGGCGGGGGGGGGGGGGGGGGGGAAGCCTGAATGGAGTGAGCGGGCAGGTTGGATGTGGGGGGGGAGGGCAGGATGGATGCAGTGGGGGGCAGGATGGATGCGGAGGGAGGGGACAGGATGGATGCGAGGGGCGGTTGGGATGGATGCAAGGGGGGCAGGATGGGTGCGGGGGTGGGCAGGTTGGCTGGGGGGGGGCAGGATAGCTGTGGGGCGAGGAGGGAGGCAGCGGGTACCGGTGCCGGGGGTCGCCGCGGCCGTACATGTAGCTTGGTGACAGCGATGCTATGCGTCGCTGTCGCCAGGTTACAGCTACTGTATAATCTGAATAATTTTGAATGCGCCCGGCCTTTCGCATACACGGCGCTCATTGGTTGCTGCTGCTAGCGGCAGCCAATGAGCGTTTGGCATCAGACAGACACGATTAAGAGTTTATATAGTAGATGTGCACCATTTGTGTTCTAGAGTGACTCACTGCACCATTTTCCAGCATGTTTTACATATCTCCGCCTCCTTTCTGCTGATTGACAGCAGGGGAAGAAAATTCAACTAAGCAAGCACTTTTATTAAAGTGAAAGAGGTGGAAGCATTGAAAACCATTGGGCCAAATGGTCCGTTGAGCATTTCAGCCGCTCTAATGGATGTAGTGATTAAAATTATTGTCTAGTTGGACTCGCAGATTCCCTTTGAATACTGATGTATCCATATTTTAAATCCGCTTTTGTATCTGTATTTGCATTTATAGGTATTTTCTATTGGTCCAAAATTGATAAGACATCTAAAACTGTCTTTACAGTTTAAACCTTTGGGGTTATTTAGAAATTTCCTTATTTTGAAAGAAAATCACTTTTTTTTACAATGAAGCTAACATGAAATGAATCAGAAATACACTCTATACATTGTTAATGTGGTAAATGATTATTCTAGCTGTCAACATCTGGTTTTTAATGCAATACTGTATCTACATAGGTGTAAAGAGGCCCATTTCCAACAACCACCACTCCAGTATTTTAATGGTACATTGTGTTTGCTAACTGTGTAGGAAGGTTATTGGATATTTAGAAACCCTAGAAAACCCTTGCACAAGTATGTTAGCACAGCTGAAAACGGTTTGGCTGATTAGAGAAGCTATAAAATTGACCTTCCTTTGAAGTAGTTGAGAATCTGGAGCATTACTGTACATTTGTTTGTTCAATTAAACTCTCAAAATGTCCAGAAAAAAGAGAACTTTCATGTGAAACTCGACAGTCTATTCTTCTTAGAAATGAAGGCTATTCCATGCGAGAATTTGCCAAGAAACTGAAGATTTTCTTTTGACGGTGTGTACTACACCCTTCAGAGGAGACCACAAACAGGCTCTAATCAGAGTAGAAAGAGAAGAGGGAGGCCCCGCTGCATAACTGAGCAACAAGACAAGTTACATTAGAGTCTCTAGTTTGAGAATTTGACGCCTCACAGCTCCTCATCTGGCAGCTTCATTAAATAGTACCCGCCAAATGTCTGCAATGCTGTAATTGCTGCAAAGGGAGCAATCTTTGACGAAAGCAAAGCTTGAAGGAGAAAATTATTATTTCAAATATAAATCATTATTTCTAACCTTGTCAATGTCTGGACTATATTTTCTATTCATTTTGCAACTCATTTGATAAAAGTATAAGTTTTCATGGAAAACACAAAATTATCTGGGTGACCCTAAACTTTGATTAGTAGTGATTATGTACACATACGACGCGGGTGAAATAAGTTTTGAACGCATCACCAATTTTCAAAGTAAATATATTTCTAAAGGTGGTATTGTCATGAATTTATCATCAGATATCTGTAACACTGTGTCCAATCCACACAGGCCTATAAATCAAGCCATAGATGACCATAAATTAAATGTCCACACAGGCCTACAAATCAAGCCATAGATGACCATAAATGAAATGATGTGCAGTGAGAAATTATACAATTAAAAAGTTTTGAACAAATAGAAGTACAAAAAGCCATCGAAACTCGTGTTATCAGCTAACAAAATGATAATTAATTAGAAAGCAATCCTGCCAGTAAAAAATATTAGCTGGTTTAACTGATGACCTATAAAAAGATGATTTATTATGAAGATGGCACACATGAAATATGTCATGATGGGTAAAACCAGTGAGCTGTTTCAAGACCTACACAACATTATTGTTGCAAAACATACTGATGGCATTGGCTACAGAGGAATTTATAAACTACTAGCTGGGAGCCCGATGCACATGCATCGGGATTCTAGAAGGGCGAGTCTCTGACTCGCAATGGCCGCTTCGCGGCCAATGCGTCGCGCTGCTAAGTCGACTCGCCATGCCCGCTGCGCGGGCATAGCGAGTCGCCTTAGAACTGCTCGCAATGGCCGCTGCGCGGCCAATGCTTCGGGCGTATTCACATGACCACGCACGACTCACAATGGCCGCTTAGCGGCCAATGCTTCGCGCGTATCCACATGACCACGCCGGGGGCAAAAAAGCCATTCGCTATTATATAATAGATTGAAGATTCAAGTGAGGATTGTTGGGGCCATAATCTGGAGAAGGACAAAATATAATTTCACCATAAACCGGCCATGGCCAGGTGCTCTCCGCAAGATTTCAAACAGAGAAGTGACAAGAATTGTCAGAGGAGTTGTCCAAGAGCCAAAAGCCACCTATTGAGAGCTACAGAAAGACAATTGTTTCAAAGAAAACAATAAGTCATGCACTCAACCTCCATAGCCTATGTGCAGGCTCACCACACAAAATTCCATTGCTGACGAGCATTTTAAGTTTGCTCAACAACATTTAGAGCAGCCTTTGAAATACTGCGAGAATAGTTTAAAGGGAACCTGACCCCTCCAAATCGGTCCCCAGCCTCTAAAAACCTGTCCCTGCACCTTCCTATAAGGTTTCAAGCTATCCCTCTCTTTCCCTATAGCTATTCTGTAAAGTGTAATTATCACCTTTATTACCTGAGAAATCTGAGGCTTCTGAATCCCTGAGGAGTCAGTGGGCATTCCCTCTGGCTCCTTATCGCCGCCTCCACTGTTGTTTTTCACGCCCCAATGGGCGTGAAAATGAATGTTGTTGATCCTGTGTCGCATCACTGGGCGGGCGTAGCCGCAAAGACTCAAATCGTCTCACCCCCATCGCTGTGATGTCAATACACCTCAGGCTGTGCATTGCGCATGCGCGAGTTGTAAATAACACCTCACGCGTGCGAGTCGGATTCAGGGAAATGAAGGAGTCGGAGGTTTGGCTTTACCAACTCCACAGCTCTGGTGTTCATAGAAGGAGCCCATGAAACCTTTAGGATTTGAAGAGTGTTTGTGTGTAAGAATGGACCGAAATCCCACCTGGATATCTGAATCCTTAAGCTATTTCAGATATCCAGTGGCATTGAAGTTTCCATTCATGAAGAATGACCTCACTATCTTTGTACCCCATACACCACAGCATACCATCAATTTTTGTGTTCCAACAGTCTTTGAGAGATCTATCCACTGTGGGTTAGTGTCAGACCAATAGCGTTGGTTATGTTTGTTAACTTCACCATTCACAAAAAAGTTTGCCTCATCACTCATCTCAAGGCAATTGTGTATGCTGTGAAGATACGAGATGTGCAGCATCTGAAAGAACAGATACTGGAAGCCTGTGCTAGCATTTCTTCTGTAGTGTCAAGAGTGGTAGAAGAGGGTTGCATTGACAATTCAACACAATGGGCAGCACTTTGAACACATTTTATAAGTGTTCATAAACTTCTAAATAACTCATGAAAGAATAAAGTTACATTAAAACCAAGCGCACCATTGTTTTATGAAATTCTCAATACGTTTGATGTGTCACACGACCCTCTTCCCATTGAAAAAAATAGTTAGATCTAAAATGGCCGACTTCAAAATGGCTGCCATGTTCACCACCCATCTGGAAAAGATTTTCCCCCTCCCATAAACTAATGTACCACAAACAGAAAGTTGATATCACCAACCATTCGTGCATCCATATACATGGCCCATCCTGTATACACCCTCATAGTTTTATTGTGTGAAACCCCACAAATGTACATACAACAGCTTAATGAAAAAAACTAGTTATATCAAAATATTTATACTGTATATAATTGCCGTAGCACGTTTTGTGTCGGCCCCCGGCACGTCGTGGCTATGTCACACTGTGACGTCACCACGCCGTGCGAGGCATTGCCCTCGTAGCGGGCATTGCGAGCCGTCGCAATGCCCGCGTAGCGGGCATTGCGACCCCTCGCCGCTGTCATCCCGCTCCGGAGCCTGTGCCCCTGTGCTCCTGTGCCCCCGCTCCGGAGCAGCTGCTGTCAGCACATGCTGACACAGTGCTCCGGAGCCTGTGTCCCTGTGCCCCTGTGCCCCCGCTCCGGAGCAGCTGCTGTCAGCACATGCTGACACAGTGCTCCGGAGCCTGTGCCACTGTTCTCCTGTGCCCCGTCATACTAAAGTTAAATCAAGTGTTTAAAAATAAAAAATCTTTATTCTCACCTTCCAGCGCTCCCTCGGCGTCTCCAGCTGCAGCTGCTCGCTCGGTAACAGGACCTGTGATGATGTCAGAACCCGATCAGCTGATCGGGTCACATGACCGGTTACCGCGGTAACCGATGACGCTTTTGACGTCATCACAGGTCCTGCACACCCGATCGGCTGCAGCTGGAGACGCCGAGGGAGCGCTGGAAGGTGAGAATAAACATTTGTTATGTTGGGGGGGACATGAGGGGGGACAGAAGGTGGGGGACAGAAGGTGGGGGACAGGAGGTGGGGCACATGAGAGGGCACATGAGAGGGCACATGAGAGGGCACATGAGGAGCGGACAGGAGGGGGGGGGACATGAGAGGGCACAGGAGGGGGGCACATGAGGAGCGGACAGGAGGGGGGGGACATGAGAGGGCACATGAGAGGGCACAGGAGGGGGGCACATGAGGAGCGGACAGGAGGGGGGGGACATGAGAGGGCACATGAGAGGGCACAGGAGGGGGGCACATGAGAGGGCACAGGAGGGGGGCACATGAGAGGGCACAGGAGGGGGGCACATGAGAGGGCACAGCGGTTTTGCACTTGCGGCAGGTGCAGCCGCGAAAAAAACCGCGGTCAGCCGTGGTTTATTTCGCGGCTGCACCTGCCGCAAGTGCAAAACCGCACTTGCCGCACCTGCCGCAAGTCCCCCTATACTTTATATGGATATTATTTGAAAATGTTAAAAAAAATTTTAAAATATTCTAGACACCCGATGCATTTGCATCGGGCTCACAGCTAGTACTGTATAAGTATAAAATATATAGTTGCATACTGTGCTGTTAAGATCTGTGAAGTCCACTTTCTCTCTTAATAGCCCTTTAGACCCTCACAAGTAACACAACATGCAAGTAAAGTAAATTGATTACCGTTCATAGAAATAACTAAGCAAATAGATGGGAT
Source organism: Allobates femoralis (assembly GCA_033576535.1). Taxonomy (NCBI): domain Eukaryota; kingdom Metazoa; phylum Chordata; class Amphibia; order Anura; family Aromobatidae; genus Allobates; species Allobates femoralis. The sequence continues at coordinate 538,443,243 of JARQOC010000002.1, forward strand.
AGGCATGTTTTGGTAAGAAAAGTGGACTATAAAAACTAGACTAACCAATTAAAGAGAATCTGTCAGTAGTTTTGCAATAAGAAAGACAGCACTCACTGAAGGTTTCTTGCAGATGCAACTTTAATCTAATAGAGAGGTTACATAGTGCAGGGAGGATGCAGCAGAGGGGACGACTGTTACCGTTTCACGCCAAATGCGCTTCTACGGGTCCACTGAGCAACACAGTTGATTATCCACCCACACCACACCAAAGTATTTCACCAGTGCCCGGGTTTCCTTCTATTTTTCTGTAGAATCTGTCAGAAGAATCAACCCTCTCAAGCCATTTACAGTACAGACCAAAAGTTTGGACACACCTTCTCATTCAAAGAGTTTTCTTTATTTTCCTGACTAAGAAAATTGTAGATTCACACTGAAGGCATCAAAACTATGAATTAACACACGTGGAATTATTTACTTAGTTTCAGTTGTTTCACACTTTTATATTATGTCTTATATACTAGGTTCTTCAAAGTAGCCACCTTTTGCTTTGATTACTGCTTTGCACACTCTTGGCATTCTCTTGATAGCTTCAAGAGGTAGTCACCGGAAATGGTCTTCCAACTGTCTTGAAGGAGTTCCCAGAGATGCTTAGCACTTGTTGGCCCTTTTGCCTTCACTCTACAGTCCAGCTCACCCCAAACCATCTCGATTGGGTTCAGGTCTGGTGACTTTGGAGGCCAGGTCATCTGGCGTAGCACTCCATCACTCTCTTGCTTGGTCAAATAGCCCTTACACAGCCTGGAGGTGTGTTTGGGGTCATTGTCCTGTTGAAAAATAAATGATGGTCCAACTAAACGCAATCCCGATGGAATAGCATGCCACTGCAAGATGCTGTGGTAGCCATGCTGGTTCAGTATGCCTTCAATTTTGAATAAATCCCCAACAATGTCACCAGCAAAGCACCCCCACACCATCACACCTCCTCCTCCATGCTTCACGGTGGGAACCAGGCATGTAGAGTCCATCCGGTCACCTTTTCTGCATCGCACAAAGACACGATGGTTGGAACCAAAGATCTCAAATTTGGACTCATCAGACAAAAGCACAGATTTCGACTGGTCTAATGTCCATTCCTTGTGTTCTTTAGCCCAAACAAGTCTCTTCTGCGTGTTGCCTTTCCTTAGCAGTGGTTTCCTAGCAGCTATTTTACCATGAAGGCCTGCTGCACAAAGTCTCCTCTTAACAGTTGTTGTAGAGATGTGTCTGCTGCTTGAACTCTGTGTGGCATTGAACTAGTCTCTAATCTGAGCTGCTGTTAACCTGCGATTTCTAAGGCTGGTGACTCGGATGAACTTATCCTCTGCAGCAGAGGTGACTCTTGGTCTTCCTTTCCTGGGGCGGTCCTCATGTGAGCCAGTTTGTTTGTAGCGCTTAATGGTTTTTGCAACTGCATTTGGCGACACTTTCAAAGTTTTCCCAATTTTTTCGGACTGACCTTCATTTCTTAAAGTAATGATGGCCACACTCGTTTTTCTTTACTTAGCTGCTTTTTTTCTTGCTATAATACAAATTCTAACAGTCTATTCAGTAGGACGATCAGCTGTGTATCCACCAGACTTCTGCACAACACAACTGATGGTCCCAACCCCATTTATAAGGCAAGAAATCCCACTTATTAAACCTGACAGGGCACACCTGTTAAATGAAAACCATTTCCGGTGACTACCTCTTGAAGCTAATCAAGAGAATGCAAAGCAGCAATCAAAGCAAAAGGTGGCTACTTTGAAGAACCTAGAATATAAGACATATTTTCAGTTTATTCACACTTTTTTTTAAGTATATAATTCCATGTGTTAATTCATAGTTTTGATGCCTTCAGTGTGAATCTACTATTTTCATAGTCATGAAAATACAGAAAACTCTTTGAATGAGAAGGTGTCCAAACTTTTGGTCTGTACTGTATATGGTCATCGAGATCATATTCAGCTGAATAAAGTGATACCTTTATATCTGTAATCTACTGTCTTATTCCAGAGAAATCTGTTTTTCTTTATATGTAAATGAGTTATATAAAGGGAACCTGACAGCTCGTTCTACCCCCTTCTGCTACCACTAGCTGTACCTGCACCTTCCTAGATGATCCCTAACCATCCCTGTCTCGCCTAAAAATGCACTATAAAGTTTAAGAAAATTACTTATATACTTACATATAGTCTGCATCCGTAGACTGCGATGGGCAGGCTCCGGGGCTCTATTCTCCACTCCTTGCTTGCTTTCAACATGCTGGGCGTCATCATTCGTTCTTCAGTACCTCCTCTATTTGAAATTTCCCGCCTCCTCTTCTACTGTAAATCGCTGTCCGGATCGTCCTATCTTGCCCAGTGCATTGTGAGACTGATCACGTGGTACAGCTCGGCTCCAGTATATGTGCAGTGCACATATTGAAGCCGAGCCAGTGACATCATAAGCCCCCCACGGGCCGGATATGATGTTCCGGCCGGCGATTTACAGTAGAAGAGGAGGCGGGAAATATCAAATAGAGGAGGAACAGAAGAACGAAGGTAGCTGAACAAGAGAGGGCTGGAGGTGACACAGAGAGGATTGGAGGCGGGGAGGACACCAGCAACAGAGATGACTCATTATTGAGTACATCACTACGGACTCCTTATCTGTACACTTTATAAAGTCTTTTAAACAATTTACAGGGGGCTAAAGACATGGGGGACCCCTTCCCGGAATGCAGCAGAGATGCTGCTTTCACTGCTGCATTCATTTAGAATAGCACCAGGGGGGCGACAGATCCTCTTTAACAAAAGAAAGCAGATATTGTATAACCACCAATGTAAATAATGTGCAGTGGGTTATAAATCAGAACAACTTATAATAAGTATGGAAGACGGAGATGAGGTGTGATTCATAGTTACATGCTAAAGTTATGACAAAGTTCAAAGAAATAATGACCAACGTATATAAAAGTGTACCTGAAAACAACTGTCTGCACCAATCCAATCCAAATATCTGTAAAACTAGCTATACATGTTAGGGCCCTTTCACATCAGCGTTTTTTGAAATTTGCAGCAGATGAGGTGAAAAAAACGCATCTGCCGCAATTGCCGCATAACCGATGCACTTGCGGCGCGGTTGCGGTAATCCCCATAGAAAGTATAGGGGACTTGCGGCAGCTGCGGCAAGTGCGGTTTTGCACTTGCGGCAGCGAAAAAAACCGCTGCTGACCGCGTTTTTTTTCGCTGCCGCACCTGCCGCAAGTGCAAAACCACACTTGCCGCACCTGCCGCAAGTCCCCCTATACTTTCTATGGGGATTACCGCAACCGCGCCGCAAGTGCATCGGTTATGCGACAATTGCGGCAGATGCGTTTTTTTCACCGCATCTGCCGCAAGTTTCAAAAAACGCTGATGTGAAAGGGCCCTTATGCGTAAATTGAAAAGTCACGTTATTGGATCAAATATGAAAGATGGATATATACTCATTTACCTGCTTTCTTGTAAAACGCCAGTTAGTTTATCACAATAAACAACTGTCTGAAAGAAATAAAAAATCTCACTGTAGTTACTGGCAGCCATATTGGTAATATGCAATGAAATACTGTTTGAAACATATGATGGTCTAACTGAAAATGTGGCTGCAGGGAGAAAATGAAGTAATAGTCTCCCTGCAGCCGAGCAGTCATCTGGGCAGTGATCAGCCAGGGCTTTACTCAGTGAGGGTGCTGCAATAACTCTTCCTGCACCTTGGCTGACATCCTAATTTGTATACAGGCTGCAGAGCTGTATGTCAATCAGGATGCACGTAGTGGTGATTATATCACTCTCGCTCTATAAGACTGTATTAGGTGAAAAAATGTAACAAACCTCAGTGACTTCTATGGCCATTTTATAGTTTGGTGACCCTCCCTTTTTTTTTTTTTAAATAAATATGAAAACGGGTGGTATTTTCCATTAACATCTGCTCCTTATTCAAGTCCCTTGTGCAAAGATGGTTAGAAGAATCCAAGAGGAAGTTTGGTTTTAATTTTGTTAATCTCTTCACTTTTTGTGTGTGATCCTGCCGTGACCTCGTCATAATATTATGCAGACAGCAGTATTATAAAGGCCATAAAAAGGCCTACCAAATATGCAGAGATATATAGTTGAACCAGAAGTTTACATACACTATATAAAATGGCACATAAACATCTTTTTCTCACTATTTCACATGAATAAGAATAAACCTTTCCCATTTTAGGTCAATGAGGATAATTATTGATATTTGCCAATTGTCAGAATAATGAGACATAATGTTTTAAGGCATTTTTATTTCTTTCTGCAATGTCACAAGAGTACTACGCCTTTAAACTATTTGGCACAGCCCATATGATGATGTCATGTGTTTGGTAGCTTCTGGTAGATTGGCAACATCTGAGTTAGGCTACGTTCACACACTGCGTCTTTTTACGCAGCTGCGCTTTTACGCAGCCGCACATATTTTGTGAAATGCGCAGCTCCTTTCACACACTGCGTTTTTTTCTGCGTTTTTCTCTGCGCTTTTTCAGAGCCCATTTATCATGTGGGCAATGGAAAAGCGCAGAGAAAAACTGCAGAAAGAATTGACATGTTGATTCTGTTTATGCACACTTTTTTGCAGTGAAAACGCCCGCGTAAAAAAAGCACAAATACGTAGTGTGTGAATGGATTTTGTTAAAACCTATAGGTTTTGCTGGACTGTGTATCCAGAATTGCGTTTTCACTGCAAAAAGCGCGCGTAAAAAAGCGCAGCAAAAAACGCAGGAAAAAGCAGAAAACGCAGTGAAAAGCGCAGAGAAGCAGCAAAATATGCAATGTGTGAACATAGCTTAAGAGTGACACCTGTGGATGTAATTTAATGCACACCTGAAACTCCCTGCTTCTTTGTGTAGCATCAAGGGAAAGTGTAAAGTAATCAGCCAGGAAATCGGCCAAGATATCAGGAAGAGAATTGTGGACTTACACCCACAGTAAGGATAAACCAGACTTGTGAAATTTCCAAATACCGGAAGGTGCCTCGTTCATCTATACAAACAATTCTATGCAAATACAAACAAGATGGTAATATCCATCTATCATACCGGTCAGAAAAGAGACAGGTTCTATGTCCAAGGGATGAACATGCTTTTTTCTGATGTGCATATCAACTCAAGAACAAAAGCAAAAGACCTTCTCAATATGATGGCGGAGGCTGGTAACATTGTGTCATTATACACAGTGAAACGAGTACTAAGTGAACATGGACTGAAAGGTCACTCGTGCAGGATGAAGCCATTACTCCAAAAGAAACACAAAAAATGACAAATTAGTTTTTGAAAATGCACACAGGAACAAAGATCTACATTGTTGGAGACATGTCCTGTGGTCTGACAAATCTAAAATTGGACTGTTTATCCATGACCATCGTTACATTTTGAGGAAAAAGGGAGAAGCTTGGAAGCCTAAGAACATCATATGAACTACTGGTAAGGCAGCATCTTTTTGTGGGGTGCATGAGGGACTGGTGCACTTCACAGTATAGATGGCACCATGAGGGAAGAAGATCATGTGGCAACACTAAAGAAACATCTGAAGACATCAGCCAGGAAGTTAAAGCTTGGGTGGAAATGGGTCTTCCAAATGTACAATGACCCGAAGCATACTGCCAAACTGGTTACAATGTAGTTTAAAGATTACAAAGTCAGTTTTTTTTGGAGTGGCCAGCACAGCCCTGATCTCAATGCTATTGAAAATTTATGGGCAAAGCTGAAAAGGCAGGTGCGAGCAAGGCAGCCTACAAAAATGGCTCAGTTATATCAGTACTGTCAGGAAGAATGGGCCCACATTCCTAACAACTATTGTGAGAAGCTTGTGGAAGGATTTCCAAAACGTTTACCCAAGCCATACAGATTAAGGGCAATGGTACCAAATACTGATGAAATGTGTGTAAACTTGTGACCTTGCAAAAAGTAAAAAAAAAAAAATGCCTTAAAACTTATTCTCTCTCTCATTATCTCATTATTTTGCCATTTGGCAAATATTAATAATTATGGTAATCCTAATTGATATAAAACAGTAAAGGTTTATTCTGATTTCATGTCAGATAGTGAGAAAAACGTGTCTTTTTATATAGTGTATGTAAACTTCTTGTTTCAATTGTGTGTGTAATAAATATATATAAATAAATTATGTATATATATAATATAATATAATATTCTAGATGTGGGCCCGATGCTATCGCATCAAAAGAACGGTGATGTCACGATGGGGGCAACAAGCTTTGTAGTGCTGGGAGCAGCGACTGTCTCTCTCCCTGTGCTTTTCTCTTTTCTCATGTGCGCTCTCCTTTGAGCGATCTTCCCCCTGTGCGTGCTCTCTCCCTGTTTTCTCCTCTCATCGGCATTGTACTTTGTGCTGTCTCTCTGTGTGCTCTGCTCCCCATATGTAGTCTCTCTCCCCCCTGTGCTGTCTCCTTTGAACTGCCCACCCCATGCTATCTTGTCCACTTGTGTGTGTGGGGCACTCTTTGCCCCCCTGTGTTCTGTTTCTGCCCCACTGTGCGCACTCTGCCCCCTCCTGTGCTCTGTCTGCACTCTGCTTCCTCCTGTGGTCTTTTTTTACCCCCTCTGTGCTCTTTTTGCCCCACTGTGTGCTCTCTGCCACCCCTTTGCTCTCTTTCTGCCCTACTGTGCTCTCTTTCTGCCCCCTCTGTGCTCTTTGCCCCATTGTGCACTCTGTCCCTTCCTTTGCTCTTTTTGCCCCTTCTTTGCACTCTTCTTTTTGCCCCTTGTGCGCTCTCACGACCCCCCCCCTCTCTCTTTCTGCACTACTGTGCGTTCTCTGCTCCTATTATGCTTTTGTATCTGCCCCACTGATTATTCTGTGGCCCCTTGTGCTCTTTCATCCCGACTGTGCTTTCTCTGCTCCCCTGTGCCCTTTCTTCCCACGCTACTGTGACATCACCGCGGGTGGAGTAGCGGGGGTGTATGCGAGGTGCTGCAGGCGGCGGGAAGGTAGGTGGTGTGTGGAGCGTACTGCTGCCAAATGGTGCCATATTAGCATACTCATCACTTGGGTGTGCTAATATAGCGCGGCTCTTGGTTGGTGCTGTGGATTGTGTGATAGGGTGACAACCGTATGGAACCGAAAGCCACAAGGTGATTGTGTGTGTGTGTGTGTGTGTGTGTGTGTGTATATATATATATATATATATATATATATATATATATATATATATATATATATATATATATATATATATATAGATATAGATATAGATAGATAGATAGAGATATATATATATATATATATATATATATATATATATATATATATATATATATATATATATATATATATATATATATATAGATATAATTTGAAAAAAATTCTTGCAGCACACAGCTACTACCAATGATGTACAAATGCTATAAGCTATATGTATATGAGGAAAAAGTTTAAAAACTTACGTTTTTTTCAAAAAACTCAAAAATTCTAATTTTTTATTTCTGAAGTTCTTAGTACAAACATTGGCCAATGTCTGCTTGCTCATCAACTGCGACAAAGTGACTTCAGGTCTGATGAGTCCTACTCTGATATCCCTATCCTCCTTGTCCACCCCCCACTTCTCAGTGGGCAGACTCCATCTAGACCCTCGATCACCTGTAGGTTAATGAGGGTGCACATTGCAGCAAGGAGCCTGCAACTCCATATATTAAATAACAAGAAAAAAACTGCACAGCACTCACAGACTAGTGTGAACTGGTGCAAGCAAAGACGCAGGGTCAAATAATTTGAAAAAAATTCTTGCAGCACACAGCTACTACCAATGATGTACAGATATAGATATAGATATAGATATAGATATATAGATATAGATATAGATATATACCGTATATACTCGTGTATAAGCCGAGTTTTTCAGCCCAAAATTTGGGCTGAAAAGTCCCCCCCTCGGCTTATACACGGGTCATATACGGTGGTGGGGGCTGTGGAGGCTGGAGGAGGCGGGGGGGGGGGGGGGGGGCTGCTGTATGAGCAGCCCCGTCACGTGGGGCCGCTCATTAAATATGCACTGCTTCCCCCTGTCAATCAGCGGCAGGGGGAAGCAGTTCATATAGCCCCCCAAAAGCTGGCGCTGTCCCCCCTTGCCCCCCCCCCCGCTGCTTATACATTACCATCCCGGTGTTCTGATCGGCGCCGCTCCTCGGTGCTGCATCTTCATCCTCCCGTCCTCGCTGGCTGCATCCGGGTTCTCCGGCTGTCGCAGCGATATGACGTCATCGCGCGACCGCCGGAGATCCCGGATGCAGCCAGCGAGGACGGGAGGATGAAGACGCAGCACCGAGGAGCGGCGCCGATCAGAACACCGGGATGGTAATGTATAAGCAGCGGGGGGGTGGCCTTACAAGGGGGGACAGTGCCAGCTTTTGGGGGCTGTTGGTACCCCCCAGGGGGCTGTTGGGTACCCCCAGGGGGCTGTTGGGTACCCCCAGGGGGCTGCTGGGTACCCCCAGGGGGCTGTTGATACGCCCAGGGGGCTGTTGGTACCCCCAGGGGGCTGTTGGTACCCCCAGGGGGCTGTTGGTACCCCCAGGGGGCTGTGGGTACCCCCAGGGGGCTGTGGGTACCCCCTGGGGGCTGTGGGTACCCCCTGGGGGCTGCTGGGTACCCCCTGGGGGCTGCTGGGTACCCCCTGGGGGCTGTTGGTACCCCCTGGGGGCTGCTGGGTACCCCCAGGGGGCTGCTGGGTACCCCCTGGGGGCTGCTATATGTACCCCTGAGGGCCTGCTGTATACCACTGGGGCTGCTGTATACTACCACTGGGGCTGCTGGGGCTGCTGTATACTACCACTGGGGCTGCTGGGGCTCCTGTATACTACCACTGGGGCTGCTGGGGCTCCTGTATACAACCACTGGGGCTGCTGGGGCTCCTGTATACTACCACTGGGGCTGCTGGGGCTCCTGTATACTACCACTGGGGCTGCTGGGGCTCCTGTATACTACCACTGGGGCTGCTGGGGCTCCTGTATACTACCACTGGGGCTGCTGGGGCTCCTGTATACTACCACTGGGGCTGCTGTATACTACCACTGGGGAGGCCTGTATACCACACTGCTGGGGGCTGTATACCTGTGCTGGGGTCCACCCTCGCTTATACACGAGTCAATAGGTTTTTTCCAGATTTTTGGGGCAAAAGTAGGGGGTCGGCTTATACACGGGTCGGCTTATACACGAGTATATACAGTAGATATATATATAGACCAGTAAACGACTGCAGCACTCCAGTAAAGATGTAATATGCCTTTAATGGCCTTCAGGCATCCTGTGGTGGACGTTTCGGTCCTCAGACCTTCTTCCAGGTCTGAGGACCGAAACGTCCACCACAGGATGCCTGAAGGCCATTAAAGGCATATTACATCTTTACTGGAGTGCTGCAGCCGTTTACTGGTCTGTATTAGGGGGGTGAAGGAACTAAACCCTGGATTGATTTTGCACCACCCTTATAAGGGATTAAGTGCTGCTCTTAGTCTTTAAACTAATCTCCTAGGGCATTCAGCACTGAAAAAAATTCAAACAAATTAGGTGCCAATCCTGCTAGCAACTTCTCCCTGCCTTTGCAATCTGTATATAATCGTTCCAAAAAGAAGGCAGCATTCAATAGTTACCAAGGTGATCCTCTTTATTGGCCCAGTGACCGCGACGCTTCGGTTCAAACAAAACCTTTCTCAAGCAGTGCCAGAGTGTCAGTGATATAAAGTATATCCATATTAATTGAGACAACTAGGTCCGTAGAAGGGGCAGGTGCTCCGAAACGGAATCCGTCACCTGTGTGTCTCCCCACTCCCTCCCCCATCGCAGAGAAATCATGTAAAGAGGACTCTGAAATAAAAAAAGGAAAAAGCTCTGATCGGTGAGTGCCGCATTTTTTCTTATCCACTGATATCCATATTAATCAAATCAATTGATCAATTGTGTAAAATAGTTAATTTATAAAGTGTTGATTTACAATGAAATCCATACATTTCCCTATATGAATCTACCAAACATAGTGCATTGTAACCGTGTTACTCATTTTCTGTGCCCAATGTACGCTCATTCTTGTACATTAATATAATGTTCAATCACTATCATGTGCTTGTGATTACCTCATAAACATAAGATTAAGTATAGGCTCTCACCCATCCATCGTAGCTACCGACGCCGGTCTGTTGTAACGTGACCGCTACGGCTTCTGGGTCTATTTGCGCATACTCAGAGTGGACCTATTGGTGCCTCAGCTAGGTCACATGTCCGCGCATGCGCAGAATTTGCAATCTTCGCCCAATGACGGCCGGCCACATTATTACAGCCTAGGCCATATACCTCCACCATTTTTATTACTGGCCTGTTTGCCCACACTTCAACTACAAGGCTACCATAAATGAATAAAAGAACGGATATTACTGTTTCACCACAAGAGAGTGTGCTATTAGCACCAAGTATGGTTTACAACACTTAGTAAAACCCCTATAGCCTCTAGAGGTTAAGCCTCTCACCCCACCAGGTAAAAGGACCTTAGTCCCGCAGTTATCCTGGTATTACATTTCAATGTGGACCAGTTACCTGCTAGACCTCTCAGGCTAATCACCGGGATCTCATGTGTTGTTTTTGAATTCTTACATTCTCAAAGAAAGGCAAAATGAAAAAAATGTATTTGATTTCAACATACTTTTATTATAGAATATCTACCACTTTTTGGTACTCACATCGAGTATTATGCGCATTATTTTTACACCCAACAACAGATGATAATTTAATCCTATTATCACAAGATGGATAGATGAGCCCGTCAATAGCATTTCTTTTCTTAGTCGATTCTGTAAAAACACAGAAAATAATATATATTATTTACAAATAACGTAAATATGTACACATTCATAGCCAATTACTGGCTTAAAAACAATTCAACTATCACAGTGTTAGATTCGTTTTATGGTTATTCTCCTTTATTCCAAGATGGGATTGATTTTAAAATCTGCATTTAAACCACCAGGTTTAAGTGTACCCAATCTGAAAATCCACTCAAGTTCTGGCATTTTAAGTTTTCCCTCTCGACCCCCCCCCCCCCCCTCGTCTCATCTGTGGTATATGATCTACTTTACGGAATTTGAGCTGCTTTTCCGTATGTTTTTTTTCCGGTGAAATGTTTTGGTACTGGTAGTTCCGTATTCTTTTTTCGTATAGTATACCTATGTTGGTTGAGGCTGGTTTTGAGATCTAATGTGGTTTCCCCAACATACCACAGTTTACACGGACATTCTAATAAGTAAACGACAATTTCTGTATTGCATGTGAGATAATGTCTGATGTTGTACTCTCTTCTAGTAATTGGGTGTGTGTATTTATTACCCTTAATCATATAGCTGCAATTTACACACGTTAAACAAGGGAAGCATCTTGTCCTCTTTACTCCTGTAATGCTAGTTTGTACAGAACTCCTAAGGCTACCCACATCAGCATGTACTAGTTTTTTGTACTATTTTCACCCCTTCTATATGTAAAGTATGGTAGTGATCGGAACTCTTCTATGTGCGGTAGGCATTTATTCAGCATGGGCCAATGTTTCTTAATAACCTCAGAGATCAGGTTACTTTCCTCCCCATAAGTTGTAATAAATGGGATCCTTCTTCTTTTTTCTTTTTTAAGAGGATTCGAATGTGTTCCTAGTGTTAACATCCTCTTTTTATGTTCATCAAGTAGCCTCCTAGGATAAGCCCTCTCTATGATTTTTTTTACACATATTCTCCAAAGAGAGTTTTAGTTGTATCCTGGCTCACAATCCTCCTTACCCTACGCATTTGGCTGTATGGAATTGCCTCCTTTAATTTCACAGGGTGATCATACCTCAATAAGTTGTTTCTATCTGTGGGTTTGACATATAGTGTTGTATTTAATGCTCGTCCCTCCAGCGACACCAACACATCTAAGAATTGTAAATGAGTTCTAGATTTCACAATTGTGAACTTGATAGTTTCATCTAGTTCATCCAGTTCATTTAGAAAACCATGATACTCTGTTAATTCATCTTCTGATCCATTCCATAGGAGGAAGACATCATCTATGTATCTCCACCACACCAGCACCTTCTCATAGTGGTGGGACACATAGATGAAGTCCTCCTCCATGGTGGTCATGACCAAATTGGCATATGCGGGTGCCATGTGTGCACCCATAGCGGTCCCGTGTAACTGCCTCTAATAGTTGCCTCCGAATTGAAAATAATTACAAGTTAATGCTATTTCTAACAGTTCCATGATGAACTCTTTAGCCTGATCAGACAAATTGGTACCATTAAGTTACTTCTTTATTGCCCTCATACCTCTACTATGATCTATCGACGTGTATAGGGATACAACGTCAAAATATACAAGCATGGTATCATCTGGTGCTTCAACTGTTCTCAATTTTCTCAGGAAATCCCCTGTGTCCCTAATATATGATTCTGCTTTGAGTACTAAAGGACCCAGTATTCTATCTAATACAATCCTAATCCTACTTAGTCTCAGGGGTGGACTCTGTGTTATCAGCCTCCCCGGAGGGGTTCTCAAGTCTTTTGTGAACTTCGGGAAGCACATATATAACAGGGGTAATTGGATCCTTCATCTCTAAGTAATATCTCATATATTGATCGATAATGTAGATCTGATTCAAATCCAAACCAGTCCACATGTTTCGTATAACAAAAGGATAGTCCCTTGTTTAATGCCAATACCTGATTGGGTGTCAGTTCCTTACTCTAGATGTTAATCACTTGGCCCCATCCTTCTTTCTGTTCTGTCGTTGTGTCCCAGTCTTGTTCTTGACTTTTCCTTTTTTGTTTCCGGTGTTGCCTGCAACCTCCTCTTCTTTGTCCTCGTAATCTTTTGGGGTATTTCTTGTATCTGGGTAAATTAAAGTCATTAGGTACAATATGAATGAAGTTTGTGTAGTTATTCCCTTTTATCTGCCTTGTACCACCTCTTTCCTCCATGCTGCATTATTGCCTTCCCTTTGCCAGATGAACACATGTCTGTTTTTGTAATCCTCAGCATCTCTGCTCCATTTTCTCCGTTTCACTTCCGCCAATTCTGATCTACCTTTATCTACTCTGCCTTTCACTAGTTCCAGGAACTTATTCCATTCCTCCTGTGTAATTGCTGCTATGATTTTACCTTCACTTACTCTTATCTCTATCTACAGTTCACTAATGTCCTTTTGCAAGCACTCCATATTTAATGGGATGGTATCAAATGTATACCTATTCGTTATATTAGTGAAATTATCACAGAATTGGGTATCATTCAAAAAAAGATTTGGCCCTATATTAGACCTAAGTCCTCTAGGTATTCTCTTCTCTTTGTAATACTGACCAAGTGTGGTTAAATGCAGTTGTTGTGTAAGCATCTTCTTCATATCACACTCAAGGGCAAGGGCTTTTTAATTCAAGCGTTGATGGTATACTTAAGAACGCTGCCTCCCCATCTATTCCAGGGAATATCCTCTCTTCCTCCTCCACAGTAAAGTTGACTGACCCGGTCTCCATATTGTTACTCGTATTCAAAACCAAATTCAACCACTTTATGTTCTAATCTCCTTAGGGCATTCAATATTCAACAAAATTAGTGCAGCACTGAAAAAAATTCAAACAAATTCGGTGCAAATCCTGCTAGCAACTTCTCCCTGCCGTTGCAATCTGTATATAATCGTTCCAAAAAGCAGGCAGCATTCAATAGATACCAAGGTGATCCTCTTTATTGGCCCAGTGACCGCGACATTTTCGTTCAAACAGAACCTTTCTCAAGCAGTGCCAGAGTGTCAGTGATACAAAGTATATAAAGAATATCCATATTAACCTGAGAGATCTAGTAGGTAACTGGACTAAGGTCCTGTAATAATGCGGCCGGCCGTCATTGGGCGAAGATCGCACGTTCTGTGCATGCGCGGACACGTGACTTAGCTGAGGCACCCGATTTGTCCACTCTGAGCATGCGTAAATAGACCCGTAAGACGCCGCGGTCGCGTTACAACAGACTGGCGTCGGTAGCTACGATGGATGGGCGAGAGCCTATTCTTAATCTTATGTTTATGAGGTAATCACAAGTACATCATAGTGATTGAACATTATATTACTGTACAAGAATGCGGCACAGTGGGCACAGAAAATTAGTAACATGGTTACAATGCAATTTGTTTGGTAGATTCACATAGGGAAATGTATGGATCTTTGATCAATTGTGTAAAATAGTGAATTTATAATTGATTTGACTAATATGGATATACTCTATATACTTTCTATCACTGACACTCTGGCACTGTCTCATTGAACCGAAACGTCGCGGTCACTATTAATAAATATATATATAATATATATATATATATATATATATATATATATATATTATATATACCGTATATACTCGTGTATAAGCCGACCCGTGTATAAGCCGACCCCCCTACTTTTGCACCCAAAAGCTGGTAAAAGTTATTGACTCACGTATAAGCCTAGGGTATGAAATGCAGCAGACCCCCATCCTATTATATAGCCCCCCCGTCACTGGTATATAGCACCCCTCAGTAATGATATACAGGCCCCTCAGCAATGGTATTATACAGGCCCCTCAGCAGTGGTATACAGGCCCCTCAGCAGTGGTATACAGGCCCCTCAGCAGTGGTATACAGGCCCCTGTGCAGTGGTATACAGGCCCCTGTGCAGTAGTATACAGGCCCCTGTGCAGTAGTATACAGGCCCCTGTGCAGTAGTATACAGGCCCCTGTGCAGTAGTATACAGGCCCCTGTGCAGTAGTATACAGGCCCCTGTGCAGTAGTATACAGGCCCCTGTGCAGTAGTATACAGGCCCCTGTGCAGTAGTATACAGGCCCCTGTGCAGTAGTATACAGGCCCCTGTGCAGTAGTATACAGGCCCCTGTGCAGTAGTATACAGGCCCCTGTGCAGTAGTATACAGGCCCCTGTGCAGTGTATACAGGCCCCTGTGCAGTAGTATACAGGCCCCCAGTGGTATTATACAGGCCCCTGTGCAGTGTATACAGGCCCCTGTTCAGTGTATACAGGCCCCTGTGCAGTAGTATACAGGCCCCTGTGCAGTAGTATACAGGCCCCTGTGCAGTAGTATACAGGCCCCTGTGCAGTAGTATACAGGCCCCCAGTGGTATTATACAGGCCCCTGTGCAGTAGTATACAGGCCCCTGTGCAGTAGTATACAGGCCCCTGTGCAGTAGTATACAGGCCCCTGTGCAGTAGTATACAGGCCCCTGTGCAGTAGTATACAGGCCCCTGTGCAGTGTATACTGGCCCCCAGCAGTAATACACAGCCGCCCCTCCTTATTATGTGTCCCCCAGGCTGCGGCACCTATTAAAATAACAAACGTTTCATACATCACCTTTCCGGCGCCGCTCCTCCGGTCCCGGCTTCTTCTTCCTGCTTGTGCCGGCTTCTAGTGCTGTGACCGGGCACAGGAGATGACGTCATCGGCTGCGCCCGGTCACATGACACCGGCACAAGCAGCAAGAAGTCGGGACCGGAGGAGCGGCGCCGGAAAGATGATGTATGAAACGTTTGTTATTTTAACAGGTGCCGCAACCTGGGGGACACATAATAAGGAGGGGGGGGCTGTGTATTACTGCTTGGGGCCAGTGTATTGCAATATGCACGGCATACCCCCGCCACTGATGGACGGGGGGATGCCGTGTATATTCATTACACTAATGAGGCAGCCCCACGTGACCGCCCGCGGTCACCGCGGCCCCCTCCTGCCTCCTCCAGCACCCGGTCACAGCCTCCCCCCAGAGCAAATACCCAGTGACTCGCGTATAAGCCGAGGGGAGGACTTTTCAGCCCAATTTTTGGGCTGAAAAACTCGGCTTATACGCGAGTATATACGGTATATAATATATATATTTTTTATTTACATATATCAGTGTGTATACCATGTGTATATTGAATGCTTAGCATAGCTGAGTGTACCCTGACATATTTAACAGAAATCCTTTAGTTTCTTTTCAGAATCAATCTTTTTATAGACTGCCATACTGCAAAATACTCCTGAAATGTGGGTCATTGATTTGTTATTTTGCACATCCAAAGAAGTACGGTAATTTTGTCAATATTCATTTATGTTACGAAAATTAGTACACTATAATGAATTCTTAGTAGCAAAACTGCAAAATTCTAATTAACAAAAATATTTAACCACAGAAAGGGCTAATTATAAATTAAAAAGTTGTCTAGCAGACAATTGACTTTAAAAGGTTATTACTTAAAAAACACCTTCCTATTTCAAGCTATCAGCAATGGCACCATTAGGCCCCCTTCACACTGCGTTCTTTGCACATCCATGTGGTTCCTTGAATTTCAAGAACCACACGGACAGGCACTGATCCGTGCCAACGGATGCCATCTGATGTCCATGAACCGTTTGTTTTAATGGATCCGTCATCAGTTGGCAGAGTTACCATGCTCAGTACAGCAAAACAGACCCATTTTATGGATCCGTTTTTTCATGGATCTGTCTCCATATACCCCCATGTTATTTAACGAGGACTGTGACAGATCCGTTCGTTTCTGTCTGCTTTTCTGAAGGCAGCCCAAAATCAGAGCAGTCTTTGATTCTGGGTACATGAAAAAAGCGTACACTAATGGATCAGTGACAAAACTGACACACACGAATGGTCATATAGGACCAATCCGTGCGCATAGGGATACATGGTAGACGAAAACGGATCCCTGGCTATCTTTTATAAAACAGATAGACACGGATTCCTCAAAAACGCAGTGTGAAGGAGGCCTAAGGAAAAGAAATGTAACAACCTAAGAAAGAAAATAATTTCTTTACACAAGAATTGTGAAGGATATGAAAATATAAGTAAGCATTACTCATCATAGTAACATAGTTTTTAAGGTTGAAGGAAGACTTTAAGTCCATCTAGTCAGTCAGAATAATGTAGCAAAACAACAACAATTTAAAGGGGAACTCAGGGGAGAGGGAACATTTTAGTACAGACCCTGCTCTGCTACATGATGAAGCAGAGCTGTACACTGCAGTTCTAGAATCTACAGACCGCTTATCATGCCTGCTCCTCAGCTTTGACCCCCCCTCAGGGGACATAACATTTCAGCTTGTTAGCTTCATGCAACAGCAGAGAGCAGGAGGTGTTGGGGGCATGGACCCTGTGAGCTGCAGGATCATCCTACATACCAGCCCCCTCACCCTTCTGTATGGGAAGGGGGTGTGGCCGCCGCCCCATGCTCATACTACATTCCAGCCCCTGATATACCATCCTATGTAGATAGATATAAATGGGGTAGATAGATAGATCTTAGAACTGCAGTGTGCAGCTCTGGTTCATCATTTAGCAGGCCAGGAACTGTACTAAAACGTTTTCTCTCCCTGGAGTTCCCCTTTAACAATGACGACAACTGCAAACTATCTCATAGAGGCGTCCAGGCCAACCACAGAAGTTAACACCTAAACTGCAGCATCTTCTAAAGAATTAAATCAGTAACGTCTTTGAGGACAGTGAAGTCTGCGAGACAGGGGTGAGAGGAAAAAAGAAGGGGGGGGCGCAGATCTGAGTGCAGAAATATATAATTACCGTATATTAAACAGAATTAGGATTTCTCCTCACCTTTTTGGTGTCTTGTTGTTCAGCATGTAACCCTGTATTAGGGTAGTGGAGTAATGGTCTGGATCCTCTGGCCTGCAGCTCAAAACAGGTGAAATGAACCACCTTGCAGGAGATTCATCAGGGAGTGTAGAGAAGGATTTCCAGTTTGTCAAGGAGCGCTTCCAGATGGTTCATTGATTACTCCGATTATTTCAAAGAAATTCCGATTTATTATATATACAAACACAACGCGTTTCGGCTGTACATAAAATTAGCCTTCTTTGAAATAATCGGAGTAATCAATGAACCATCTGGAAGCGCTCCTTGACAAACTGGAAATCCTTCTCTACAGCAGAAGAATTTAAGAAAATCTATATGGAACTTATGTGGCTAGCTAAAAACATAGAAATATATTGTCTTAATTTGGCAAGAAGTAATGAGCAAGACCCCTCAATTTCCCTGAATCTGACTCCAACAAAATGGTCACCAACTCTAGCCTCCAACGCAGGGCTGTGAAGTCATTCTCAAACTTTGCCGCTCCTTTTTTGTTATTCAACAGTGATGAAAAATGAATAGTTTGCAGTGATTTTTAAAATTTGCTCTAAGGCCGGTTTCATATTAGCGTTTTTGAACAAAGTGTGGGCTTCGTACTTGTTCTCTAAAATTTGCAAGCGTATTGCGCACCTATCTGTAACATGGTATGTGCAAGGTCAGGCATTTGGGTCAGTATGTGTGCGTATGCGTCCCTGTGCGTGTTTTCATGGTGGCCAGCGAACACAACATTTTGCTTTTTTTTTTTTTTTTGTATCGCCGGCTGCTTGGTTTATACGCAAGCAGCAAGACGCGCACAAAGAATGAATGGAAGTGAATCTGTGCGCATTGCCATCTGCAGGTGAGCCCGAGGAATGCAGCACATAGTGACATAATTCACTACTTCTCCCAACATGTATCCGTTCT
This sequence comes from Allobates femoralis, assembly GCA_033576535.1. Taxonomy (NCBI): domain Eukaryota; kingdom Metazoa; phylum Chordata; class Amphibia; order Anura; family Aromobatidae; genus Allobates; species Allobates femoralis. The sequence goes on from JARQOC010000002.1 coordinate 538,461,830, forward strand.
GGTCTCTCCGTCTCCATTCACAGAATTTTGTCTGCGTTTTGGCATGTGTTTCTGAATGTGCATCATACACGGCGTTCAAAAACGCTAATGTGAAAGTAGCTTACAAATTTGGTTTTGCGACAATTGCATCAGAAAATAGCACAGCATCTGCAACATGTGAATGCAGTTAAAAAGTACATGAAATTACAACTCAAAGTGCCCCTTAGCTGGTGAAGTTATTACTCCTATAAAAGGAAACTTACAGTGTGAATACCGCTTAGGGCAGAGACACACTATGTGAGATACTTGCATGAGTCTCGCAAGCCTCACCTGGCACAGCCGCTGACTCTGAACAGGAGCACGTCAGCTGTAAGTGTTTCTATGCAGCTCCAAGCTCTCGTCCAGAGTGGCCGGGGTTGTTCCTGGTAAGGCTGGTTTCACATCACGTTTTGATCCGATCCGGGGCTGTCCGTTGTGGACCGGACAGCTCTGGATCGGATCAGCACTCTGAACCGGAAAGCTAATATGCCCTCCGATCCGGTGTGCAGCCACACGCAGCTGAAGCTGCTGATGATTCAGGACCGCGGCTCACAGGGAGCTATCCGGTCCGAATAACATGGCGTGCGGCCGCAGGTGTCCGGATCGGGGCAATCCGGCCCCATAGGCTCCCATGTTAGGGTGTGCCGGATTGCCCCGGATCCGGGAGGATCCTGTTTGGGGAGATTTTTCTTCTCTGGCACAAAAATTGTGCATGCAGCATTTTTTTTGTCCAGGTGAAAAATCTGAGTCCTCCCAGATTCACCCAGACACATGGAAACCGGATGTCAACTGCCATCTGGCTCCATCCGACCCCATAGGCAAACTACGGGCTGAAATGTGATCCGGGCCTATACGGTTCTCATCGGATCGGCCCGGATCACGAAAAACGTGATGTGAAACCAGCCTAAGTCATATGAGACACACCTATGTATAGGTTACTGCTTGTGAAGGACTTTACTTTAGTCTGTGGATTCCACTTTTGTTTTCATTCCTGTCATAGGGGAACTTTTGACAGAGGTTACATAAATGAAAATAATAATCTGCTATTACAATGCAGTTTTCCATTGAAACATATCAGAACTTTTCCAGGAATTACTATACAAATAAGCAGCTGTCTGCTTTTTCTCTTAATGGTCACAGGTTGCATGATATTAGTAAAATGGGATTTGCTTTTACCAGCTGATAGCACAGATGCATTCCGTTTGTAATATTAGATCTGTAGAAGTCCACTCTCCCACAATTGTTTATGTACCTTCCATAGAGCTGTATAGAGTGACCGCATACATGCTTGACATTCCATACAAATGCCTCCTTGTCTGCACATGTATTGGAGGGATCTTTGACTGGGTAATGATAACTGTTACCCTATATGCAATACCCCTTTAAGAATACCTCTATATTGAATTAATTACAAGCATATAGATACATGCACAGATTGGACAATTTGTCGAAAACCTCTTCTGTTACCTATATGCCCAATATATAGCTGTTGGTCAGACGATAGTTTGACTGGCAGCTCTCTCTCCTAACTCCCTCCGTACACTGGAGTGCTCTTCTGACTAATATGGTCATCTACAAGAGCTGCTAAAAGACTTTTCTGGCAGTGGCTTATCTTGCCAAAATTGGACATTCCAGATCCTTATTTTCCTTGACATCACCTGCCCTCTTACATATTAGACTGACTGTCAAGACTGCCAATGTCTGTTGGTTTGGCGACATTACTCTAATATATATAGGGGACCTTAGAATTTGTTGCACATTGTATACATGTATATCTGAATACATTGTCTGTCCACAGAATACATAATCGATCACAGGGACCTTCATCATTCATTAGGATGGGCCTCTGTTTGCTGTGACGGCATCGGCTCAACTTCTTTCTTGCTAGTGAACTTCTTGTATTTTCATTGGGATACCAGAGGTACATCACCAAGAATAGTTGGGTTAGCTTAAACTCTACCCTTCAGTAAAAGGGGCATTGTAAATAGTCATAGACCAATTCCATCTGAATTCCTCCAGAAGTCTCGTTCTTGTTTTTTTCCTCTTCTGACATGGTGTCTTGCTGTTCACTTACTGGACCTCCACCTCTTCTGAGAAGTACTAATTATTGTAAACACTCTGCATGTGATAGATATTGCTGGCTCGGCTTTCTTGCTCTGGGACTACTCATTTTGTTGTATTTTCAATATTCTGGCCAAGAGAAACATGTCATTGGTTCACAGCGCTGCCGCATGTTCGCTGCTTCATTTTGTGATATTCAGCACATATCATCCAGAGTTTATTTGTGAACAGTTTCCACCATTTAGGCAAGGTAATTATAGGAACTTTGACTTGGTTGCTGACAGATGAAGGATTGATTAAAGATAATGGAGGAATGTAAGAATCCCACTATCTCATGCAAGACTTGTTGAGATAAAAGAAGTGTAGAGCAAGAGTAATAATGAGGCTGCTGCATGTGACAAGGATTATTCTGCCTGGGTACTTTACAAGGAGAGTATGGTACCTCGAAGGACTCTATGGTGTGAGGAAAGTGTATAATTAAGAAAAGCTTTTCCAAGTCTTCCTTTTCCCGTGAGATGAAGGAAGTAGAGGTATTTAACTATTCCGATAAGACTGTATGCTGAAAGCTCTGCATGTTCTCAGTGCATATTTTACATGCAAATGCCGTTTAGAACAGAGATCCCAAAAGTCAAGAGAACATTTCCTACATTCATTTTGGAGACTCTGCTTCCTAAATCTCAATCCCTTATGATAGGAGCACAACTGTGGTGGGCCACAGGGCATCTGTGAGTCTTACGAGAGATGACCTGGTAGCCCTCTTCACCCTGGTGTTATTCTTCTTGTGTGTTTACTGGCATCAGGCATCAGCATGGATTTACATACTTTCTCCAAGCACTGATAAATTGCTCCGCTTTCTAGTTCTGCACAACTTGATGCCAATTATTACATAATAAAATGAGGCTCTCTATAAACACTTATATTGAAGGTTAAAGGTTACTTTGCAGGATAAACAGATGGAAGAATGACTATGGCCTGAGCAATGTTCCTGACCACCCGCACAAGCACTCATTAAACCGTTCACTTCTGATTTTGAAGATGATTGGAAATAGGAATTTTTTTTCCATGAATCAGAAATTTTAATCAGGATTTTATAAACTGTTTGATGTGGGCCTATCACTTGAGGGATTTAATCTTGGGAGAACTTGGATCATTTTGGCAATAGATGGAAGTTAGACAGATACAAGCCTGCTGCATGGCTCTTCATGGCTTGATGGGTCCTGATGTTTCCGTACAGTTTATCTGTTAGTCCGCCTGTGGGGCATCATTTTCCATGAGTGAGAGTTGTTCGGTGATGACTATCTCCACAAGAATAGTGTCCAGTGTGTTAAATACATTATATTCTATATCTCAGGAAAAGTACAATTCAAATACTTTAATAATTCTTTCCTAATGTGACAATTTTCTTCTGGTAAATGGAACAACCCCTCCAAAAACATTTATTTTTTTAGTTGAAGTTTTCGGCTTTTTGTTAAGCAAATAGGACTATGATACATTTACATTGCACTGGTTATTGCTCCTGTGTCATTGTCAGTCGTATAGTTTGCTGGTCTTTTGGGCATTATTTACACATTATTAGCATTTATAAGCCATAAATGCCAGTGGGGTTTACAGAGAGAGAGCAAATGTAAATTTTTCCGTTATAGTTTGTGTTTTGGAGGCACTCCTGGCTTGGCTTGCATATACTCATGAAATGCTGTCCGAAAATACTGACGTAGGAATGAGTCATTACTGTAAGCGTAAATGCTTTGGACTACAATGGTATTAGGATTGACAATCATTCAGCTGATGGGTAACATTTTAACTAAATATATGTGCAACTGAGCACTATCTAGTAGCGATCACCAACTTAAAGGGAATCTGTCAGTTGGTTATTGCTACATCATCTAGAAGCAGCAGCATCGAGGCAAATAGTCTCTGGATCAAACAATGTATCACTTAGATTGCCGTGTGCAGCAGTTGTGACACAAATCAAAGTTTTTAGATTTAGCAATGCAACAGAGCTCAGAAAGTTAACCTCTCCCACATCAGGCTCTGTATGTACAATATTAATAAATGGAGAGGTGCTAATCTAAGGGGGTTGGGCAAAATCCAACTAGTGTAGTAGTCCAGTGATAATCCTAGTTGATAAAACCTTCACTACAAATAAACAACAACGCACAGGGTAATAAAATGACACCATTGAACTCTGTGTGTCAGCCTCATTCTCCTCCTGCCCTGCTTATGTAATTGTCTCCAAATAAGCCACAATTATAGTACTGAATGTAGAAATTGTCATCACTAATCATATAACTGAAAGAAAAGATGCTGGAAAACAACAAAAAAGTATACTTTTGAAATGCAATGAATGATTTTTTTTTTTTAAACAAAACAATTTATGCATTCTCCAAACCCATATTTTCCGTTTGTAATACTGTAGTAAAGAATTGCTTTGAATCGAGGACCTTTAATTTCTACTGCTAAAGATGTCAGACTCTTTAGATATGCAAAGTGCAGAGAGGAAAAGGAATTGAATTCTAGTGTTAAAGGGGAACTCTGGGAGATACCTTTTTTTAGTACAGTCCCTGCCCTCCTACATGATAAAGCAGAGCTGGGCACTACAGATCTAGGATCTATAGATCACTTACAAGTCAATAAATCTTATCTGCTCCTCAGTTCTCACCCTTCCTTTCGGTGACAGAGAAATTCAGTGATGCTGCAGCAGAGAACAGGAGGTGTGTCAGTGGCGTGGACCCTGTGTGCTCCAGGGTCATCTTACATTCCTGCCCCCTCACACTTCTGTATTGGCAGGGAGCGTGAACATCGGTCCCATGGTCACACTATAATCCTACCCCTGAAATACCATTCTATGTAATGTAAAAACAAGGGTGTTCTCCCTTGAAATAGCAATCATGTCACCAAGCATATATAAATATATGCTGTGATCCTCTACTGTACAATTATGTGATGGTACATATTGTGTGCGGTCATGTATCAGGCTAGGAGCAGAGGCAGAGCACTATATTGATTGATTCAGCGCTGCCATGGTCTCCCCTTCCCCCCCATATCAACTTGGTAGCTTTAGCACTACGCATGACTGAATTTCTTTGTCCCACTACAACTGTAGTGCCCAGCTCAGCTTCATCATGTAAGAGGGCATGGGCATACAAATCTTTTTTTATCTCCCCGGAGTTCCCATTTAACAATTGGATGAAACAATTCTAAAAGTCAATATCGACGATTTAACGAACCTTGCCATATGATTTTGCATAAGAAGTCAAGCCAGTATCTCTATTTGCAAATAAGTAATTCAGGGTGTTGCCCCTCCTCAGAGCAAAACAAGAGATTTGTCTAGGTGAGAGGCTTCTAACTGGGGTCTAAGGTCTATTGTGGAGATTGACATGCCAATTTAAAGGGAACCTGTCAGTACTTTATGCCCCCCTCCCCAGCTATCACTGTCTGTTCCTGCAGCTTCATAGTACTATTCTAATCATCCCTGTCTGAGCTCATAATGTAATGCCAAAGGTGAAAAAAAAGCATTGATACACTTACATTTTCTTATGTAAATGAGGCAATCGGACTATACCTTAGAGCAGTGATGGGGAACTCCATGCCTCGAGTGCCGCACACAGTGCAGGTTTTCAGGATTTCCATTGCATTTGACAGTTGGCAATCAAATTACCAACTGTCAAACTCTAAGGAAATCCTGAAAACCTGCACTGTGTGCGGCACTCGAGACCTGGAGTTCGCCATCACTGCCTTAGAGGTTGTAGTCTATCTGGCAGATTAATAGTTAATTCACTATTAACTTCTCTGTCTAAAGGACTTGTGTGATGTAACGATCATGTGACCATAGTGGGCAGAGCTAAGCCAGCCAAATCATTATGTGCTATGAAGACTTAGCTCCGCCTATTGTAGTCACATGGTTGTGACATCACATCAGGTCCCACAGCATGTTCTGTCATTCGGCTTAAATATTAACTACTAGATGGTGCCCGATGCACAATGCATCGGATTCTAGCAGAGCGAGTCTGTGACTCGCAATGGCCGCTTCGCGGCCAATGCTTCGCGCTGCTAAGGCGACTCGCCATGCCCGCTGCGCGGGCATAGCGAGTCGCCTTAGAGCTGCTCGCAATGGCCGCTGCGCGCCAATGCTTCGTTCGTATCCACATGACGACATTGACTCGCAGCGAGTGCGGTCTCAAAAGGGGCAAAAATCCCATTCGTGATTATATAATAGATTACCTGCCAGATAGATTACATCCTCCAAGGTGTAGTCTGACTGCCTCCTTTCGATAAGAAAATCTAAGTGTATAAATGCTTTTTTTTTCACCTTTAATATTACACTATGAGCTCACACAGGGATGATTAGACTAGTATTATGAAGCTACAGTGATAGCTGGGGGGGCATAAACAACCTGACAGATTCCCTTTAAGGAGACTAATGGTGCCGTCACACGCAGCGATGCGATGAACGATATTGTTAGGGTGCTTTCACATCAGCGTTTTTTTCAAATTGCAGCAGATGCGGTGAAAAAAACCGCATCTGCCGCGATTACCGCATACCGGCTGCACTTGCGGCACGGTTGCGGCAAGCCCCATAGAAAGTATAGGCGGGCTTGCGGCAGCTGCCGCAAGTGCAGTTTTGCACTTGCGGCAGGTGCGGCCGCGAAAATAAAAAACGCGGCTGACCGCGGTTTCTTTCGCGGCCGCACCTGCCGCAAGTGCCAAAACCGCACCTGCCGCAAGTCCGCCTATACCTTGTATGGCATTTACCGCAACCGTGCCGCAAGTGCAGCCGGTATGCGGTAATTGCGGCAGATGCGTTTTTTTCACCTTATCTGCTGCGATTTGAAAAAAACGCTGATGTGAAAGGGCCCTTAGCGCTCACATGCACGCGCGATCGCTAACAATATCGTTCACATCGTTGGTGAGCTGTCACACAGACAGACTCACCAACGATGTGGACCAGCGAGAACGCTGGTAACCATGGTACACATTGGGTTACTAGGCGCCGCGAGGCGCTTAGTAACCCAATGTTTACCATGGATACAAGCTCCCAGCATAGGCTGTGAGGCGCTGGGAGCTCGTTCATCGTTGCTCTGCCGGTGTCACACGCAGTGATGCTTAGTGCCCACCGGTCGACCAACGACAGATTTGTGAAAATGTTCACAAATCTGCAATCAAACAATCAAACGATTTTTCAAAGAAAAATCGTTTGATTACACATAGCGACGCACAAACGATATCGCGACGCACAAACGATATCGCTTAAGCGATCAAAAAAGCAGATCGCTTAAGCGATATCGTTCTGAAAATCGATGCGTGTGACGTGGCCTTAATAGGCTTTAGACTCTTTAGAATCAGCCTCTACAGACAAGGGGAATGATAGCACCCAGTTGTTACATTATTCATTTATTTCCAATGAGATTAATATTAACATGTAAGGGGTTTGGCATATTTCTGCCCTCAAAGATGGCGACCACACTGGCAGAATATAATGTTACATGTAAAGAGTCTGTGTATAGTTTAAGGTATTGTAAGGTATAAGATGTAGCAGAGTTAAGAATGTTTGTTAATATGTAGAGGTGTAGCCTTAATCATGTGATGTATGTGTATTACTATAAATTGTAATGTTATGTAGTATATAATGTAATATGCTTAAAAGGTGGTATAAATGTTTATAGGTAGGCAGTTGATAGGTTTAATCTGCCCAGGAACAGGCAGTTGATAGTTGGGATTAGTGTATAGGGGAGGAGCTAGTGCATAGGGAGAGAGACAGTTTCTGTGGAAACATGAGTTAGGGTCCAGCCTGGGTCAGAGACAGACCTCAGGTCTGAGGAGCAGCAGAGCCGCTTGCTATATAGGTGACTTGTGACAGAAGAGGTGGGCTTTCTGAGAGAGCAGGGAGAGGAGGCTGAGTATTGCTAGAGAGGACACTACATCATGCGTTATACGAAGGTGAGCCAGTTCTCAACAGGCTGTTTCCCCTGAGACATCTAGAGGAACGAGGCTCAAGTAGGGTGGCCAAAGGGAGGCACCTGAATCCACTCCTGACAGAGGTGTACCGATGAGGGACTGTGGGTATGAGAGAGAAGCGACTCTGGAGGTATTACCAGCCTAGAGCTGTGGACCCTGGCAGCGGCCTGGAGCAGACAGATGCTCGTGCAGTGAGGAAAACTGCAGTTCGGATAATGGCCTTTGTCTGAGAAGACAATTGCGTAGCGGTGGCAGGGATAGAAAGAAGATATCGGAGGGTATCGCAACCCTAGGACATGTATCTGACCACTGTCGTGTTCAGTGAGTGCAGCAGTCTAGGAGGAGGTGAAGGATTAACCTGAAGTGTAACACACCATGTAAATACCTTTTATGACATTGGTGCAGAGTAAAGAAGCATTGTTATTTACTACAATGGCATGCCACCTGCTTTATGTGTAACAGAACCACATTGCAAATTCTTGTAGGAGTGCCAGGGCGCTTTACTGAGGACTACACCTGGCAACAACTACTGTACCCCCCGCCACCCCTTTCAAACATGGTAAAAACACAGTCATAAGAAATTATATTCCTGAATTGTCGTCTTCTGTGAAACAAGTATATTAATTAGAGATTCCCCACAAAATATAAATCATAGTAATGGGCAACTTATCTGTTTCTGGCAGCTAACCTTTAATCTGTATTTTCTTTTTCAGGCAAAGCCAAAACTTATTGAACCCATTGACTATGAGAATGTCATTGTGCAAAAGAAGACACAAATCCTGAATGATGCACTTCGGGAAATGCTCCTTTTTCCATATGATGATTTTCAGGTAATGAGCAATACGTCTATAAATTATGTACCATATGTTAAGGGTGGTTTCACACTTGAGTTTTCTTTGTGTTGCATCCATCTGTCCATCTGGATCCATTTTACCCCACTGAACATCCCCAGAATAGTTCCTCCACCTCACAAGCATCTACCTCCACCTCAGAAAAAGGGTTTGTGCCCTATGTTATAGTTCAAAAATATTAATAAAATTTATTGTGTGCATACTTATAATATGTGGGCACCTGGTGAGGGGCTGCACGAGTGGTTTAATGCCACAACTTTATTACTATCACTGTTTGAAGTCTTGTTGGCTTTTGCCAGCAGAGCTGGACTGATCTACGCACAGACCTGTCAAATGTGGTGTAGAAATGCAATCTTGGCCTATTCTGATAGTTCAGTATGCACAGAACTGTCAAACACGGCATAGATTTTGCTCCTATGCCACATTTGACAGTTCTGTGCGTAGAGTACTTTCAGAGTAGGCCGAGATCGCGCTCCTACACCACATTTCACAGTTCTGTGTGTAGATCAATCCCGCTCTTCCAGCAAAAGCCGACGGGACTTCAAAGAATGATTGTAATGAAGTAGTGGTATTAAACCGCTCCTGCAGTCCCTCCAAGTGCCCCCATATTATAAGCATATGCAGAATAATTTTTATTAAAGTTTATCCCACCCTCTCCCCAGCTGGATCAGGCATCTGGTGGCAGCGGTGGCATGCATTTGTGGAAGCACGGCCAGATCAGGATGAACCCATCTTCATTCTGATCTAGCCGCGACACTAGTGTGCCTAAGTAATGTTTTCTGTGAGTGTAAATAGGATTAATAGAGATTACAGCAAGAAGGTCTATGGTTATTTTTGTGATCATGGAATAATTTTTTCCCATGTACTCAAATATAATGATATAATACCATCTGATTGGAGGAAAGCTGATGTCTAACACATATTATATATTTTCTTCTAAAAGAATTGATTATACATCCTGTTCAGCATAAGGGAGGACACTGGTTAACTCCTGTGGGGGCAGCTGTTTAATGTGGTTTTAAAGCGCAATGGCATCAAAAAGGTCTTCCCACTTATCACATATAATCACCCTACCTGGTGCCCTCCATTTGCCACCTGCTGCCTCCTCTATTGGGACCGGTGTTCGGATCATTCTGTATGTAAGCTGGCGAGCACAGTAGCACAGAGGTTGAGTAATAAACCTAAAGCATGACTGCCCGGCCTTACTGGGGCTGTGGAGAGGCTCTATACCACTTTGGCTACCATCTGCCAGGGTAAACAATTGCTTTAACCATTCATCGGGCATCATATAAGGCCTTGAAGTGGTTCTTTAAAATTTAATTCTGGTCATAGGGAAGAGAATTGTTTATTGATCAAATCACCATTAATTGACCACATTGTTTTATCACACGCATGTTGTACATATATATATAAAAGTCCACATTTCAACAAATAGTTGTACTATGCAAGTGTCTCTTCTTTTACCTTCTGAAAATCTGTTCAATCCATTTCCCCGGTGAAAGCTTCCTGCCATTTATTTTTACCCCAGCTATTTGTTTAACATTCTGGAGATAAGAATCTTAGAAATCGGTGGCCCTAGAAGCAGGAAGCCAGGCCCTCATGAGTACAAAGGTACCGGAAGTCTCTGCATCCGTCCTCTTTTAAATATAATAGTAAAGAAGCACAAGTACCAGCTGGGGATTAGGATGACAGTCTGCGTGCTTGATACATAAAACATCCCTTTGTGTACTAATTATAATGAGTCACCTGAGGGATTTATTGGAATCTCTACTAAGACCTCCTACAACACAAGCAGTTCTAGCAGACAATTCCTGGTGGATGTAGTCTTATGTCTATCTTGAGTACTGTTTTTTTTTTTTTTTTTTATTAAAACAAAAGAGAAAATAATGAGTTAATAGATTTCTTGAATATGAATTGGAACATTATATTTGACAGTATCATCCAATATACCTTCAACAGCAGGTGGCATGTACTGTTGATGGGGAGAATGGAATAAGCTGCTGCTGGGTGGACTTTCTACTCTTGGGACATGCCCAAATTTAACATGCCCAATCCATCTATTCATAGCCTGTAGGGAAAGTGTTAAGAATGCCGCATAAGTTTGTATTTTGCATACCTATACATTATGTCACCATTGTATGACTCTCCCAATGTTTCTGTATGTCTGTATTATGTATCTATCCTTATATACCACCTTGTATATTATCCCCTTCCCTTTCCAAACAAATTTTCAATAAAAACATTTGAGAGTAAGAATGCCGCATAAGCAAAAAATAGTGATGAGCGAATGAATTCTCTAGATCTGGTCCTGCGGCCACAGCTGTAGTCCATGGCCTGTGGATGGGAACCCTGAGAACCACTTCCTAACTACCTGATTGGACAGGGACTACTGACATAACCAGTGCTCCAGAGTCCTGGTAATACACTTGTATGATAGTTATCTGCTAGAACTCATCCTCTGTTTCTGTGAACTTTCCTCTTACATGTAAAAGTAAAAAGTCAGACCTATGTGATGAGCAGCACCATACCTCTATTATGTGCTTCACTGTATTCATAAAATTATATATAGGCACGCAAACATTAGAGGATGCTTGTTTCTACTTACTAATGAACAGAAGGATTTGTGATTAAGCACCATCATTTTATTTTAAAATAGTTAATGCTTAATGGAGTTGTCAATAAAAGCTATATTATTAAATGTACATAAAAGAACATTATCCAACTTAATTTTGTACTTGGTTATCAACAGTGTCCTGACTTGAGAACGTCAGACACTTGCCAGGTCTTTTTGCCTATGACGCCCCCTCTATTAGATTATAAGCTTGTGAGCAGGGCTCTCACTCCTGGAAGTGTTGAACTTAATGTTACTTTGTTTTCTTTTTATTGTAAAGTGCTTCAGAATATGTTGTCAATATATATAAATAAAATTATTATTTATTATCATTACCTAATGCCATGCTTGTTTTCAGACTGATAAATTGTTGCAAACTATCTGAGAAACGGGTTTGTAGCTTCAAGTGCTTTCAGCTCTATGTAAACTGGATATAAATAGATCTACTTTTGACCTGAGAGCAGGACTAGGTCGGCCCAAGCACCATCAGGAACCCAGAATTGATGCTGTGAGCAAAAAGCGTAGAGCACATTAGGCTATGTTCACACACACAGTATATTTGCTGCATTTTGTGAGGATCCGTTTTTGGTGCAAAACTGCAGCGTTCTGTGTGTGTACCCCGCTGCGCTTTTCTTCCTGCGCTTACCTTGCCGCACTCCGCCAGTGATCTTGATCCCGGAGGCTCTAGGACTCTACAGCACCATAGGACCGTTGATGTCGCCCATCACATGGTGCTCACTAAGGTCCTGCACAGGTCTTACGGTGTCGGGATGAAGAGAGATCTCCAGGGGAAAATGGCGAGGTGAGTAAAATCTCAGGAAGAAGAGCGCAAAAAGAATTGACATGCTCATTCTTTTTACGCATCTGCTTTTCAGCCCAAAAGCCGATGCGTGAAAAGTGCAGCATGTGAATGGAAAACAGTGAAATGCATTGACTTGGCTGGGACAGATAACGTCAGTGCGTTTCACTGCATTTGCGCATCCACAAAATAGTGGTGCGTAAATGCTGAAATACTTTGTGTGTGAACCCAGCCTTAGCGTTATGAAATACCTGAAGATCACAAGAGCTGCAAATGCCAGATTAAAACCACAATTTCTTATTTATGTTACTGCTACCTCCCTGAGGTGAGCTTAAAGTAGTTTTCCAATAAACTCTATTAAAATTAAAGTTCATTTTAATCAATAGGTCTTGGAATAAAAATAAGTTCCACAATTGGATGTGTTTAACACAAATGTTCCTGTGCTGAAATAATCTTAAATATGTGTCCCTGTTATATACTATATAATGGATATGTTTTACTGTACATGTACATGTTCTGATCATTCCACATCTTCTGTGCTGAGATAATCTTGTATATATGTCCCTGCTATGTACTGTGTAATGGCCGTGTTTGATCATACAGGGACATGGTCTGATCATGCCACTTCTCCAGTGCTGAGATAATCTTATATATGTGTCCCTGCTATGTACTATGTAATGGCATGTCCCTGACCGTACAGGGACATGGTCTGATCATACGACATCTCCTTTGCTGAGATAATCTTATATATGTGTCCCTGCTATGTACTGTGTAATGGCCGTGTCTGACCGTACAGGGACATGGTCTGATCATATCACATCTCCTGTGCTGAGATAATGTTGTATATGTGTCCCTGCTATGTATTGTGTAATGGCTGTGTCTGACCACAGCCATTACACAGTACATAGCAGAGGCACATATATTAGATTATCTCAGCACAGGAGATGTGGTGTGATCAGACCATGTCCCTGTATGATTAGACACGGCCATTACACAGTACATAGTCTTATATATGTGTCCCTACTATGTACTTTGTAATGGTGGTGTCTAATCATACAGGGACATGGTCTGATCACACCACTTCTCCTGTGCTGACATAGGTCTTACATAGGTTGTACCCTGCTATGTCTCAGTACACAGGAGATGGGTGTGGATCAGACCATGTTCCTGTACGGTCAGACATGGCCATTACACAGTACATAGCAGGGACGCATATATAAATTTATCTCAGCACAGGAGATGTGGTATGATCAGACCATGTCCCTGTACGGTCAGGGACGGCCATTACACAGTACATAATCTTATATATGCGTCCCTGTTATCTCAGCACAGGAACATTTAAAAAAAAAAAAATTAAAAAAAATACATTAAATTGTGGAACTTATTATTATTCCAAGATCTATTGGTTAAAATTAGATTTGTCCGTGGAAAAAATCCCTTTACAGTTGCATTCCAGTCTCAGAAAGCCATCCCCTATCTCAGGAAGCATGGAGCAGCTATTCACAGACTTGACCCCTGCTCCATTCTTTCTCCATTGGACTTCACGAAGAGAAGTAATAGATTGGTGGTTGTGCATGTGCACTGCCATTTCATTCTAAGGTCGGGGTTCCACTTGCGAGAGTGATGCGAGAGACTCGCACAAGTCTCGCATCGCATCACCCAGGAGCCGCCGATTCTCCGGACAGGATTGTGTCAGCTACATGCGTTTCTATACAGCTCCAAGTTCCTATCCTGAGAGCTGGCGGCCATGCTGGGTGATATGATGTGAGACACTTGCCCGAATTATTATTGGGTTGAATTTCCCATGAGGAGGACATTTGTTCTTCATTTTCGTTATGTTCTTTAATGGTTTCTGTAAAATATATTAATGAATGTTAATTTATAATTGCTCTTTCTCTACTCTAGATTGCTACCTTAAGGAGACAGGGTCGATATATATGTTCAACAGTTCCCGATAATGCAGAGAAGGAGGCGCAGAGTCTTTTTGTCACTGAGGTAAGCTTCTAATTGGGATGATATTAGATGCCTCAGGTCTCTCTTTTTCCTCTTGGTACCACCGCCTTGTTCTGCAGTCTGTGAGCGCTGCCCTTTGCGCTGGCAGGCTGAAGCACACATTGTCTGGCTTTAAACAAATAAACTGCCTGTGTATATTACATCAGGTCCCCCCCCCCTTCCCTCCCCAATGAAGAAAGGGTCTGTTTATTATTTCACTCTAAGTTTATAAGGGCAGGACTCTAAAATTTGGGGTGGGGTGTGGTTACAAAGACTATCCTAGAATGACGTAAGACTGCACCTTGTCCTGCACACATGTGTTTCCTATTCAATGTCAGGTTTCCAAGACCAATTAAAATGGTTGTAATTTGAGGCCATGTCCTTCTTCTGGGCTTTTGTTCCTGTACTTGCAATCTAGGAGGCTCTAAGCGTCATGAGAAATAACCGGATCTTCTGCTCGGGGAATGCCTGTACAGAAGATAGGATCTGTGGTGTTTTATGTTTAGATTTATGAGCATACTCCAAAATATTTGAGATATTGGACTTTATTATTGTTTTACTGGAAAATGTGAAGTATTGGATACAAATTGTATGTTTAGTTGTTTATTTTATTGTAAATACTAATAACTGGCGGCAGCATGTCTAGAAAACCATACAATGATTTAGGCTCTGAAGTCCGGATCTGTGTGAGGCAATATAGTTCCTGAATATGCAAGTGTAAATTTGTTTTTCTGAGCTGTATTAAATGAGGTTTTCATTAGGACCCTCTCCTCTCGTATAGGGCTTATAGGCATCATAGTGGAGGGTCTCTTGTTTAGGAACCCCATCTAATGGTACGGCAAGGGCCGATCTACCAAGTGACAAATAAAAAAAAAACAAATTATTATTATTCACACAGACCAATATATGGGAATGAAACATTCATAAAGACCCTGCTCTATAATGGCAATTCAAGCCTATCCCTGCATAACATGATCAGACATGCAACAGCCAGCATGCAATGCTATATTTCACCTGCAGTGGGCAAATGCGGCTTTCCAGGGTCTTAATATCTGATCACCAGGGTTGCAGAATTCAGACCGGCCTTTAGGGGTCTGTATTCTCAGCTGAAAGCACAGGTCTTAATTGGACAGTCATTAAAAAAATGTTTCTGATTTTACTTTAGTGCATCAAAACATACAACTCTGACTGGCACGTTGTCACGTATAAGTATGAAGAGTACTCAGGAGATTTCCGACAGCTTCCAAGGTAAGTTCATATATAATGACCGCTACTGAATCCATCCCATCTATTCAATGCAGTGGGTGGCAAATGTGATCTTATGAGGGAATTTTGTCTAGTTGAGGCATATTTCCTGTGTTCTAGTTGGCAACAACTTGCAGACTGACATATTACAAATCATTCATGAAAAACATCCAGGGAATCTTTATTTAGCTGGGTACCATGGAGGGAAGTGGGAACCTGCAAGTGTGTGTAAGGCTGCTTTCACATTAGCGTTTTTCGCTGATCGCAACAGTTGCAGTGAAAAAAAACGCAACTGCCATGATTACTGCATAACGACCGCACTTGCGGTTCTCTTGCGGCAAGCCCCATACAATGTCTATGGGGCTTGCGGTAAGTGCGGTATCGGCAGGTGTGGCCGCGAAAAAAACGCGGTATGCCGCGTTTTTTTCGCGGCCCCAAGTGACGAAACCGCACTTGCTGCATCTGCCGCACACCTTCCGCAAGCCCCATACACATTGTATGGGGCTTGCCGCAAGTGTGCCGCGATCGCGGCCGTTGTGCGGTAATCGCGGCAGTTGCGGTTTTTTCACCGCAACTGCTGCGATCAGCGAAAAACATTGATGTGAAAGGACCCTTACCAAATGTATTATCCTTGTAGAGTCGTACTTTATAGTTTTTCTAGTATTGGGTCAATCATGCGCACTGCTGCCACATTCACTGTTAATGATGGCCAGGCACTGCACTCATCTGGTCTCCAGAACCCACAAGAATGAATAGAGCAGCAGTGAGCATAATCGACCACCACTTACAAGTCCTCACCTATCCTGAGTGTAGGGGATAATTTGCATGAGAATTTTTATTTATATAGCGCCATTAGATTCTATGGCGTTTTACATATGCAAAAGGGCAGACGAGGACCGGTACAATATATGTGGACAATCAAGTCATATAGGTACAGGAGGGGAGAGGACCCTGGTGCGAGGGCTAACAGTCTAAACAGGACAGGTGGGGACACAGTAGGAGGGGGTAGTACCGATTGTGAGACGGTGCGCTGGACTTGGTCTCATTGCTGGTTGAAGGCTTGATGGAAGAGGTGGGTCTTTAGGTTTCTTTTGAAGGTTCCCAGGGTAGGTGAGTGTTTGACATGTTGGGGTACAGAGTTCCAGAGTATAGCAGCTGCATGGGAGAAATCCTGTATGCAGTTGTGAGAAGAGGAGATGAGAGAGGAGTAGAGGATGAGATCTTGGGAGGATCGCAGGTTGTGTGAGGGTAGGTATCGGGAGACCATGTCAGAGATGTATGGAGGGGACAAGTTGTGGCTGGCTTTGTATGTCATAGTTGGGGTTTTAAACTGGGATCTCTGAGAATTGGGGAGCCAGTGAAGGGCTTCGCAGTGGAGGGAGACAGAGGAGTAGCGTTAAGACAGGTGGATTAGTCGGGCGGCAAGTCTACAACATTTTTACAAATTTTGAAGTGAAAAGTGATTGCTAATATAAACCAAGTGTTAATTGTGTGTATCCAGAAGGGAATAAAAGTAGAAAACTGATTCCAGACAGAATAAAAAAAAAACTTGTCCATTACCACATGGATGTGATTATAGAGGGGAGCCCAAAAATGGGGGTCCTATTTCACATTTGCATAATCTAGGTTTCCAAATTACAGCTTTGTATAGCTGCCTGATATGTTTTTGCACATATAGACCTTTAAACTCATCGTTCGTATTTGAACCACTGTATTGTAAAGCGCTGCGGAATATGTTGGCGCTATATAAAGATTTATTATTATTAATATTAATAAACTGTGTACTAGTAATGGATTGTCATCCCACGCTTGATCAGTTATCACCTATCTAAATATTGGTTTGTGGAATAACCTTATGGGTTATTCTAGTGCTACTCTCTTCTGCATTGGGAGGTAAACAGCCCCGATACTAGCACATCCACAGATACTTCCTGGGATGCATGCACCTCTATTATCTAATGAAGAGATCTGTGGCTTCACCTTTGGTGAAGTGAATGATCTTGAACAACCCTCTATGGGTATCTACCATCTCAAACATTTATGGTATATCCGCAGGATATGCCTAAAACAGTCTGATGGAAGCGGGTCCAACCTCTAGGACTCCCAACAAGCTTGTGAAAAGTTCTCCGACACTTGCCACTCCTTGAAATCTCAACTAGATGAATGGTGAGAACAGCACACGTGCAATAACCTCAACATTCCAGACATGCAGGTCTCCTTTGACGTGGCAATTTGCATATTAAATTTCCCAGAGGAGCATACAAGGCGTTTAAGTAGTCTCATATACTGACATGCCAGACCTGACATGTCATCTCTCCATAAAGAGAAACGTTATTACTTAGATCCCCAGTCTTGGCTTCTCAATTAACCAAATCATATTTCATACTTTGCAACTGACAAGGAGCAAAATCTACAAAACACAAGTTCTGCAAATTGAGAATATGATTTGGCTTATGTCCTTGGTCATATGATAAGGCTCGTTAAAGGGTAATTTCTGAGGTCATTGACTTTTAGGAGTGCTACTTCCATTTTCAAGTCCCCTTTGAAGACAGGTAGGACACGCACCTATGGAATATTTAGGACACAACGTCCTTTTGATACTCCCTAACTGTCCTAGGTTGAACAGCCTACAAACCATTGTGGTTTCTTTTTTGTGCGCAGTCAGAATTTTTGAGAATATGTCCATTATAGGAGTATATTTGACGATTTTCTTATTGTACTTGATAGTTTTATTCATGTACTTGTGCGTGAATATCATTAACTAATAAAATACCAAGAAGATGTTGTTTGATCAGAAGATAATATAGTAGATCTTCCCTGTCAGTAGTATATTTCCTGTTTTGACAAGGGATCTAAGTATGGAATATATTATTGCTGGAATGTATTGGACTCTTCTATAGCTATCTTACATGAATTGGCCTTTGGTATGGAAGCTGTCTTAAGAATCTCTTTGTGCGATGCAAGGAGGCGGCAATTAAAGTCTAATCAATGCCAGTGCTCTAGGAAATGTCTCTGCTTCTCCAGAGATAGCTCTGTGCTTTGATCTGATTCTGGCCTTCAAATCATTGCTTTTAGCCATAAATATTGGTAACAGCAGATTTGCTGCATATTTTATATAGTAAGTTGTGATAAATTTAGACTTGTTCCTGCAGAGATTTTCATCCCGAGTTTGTCACGTCTCATGGAGCTTTTCAGACACCTAGAACGCTTGAATTACAAATAGTCACACATCAGTCACATTGTCACAGTAGTTATCCGGCTCTCCGAGGACTAACTGCGCTTTTTCCTTACTTAACTTCATGATAATCAGAAGATTGGATCGTGGAGGCCAGTTGCCAAGATCCCCTTAAATTGCTAAAAGAAGGGGCAAAATCATATTTGATAACAACCAGTGATTCTATTGGGAAAGGTTAAAAAACTTGATTTTAGGAAAGATTTCTATGTTGTTCACATTTGCTATTACCCAGTATAGTATGTAGCCATTATATAAAGCCTTTAAGACTTTACAGCAGTTCTGCTCGATGGAAGGTATTTAATATTTAAGGTGTTTTAAAAAGTACAATGTTAAATAATACATGAATATTTAAGGGGTTGTCTATGAAAACAACTTTTTGCCTATCTGTTGGACAGGAGATATCCATCGTTGGGTGTCTGACCAGCGAAACCTGCAGCGATTGGCAGAAAAAGGCATCTTTATACTCGCTAGAATAAATCAGCAGTGTACATGCTCACCCATTGCTCCATTAATTCCCTTTAGTGTAGCTAAGTTCTGCACTTTACTTTTTCCTGTAGCAGGGAATGAATACAGCAGCAATGGGGCATGTGCACTGCCCCTCCATCTGAACCGGGATGCAAGTCCCCATCAAAATGAGATGGTGCTAAGAAGGCAAGAATTAACTGAAACTAGCATGGAAAAAACTGATAAGAATAGCACTCACCGCTGGTACCTGAAAGACAGCACTTTATTGTGGTTATCACATGAGGAGAGCAGACAAAGAGGAAAGTAAGTGATTCTTGTTTTGCGTAAACTATGCTTCTTCCAGCTAAACATTTTTCCACCTGAAGAAGCTTAGTTTATGCGAAACAGCTGCTGCTTACGTTCTTCTTTTTGTCTCCTCTCCTCACGTGATGACAATAAAGTGCTGTCTTTCACGTACCAGTGGTGAGCACCGCTTTTACCAGGTTTTTTCATGCTGTTTTTGCTCTATTCTTGGCACAATCTAATTTTGATGTGGAAATTTTGCATTGCTTTATGTTAAGCTGAGCATCACTATATCTTGGTTATCCGCTAGTCATGTCTGCCTGAATGTATCTCTGAAGGGTGTTGACAGTGCTAACTAATCTGCAGTACACCTTTCGTTTAACCGCGAAGAGCTCAGTGTTGAAATCTGGACAGACGTATTTCCAGCTTTCCAGGAATTGTTTTTGATCGCAGCTGATTACCTGTCATACAATACTTGTCAGGAAGCTGGGGTGTTCTAGCAGAAAGGGAATCATACGACTCTATATTTGACAAAACAGTATTAATTTTGGTTTACCTCTTGTTATTAAACAATCTGCTCTAATAATTAATAGCGATACTTTTCAGTTGGTACACGAGTGTCATTTCTAAGCTCAGGTTGAGCATTGCCGCCCACAAATATAATTTAATAGTAATTCCTGTTAATAGCAGATCAGAGAGCATAACTTTTTTTATTTATTTACGGTATTTATTAAATAATTTTCAGTCTGTGAGAAATTATTATATATTTTTTTTTATAGCAAAGGGACCAAACCGGAGAAGCTTCCAGTTCATGTATATGAAGTGGACGAAGATGCCGACAAAGACGAGGTGGGCCTATTACACTTCTCAATACTATGTTGACAGATTTGGCTGTATAAAACCATATAAATCAGAATTTTTCTCACCATTGTCTATATCAGTAAAGATCTCATGGATAAGTCCATTCACTACAGTATGAGGGCATTTATAAAATTGTCATTTTGGGGTACATGTATTGTTTTGATTCATATTCTAGTGGAACCTTGGTTTACAAGCATAATCCATACCGGGAGTGTGGTTGTAAATCAAATTGCTGTATATCAAAGCAAATTTTCCCATAAGTAATAATTGAAACACAAATGATTCATTCCACAATGCAAAAATATCTACTGTATTCATATACTGTACATTTACATACATCATCCCCATACAGCCCCAATATCCCCATCAACCCCTTTCAGCCCACAATCTCCTCCTCATCCCCTTGCAGCCCCCAATATCCACGTTAGGGTACCTGCACAAACACACACACACACACACATATACACTCTCTCTCACATACACAAACTCACACTCTCTCACTGATCCGCTGCTGCATGTATTCCGGGCGCCGCACTAAGCTCTCTCAGCCGCCGAACATGTACGAGAAACTGCAAGCCAATCAGAGGCCGGCGGCTGTTGGCATCTGATTGGCCGGCAGTTTCTCGTACGTGTTCGGCGGCTGAGAGAGCTCAGAGCAGTGTCAGAATAAATACAGCAGTCGACATGGCTGCAGGCTGACAGCCAGTAAATACTGGACCTAGAATCACAGCTGCATGCCCTGCTATCAATAAAAAAATGGTGGGGGGAACAAGAGGCGCAATAGTGCCCTATCAAAAGTGACACTGACAGTATGGGTGGGGTATATAGATTCCACTCACCTATTCCAGTTGTGTAACCCACAACTGGTTTGAAGGCATGAAAGTAATATCAGCTGCTGCAGGACCTCCACCGACCACTCGCACGTGGAAAAACTGTCACAAAGTTTTGGGAAGCAAGGTGTGTAACAGTCCGCGCTGCTGAGTCCACAGGAAACACAAGGAATGCAAGATATATCTTGTAGCAGTGTTCTTTATTTCCTACGCATTTCGGTGCAATTCCATGCACCTTCCTCAGGGATATCTGATATCCCTGAGGAAGGTGCATGGAATTGCACCGAAATGCGTAGGAAATAAAGAAGAACACTGCTACAAGATATATCTTGCATTCCTTGTGTTTCCTGTGGACTCAGCAGCGCGGACTGTTACACACCTTGCTTCCCAAAACTTTGTGGCATGCCCTGCTAGGGGGCATGCTTAACCCCCTAAAGACCAAGCCTCATTTTTGCAATTCTGACCAGTGTCACTTTATAAGGTTATAACTCTGGCAAGCTTCAACATAATCCTAGTGATTCCAAGACTGATTTTTCCTGACATATTGGACTTCATGTTAGTAGTAAATTTAGGATAATATTTTCTGTATTTCTTTGACCAAATAGTGTTTACATCCAGTGACAGTTCAAAGCCATAACGGGTATAGCCGTCGTTGGTCATTAAGGGGTTAAAAAAAAAGTAAAGTTTGACATGTCTTATGCGCTTGTAATCCAAATCATTGCTCGTTAACCAAGTTACAATTTTTCAGATATGGTAGCTCTTCTTTCAAAACGTTCGCAGATAAAGTTACTCGTAAATTAAAGTACCACTGTACATTATATAGATCTGGATCGCCATCTCTGCTGTAAGAGTAAAGTGTCTTGTGTCTTGATGACAAAGTTGTAGCCCAGGGATCGCTGTAGATAGTAGACAGGTCTGTAGAACACCCTTTATCCTTTTGGTGTTGCTTTTGTCTGATAACACTGTTTTTCAGTGTTGAACGACCAGCGCTGTCAATAGAAAAGATAAATCATTCCTTTCTAACAGGGTTGTGACAGTTTGGGATACTTTTATCTATAATGGTAAGAACACACTCTGATAGATGCAGCTCTGCTAAATAATTGATTACAGCGCCTGGTTAGAGGCAGTGCTGTGTCTGTGTGGATTGCTATCCAGCTACATTGTGTTAAGAGACTTGAGGCCCTATCACACACGTCAATGTCGCCAGCGATCTGATTGCTGGCGACTTTGACGGCTGATCGCTGGTGAGCTGTCACACAGGCAGACTCACCAGCGAGCGCGCTGGTATCCATATAAACACGTGGGTAACTAAGCGCCGTGTGGCGCTTAGTTACCCGCTGTTTACCATGGATACCAGGTCCCAGCGCTTGCTGAGAGGTGCTGGGAGCTGGCAGATCGTGCGTCTCCCGGTGTCACACGCAGCGATGCTGCGTGTCCACCTGGTGTCCATCGCCAGGTTTTCGAACAGGTCTAAAAACTTGTCGACCATATCAC
The DNA here is from genome assembly GCA_033576535.1 of Allobates femoralis. Lineage (NCBI taxonomy): Eukaryota > Metazoa > Chordata > Amphibia > Anura > Aromobatidae > Allobates > Allobates femoralis. Next base: position 538,484,529 of record JARQOC010000002.1, read on the forward strand.
TGCAACGTCACGTGCAGCAGCGACATTGACAGCGATATTGAGACGTGTGACGGCCCCTTTAATCTTGGCATTTTTGACCATTAATTCTAAACAGTATAGGAAGAACCATTCCCTCCCTTGGCAGATCGGTCTTGCAGACTAGAACAGACCTTCTCTCAGATTCTCCTCTTCCCGATGTGCCATTCTCTGTTTGTGTCCTGGAATGATCTGTCCATAGCTTTTTGGCTTCTGCTGTTGTAAGCATGAAGCTGTTAGCATTTGCATTAAGGAGGGGAAGTCGTACACCCAGGTATTCAGCTTGGTGATTATTTTCATTACCGACTGCTGATTGAAGCTCCCAGATGCACAGGATGTGGATTTGCTGTTCCTGGGATACCTTAACTTGCTGTGTCAGGGGTGAAGCCAGGTGACTCCTATCTGAATAAGTATCTGTATAGTGGTAGATTTATGGAAATAGTTGTTGAATACTGAAGGCCACATTGTAACTGACCATAAAGTGTGATTTTAACGAGCTCTGAACGTATTGTGCTCACCTGATTATTTTCGGTACCTTGATGTTGTACACTATATCGTGGTTCCTGAACAAGACATATTTAGGTTATGGACCTCGTACTTAACGGCTGGTGCATGATGAAGAGTTGGGTAGGGCCCAGTTGCATGCACACTAGTATTTGATAAAAGGGGTTGTTTAATCGTCACTGTTAAGGAGTGCACCGCTACCCTGTCTCCAGGCTTCATGCTTTCAGGGAGAAGATGTGCCCTGTTGAATGATAGTTCAGACCAGTGGCTTTGTCATGCTGCAGATCTGAACTGTGAGCTATCCCATGCTGCAAGTGGAGGCAGCTGTATCCGGTGATCCGGCCAGTTTTAGAGCTATACTTGGAATATGTACAGCAAGCACGTGGACGCACACTCTCTGTCTGGGATACCGGCCACCTCTGATAGTTTGCTGCGGTGACCAGTAAATTAAGCAGCTAGCAGTAAACTATTAAATTAAAAATTCTTCCATTATTTAGAACGGAGAAGATTTTTAATAAGAGGTAAATTGCATTTTTGTTTTTAGAAGAACTTTGCAACATTACCCATTTAAGAAGTTTACACAATGTCTTTAGTTGTCAATGAGACTGCTGGAAATAGCAAAGTAAAGTGGAACCTTGGACAAGCTAACATTAAAAAAAAAATTGTAACTTGGTGTAAAAGCAAGATTTGGAATAAGAGCAAAATCTGAGCTCTCCCCACTGAGTATTGTACCTCCCTCCCTACACAGATACAGTATTATCTCTCCCCACCTCTCTACAGTACTGTACCCGTCCCTGTGCTGTTACAGTCAATACTAGTAATACCACTCCTAGCGCATGCACATAAGCCATCAATCGCGGTCTCTTCCTCACTTCCGGCTTCCAGCCTTCGCATGTTCACCATACTCTGAACATGGATCTCTCCGTACTTCATACTGTACATGTGTGACGCTGCTACTAAACCAACTTTAGGTACTGTAACTGAGTAACTTCCTGTATAATGTATATACCATAGAACTGCAATTAATTACAAAACGTTAATAATTTTATATGAATGCAGTAGGTATTTTTGGGTTGTGGAACGAATCAGTTATTTCTTTCATATACAAGTGATTTGGATTACAAGCACATTCCCGGAACGAATTATGCTCGTAATCCAAGATTCCATTGTATAGCACTGAGTTTGCTAAACCATTGCATCATTCTAGCTGGGGAATCCAGAGTCTCTAGTGTTTGGGAGTGTCAGAACCTCGGCTGTATCATCTTCTAACCTATCCAGATGATAAGTGATATATTGCCGGAGCCCCGCCCCCTTTCATGACGCGGCCAGGCTCTTAGAAGCAGAGAGGGGCGTGCATAATTACCAGGCAGCAGCAGACAAGCGGGGCATTTGCGGCTTGCACAGAAAGAGACAACTCACACAGGTCAAAGTAATAACCTTTTCTCTTACTTACAAAAGCGATTTTTTCTGGTCGTCATAATGGGAGACCCAGACAATGGGGTTTAGGGCTCTGCCCTCCGGAGGTCACACTAGGTACTACAAGTTTGTAGACACCGCCTCCTCCGCTTATAAACCCCCACCGTAGGAGACATCCTCAGTTTTAAACTTAGTGTGCTCGGAGGATCACGCTTTGCTTGCACTTCACTGCATTCTCACAGCTTACGTGATGGCGTATGAAGACAAGGTAAAATGGTCCCGCTCGGGACCCCCGACAGCCTCCCCGCTCACCCTCTGCGGAACACGCTGGTGGAGGTACCGGAGGGCTTTTAGCCTGGACACTTCAGTGTTCTCCCGGTACGCTGTCGCGCTCCTTTCCTTTCCATCCCTCCATGGAGGCTCTGGTAAGGGGGAGCCTGGAGCCTTGCACAGCTCCGCTCCGTCCGAGGCCTCCCTAAATGGTGCTTACAGACCGGACGGAGCCAGCCCAGTCCGAGGCCTCCCTAAATGGTGCTTACACTCCGGACTGGTGCTGTACCCCCGTCCGAGGCCTCCCTAAAGGTGCTTACAGACCGGACCGGCACTGAGGCACCTGGTGTGTCTCCTGTGTGCCTGGGGGTAGTGTCTGTCACTGTGGTGTCATGACACTCAGACCGCGCGGTTACCCTCGGGTCCGCGGTTCTGGCGGTGACCCTGTGCTGGGGTCTCCCTGGCTGACCGCCCTGTGTATCACAGGGGCTGAGGCTGTAGACTGCGGGTGTTTTTATGTGTACATGCAGTCTGAGAGTGTGTGTGGTGATATTCACACTCTTTTCCCGCGCTGCGGGCTCCGGCACCTCCATTGCTGAGGCAGTCTGGAGGAGGAGGAGGCAGCCCTTATGGTGACATCACCGCTGGGCGTGTTGTGTGTTCTTCCCGCGTGTTCCTGGCTCCGCCCACATCTTCACTGTCGGCGGCCATCTTCTCCCTCGCTTCCCGGCTGGGATCTGGCTGCAGCGCGTGTCTGCACTTGCAAGGGAAACCGGAACTCGCGGAGGTCACACACACACACCGCTTCCTCCTACCGCTTTACTGCGGTCGGTAAGCCACCGGGATTCCCGGTTTGTTTGTGAACTTTGGCTTATATTCCCCTCACTGTGGAGATGTCCTCAGTTGGGAAGCATGCTGCTAAGGCGGCGGTGGTCTCCAGTGCCTGTGTTACATGCAACGGGACACTGGTGGAGGGGTCCTGCAATAACTGCGGACGCCCAGAGGCCCGGTCTGCTACTACTGAGTCTGCAAATCCGGGATTATACCCTGAGGTTCAGGTGATCCCAGGGCCATGGGAAACGCAGAATAAGATCAATGAATCTCTGCTGTCCCAGATGTCCTCCATGTCGCAAACCCTGGAGGCACTGCATAGGAGACTGGAGAACCCAGCTACTCCTCCTAGTTACCCCCGGGTGTCTCTTACTTCTGCTGTAAGACCCCCTAAGCGAGCCCGTGAGGCTTCTCCTGAACTCCAGACTCTTTCTGAGGAGGAGCGTTCCTCTGATGGTGAGGAAGATGATGGGGGTTCTACTCTTGGGTCTATGTCTGAACCTCCAGATGGGGTGGAGGATCTGGTGTCCTCCATCAATGAGACATTGCGTCTTGTCACTCCTCCTGAGGAGGTGACTGTACACCCCAAGGAGATCTATCAATGGCTGCGGCCAGAGGCTAGACCAAGTGGCTCCTTCATGGACCACACTAATTTCGGAAGGGTGATTAAAGCTCCCAGGTTGCATCCTGGGCGGCGTTATGTCCGTAAAACTAAGGACAATCGCTTTCCCTTTCCCCAGGAGGCGCTCCAGGAATGGTCGCAGTCTCCCAAGGTGGATGCTTCCATGACTAGGATTGCTGCGCGCTCCTTGTTTTCTGCCTCTGATAGCTCCTCGTTGAAGGATGCTACTGATAGACAGGTCGAGCAACTCGCCAAGTCTTCCTATGAGGCTGTGGGGTCTTCGTTTGCCCCTAATTTTGCCGCGGTCTGGACCCTACAAGCGATTACTATCTGTTTGGATGGTATCACTGATCTAGCTAGGTCCAGTCCAGAGGTCCTGGCTCTCACTGAGAGAGCAAGGGCCTATGCGGACTATGCCAGGACGGCATCTTTGGAAACTGCCACTCGCTCTGCTGTGGCCTCGGCCAATGCAATTGCGATCCGCAGGCTGTTGTGGCTGCGTCTTTGGGACTCAGATGCCACATCTAAGAAGATTTTACAAAATCTTCCGTTCGCTGGTGACAGGCTTTTTGGCACCGAACTGGACAAATTGATAAAGGATTCTGCTGAGTCTAAGATCCCGCAGAATAAGCCTAAGCCACGGTACACCGTGAAAAGGAACCCTAAGCAGTGGTCCTTTCGCTCCGGTTCACAGTCATCAACGGCGTCCACTCGCTCAGACCGAGGGGGCAAGCCTGCTACTCAGTGGCGTTCCAAGAGTCGTCAGAAGAAGCCGGCGGGGGCAGCGGCTGCCACCCCCAAGCCCGCCTCGACATGACTCGCTCTCTCATCCTGCCTCCCCACAGGTGGGGGGCCGCCTGTCCCGCTTTCAGGACAAGTGGCTTCTTCACATTCAAGATCAGTGGGTTCGAGACGTAGTCTCAAGAGGTTACAGGATAGAGCTGACGTCACAACCAATACCCCGATTCCATCGGTCGGTTCCATCTCCAGAAAAGGCTCAGGCTTTTCACCTGGTGTTGGAGGGACTCCGCAGAGACGGAGTGGTGGTCCCTGTGCCCACGGAAGAGAGGTTCAGGGGTTTTTACTCCAACCTCTTTATTGTCCCAAAGAAGGACGGCTCTTTTCGCCCGGTTTTGGACCTCAAGTTGTTCAACCGTCACGTGTTGGTTCGGAAGTTCCGCATGGAATCCCTGCGCTCAGTGATCGCGGCGGTGTCACAGGGAGACTTCCTAGCGTCCATCGATATCAGGGACGCTTACCTTCACGTCCCCATTGCACCAGCTCATCAGCGCTGGTTGAGATTCGCAGTGGGGGAAGAGCACTTCCAATTTGTGGCACTGCCATTCGGGCTAGCCTCAGCACCACGGGTGTTCACAAAGGTGATGGCCTCCATGATGGCTCTCCTGCATGCGCAGGGACACGCCGTCATACCCTATTTGGACGACCTGTTGGTCAGGGCGCCATCGGAAGACCTTTGTCGGGTGAGCCTGGAGGTGACCATGAAGTCCCTGGAACGGTTCGGGTGGCTTATCAACATTCAAAAGTCGACCCTGGTTCCGACCCAGTCATTGACATATCTGGGCATGGACTTCCACACGGACTCGGCCCTGGTGTCCCTACCTCAAGCCAAGCAGCTTGCGATCCAATCAGGAGTGCAGAATGTCCTCCTGTCTCCACAGTCATCCCTACGGGTATTGATGAGACTGGTGGGTCGCATGGTAGCGGCGATAGAGGCGGTGCCGTTCGCACAGTTTCGCCTCCGTCCTCTCCAGCTGGAGATTCTTCGCAGATGGGACAAGAGGACGGTCTCTCTGAATCGGCTGGTGACACTGTCACAACCAACCAGGGACTCTCTACAGTGGTGGCTCCAGCCACATCACCTGTCACAGGGCCGGTCCTTCCTAAAACCGTCATGGTTAGTGGTGACCACCGACGCCAGTCTGAAGGGCTGGGGGGCGGTGTTCTTGCACCACAGGGCTCAAGGCCTCTGGACTCAGTCGGAGTCGGCGTGAAGAGAGTTGGGTAGGGCCCAGTTGCATGCACACTAGTATTTGATAAAAAGGGGTTGTTTAATCGTCACTGTTAAGGAGTGCACCGCTACCCTGTCTCCAGGCTTCATGCTTTCAGGGAGAAGATGTGCCCTGTTGAATGATAGTTCAGACCAGTGGCTTTGTCATTGCTGCAGATCTGAACTGTGAGCTATCCCATGCTGCAAGTGGAGGCAGCTGTATCCGGTGATCCGGCCAGTTTTAGAGCTATACTTGGAATATGTACAGCAAGCACGTGGACGCACACTCTCTGTCTGGGATACCGGCCACCTCTGATAGTTTGCTGCGGTGACCAGTAAATTAAGCAGCTAGCAGTAAACTATTAAATTAAAAATTCTTCCATTATTTAGAACGGAGAAGATTTTTAATAAGAGGTAAATTGCATTTTTGTTTTTAGAAGAACTTTGCAACATTACCCATTTAAGAAGTTTACACAATGTTCTTTAGTTGTCAATGAGACTGCTGGAAATAGCAAAGTAAAGTGGAACCTTGGACAAGCTAACATTAAAAAAAAAATTGTAACTTGGTGTAAAAGCAAGATTTGGAATAAGAGCAAAATCTGAGCTCTCCCCACTGAGTATTGTACCTCCCTCCCTACACAGATACAGTATTATCTCTCCCACCTCTCTACAGTACTGTACCCGTCCCTGTGCTGTTACAGTCAATACTAGTAATACCACTCCTAGCGCATGCACATAAGCCATCAATCGCGGTCTCTTCCTCACTTCCGGCTTTCCAGCCTTCGCATGTTCACCATACTCTGAACATGGATCTCTCCGTACTTCATTACTGTACATGTGTGACGCTGCTACTAAAACCAACTTTAGGTACTGTAACTGAGTAACTTCCTGTATAATGTATATACCATAGAACTGCAATTAATTACAAAACGTTAATAATTTTATATGAATGCAGTAGGTATTTTTGGGTTGTGGAACGAATCAGTTATTTCTTTCATATACAAGTGATTTGGATTACAAGCACATTCCCGGAACGAATTATGCTCGTAATCCAAGATTCCATTGTATAGCACTGAGTTTGCTAAACCATTGCATCATTCTAGCTGGGGAATCCAGAGTCTCTAGTGTTTGGGAGTGTCAGAACCTCGGCTGTATCATCTTCTAACCTATCCAGATGATAAGTGATATATTGCCGGAGCCCCGCCCCCTTTCATGACGCGGCCAGGCTCTTAGAAGCAGAGAGGGGCGTGCATAATTACCAGGCAGCAGCAGACAAGCGGGGCATTTGCGGCTTGCACAGAAAGAGACAACTCACACAGGTCAAAGTAATAACCTTTTCTCTTACTTACAAAAGCGATTTTTTCTGGTCGTTCATAATGGGAGACCCAGACAATGGGGTTTAGGGCTCTGCCCTCCGGAGGTCACACTAGGTACTACAAGTTTGTAGACACCGCCTCCTCCGCTTATAAACCCCCACCGTAGGAGACATCCTCAGTTTTAAACTTAGTGTGCTCGGAGGATCACGCTTTGCTTGCACTTCACTGCATTCTCACAGCTTACGTGATGGCGTATGAAGACAAGGTAAAATGGTCCCGCTCGGGACCCCCGACAGCCTCCCCGCTCACCCTCTGCGGAACACGCTGGTGGAGGTACCGGAGGGCTTTTAGCCTGGACACTTCAGTGTTCTCCCGGTACGCTGTCGCGCTCCTTTCCTTTCCATCCCTCCATGGAGGCTCTGGTAAGGGGGAGCCTGGAGCCTTGCACAGCTCCGCTCCGTCCGAGGCCTCCCTAAATGGTGCTTACAGACCGGACGGAGCCAGCCCAGTCCGAGGCCTCCCTAAATGGTGCTTACACTCCGGACTGGTGCTGTACCCCCGTCCGAGGCCTCCCTAAAGGTGCTTACAGACCGGACCGGCACTGAGGCACCTGGTGTGTCTCCTGTGTGCCTGGGGGTAGTGTCTGTCACTGTGGTGTCATGACACTCAGACCGCGCGGTTACCCTCGGGTCCGCGGTTTCTGGCGGTGACCCTGTGCTGGGGTCTCCCTGGCTGACCGCCCTGTGTATCACAGGGGCTGAGGCTGTAGACTGCGGGTGTTTTTATGTGTACATGCAGTCTGAGAGTGTGTGTGGTGATATTCACACTCTTTTCCCGCGCTGCGGGCTCCGGCACCTCCATTGCTGAGGCAGTCTGGAGGAGGAGGAGCAGCCCTTATGGTGACATCACCGCTGGGCGTGTTGTGTGTTCTTCCCGCGTGTTCCTGGCTCCGCCCACATCTTCACTGTCGGCGGCCATCTTCTCCCTCGCTTCCCGGCTGGGATCTGGCTGCAGCGCGTGTCTGCACTTGCAAGGGAAACCGGAACTCGCGGAGGTCACACACACACACACCGCTTCCTCCTACCGCTTTACTGCGGTCGGTAAGCCACCGGGATTCCCGGTTTGTTTGTGAACTTTGGCTTATATTCCCCTCACTGTGGAGATGTCCTCAGTTGGGAAGCATGCTGCTAAGGCGGCGGTGGTCTCCAGTGCCTGTGTTACATGCAACGGGACACTGGTGGAGGGGTCCTGCAATAACTGCGGACGCCCAGAGGCCCGGTCTGCTACTACTGAGTCTGCAAATCCGGGATTATACCCTGAGGTTCAGGTGATCCCAGGGCCATGGGAAACGCAGAATAAGATCAATGAATCTCTGCTGTCCCAGATGTCCTCCATGTCGCAAACCCTGGAGGCACTGCATAGGAGACTGGAGAACCCAGCTACTCCTCCTAGTTACCCCCGGGTGTCTCTTACTTCTGCTGTAAGACCCCCTAAGCGAGCCCGTGAGGCTTCTCCTGAACTCCAGACTCTTTCTGAGGAGGAGCGTTCCTCTGATGGTGAGGAAGATGATGGGGGTTCTACTCTTGGGTCTATGTCTGAACCTCCAGATGGGGTGGAGGATCTGGTGTCCTCCATCAATGAGACATTGCGTCTTGTCACTCCTCCTGAGGAGGTGACTGTACACCCCAAGGAGATCTATCAATGGCTGCGGCCAGAGGCTAGACCAAGTGGCTCCTTCATGGACCACACTAATTTCGGAAGGGTGATTAAAGCTCCCAGGTTGCATCCTGGGCGGCGTTATGTCCGTAAAACTAAGGACAATCGCTTTCCCTTTCCCCAGGAGGCGCTCCAGGAATGGTCGCAGTCTCCCAAGGTGGATGCTTCCATGACTAGGATTGCTGCGCGCTCCTTGTTTTCTGCCTCTGATAGCTCCTCGTTGAAGGATGCTACTGATAGACAGGTCGAGCAACTCGCCAAGTCTTCCTATGAGGCTGTGGGGTCTTCGTTTGCCCCTAATTTTGCCGCGGTCTGGACCCTACAAGCGATTACTATCTGTTTGGATGGTATCACTGATCTAGCTAGGTCCAGTCCAGAGGTCCTGGCTCTCACTGAGAGAGCAAGGGCCTATGCGGACTATGCCAGGACGGCATCTTTGGAAACTGCCACTCGCTCTGCTGTGGCCTCGGCCAATGCAATTGCGATCCGCAGGCTGTTGTGGCTGCGTCTTTGGGACTCAGATGCCACATCTAAGAAGATTTTACAAAATCTTCCGTTCGCTGGTGACAGGCTTTTTGGCACCGAACTGGACAAATTGATAAAGGATTCTGCTGAGTCTAAGATCCCGCAGAATAAGCCTAAGCCACGGTACACCGTGAAAAGGAACCCTAAGCAGTGGTCCTTTCGCTCCGGTTCACAGTCATCAACGGCGTCCACTCGCTCAGACCGAGGGGCAAGCCTGCTACTCAGTGGCGTTCCAAGAGTCGTCAGAAGAAGCCGGCGGGGGCAGCGGCTGCCACCCCCAAGCCCGCCTCGACATGACTCGCTCTCTCATCCTGCCTCCCCACAGGTGGGGGGCCGCCTGTCCCGCTTTCAGGACAAGTGGCTTCTTCACATTCAAGATCAGTGGGTTCGAGACGTAGTCTCAAGAGGTTACAGGATAGAGCTGACGTCACAACCAATACCCCGATTCCATCGGTCGGTTCCATCTCCAGAAAAGGCTCAGGCTTTTCACCTGGTGTTGGAGGGACTCCGCAGAGACGGAGTGGTGGTCCCTGTGCCCACGGAAGAGAGGTTCAGGGGTTTTTACTCCAACCTCTTTATTGTCCCAAAGAAGGACGGCTCTTTTCGCCCGGTTTTGGACCTCAAGTTGTTCAACCGTCACGTGTTGGTTCGGAAGTTCCGCATGGAATCCCTGCGCTCAGTGATCGCGGCGGTGTCACAGGGAGACTTCCTAGCGTCCATCGATATCAGGGACGCTTACCTTCACGTCCCCATTGCACCAGCTCATCAGCGCTGGTTGAGATTCGCAGTGGGGGAAGAGCACTTCCAATTTGTGGCACTGCCATTCGGGCTAGCCTCAGCACCACGGGTGTTCACAAAGGTGATGGCCTCCATGATGGCTCTCCTGCATGCGCAGGGACACGCCGTCATACCCTATTTGGACGACCTGTTGGTCAGGGCGCCATCGGAAGACCTTTGTCGGGTGAGCCTGGAGGTGACCATGAAGTCCCTGGAACGGTTCGGGTGGCTTATCAACATTCAAAAGTCGACCCTGGTTCCGACCCAGTCATTGACATATCTGGGCATGGACTTCCACACGGACTCGGCCCTGGTGTCCCTACCTCAAGCCAAGCAGCTTGCGATCCAATCAGGAGTGCAGAATGTCCTCCTGTCTCCACAGTCATCCCTACGGGTATTGATGAGACTGGTGGGTCGCATGGTAGCGGCGATAGAGGCGGTGCCGTTCGCACAGTTTCGCCTCCGTCCTCTCCAGCTGGAGATTCTTCGCAGATGGGACAAGAGGACGGTCTCTCTGAATCGGCTGGTGACACTGTCACAACCAACCAGGGACTCTCTACAGTGGTGGCTCCAGCCACATCACCTGTCACAGGGCCGGTCCTTCCTAAAACCGTCATGGTTAGTGGTGACCACCGACGCCAGTCTGAAGGGCTGGGGGGCGGTGTTCTTGCACCACAGGGCTCAAGGCCTCTGGACTCAGTCGGAGTCGGCGTTGCAGATCAACGTGCTGGAGATCAAGGCGGTCTATCTGGCGCTACTGGCGTTTCAGAAATTCCTGTCAGGACAGCCCATTCGGGTACAGTCCGACAATGCGACGGCCGTCGCCTACATAAATCATCAGGGAGGGACCAGAAGTGCTCAGGCCCTCGCCGAAGTCCACCGCATTCTACTCTGGGTGGAGGAAAACGGCTGCCTGATCTCCGCAGTTCACATCCCAGGGGTCGAGAACTGGGAGGCCGACTATCTGAGCCGACAGGGGATGGACGCCGGAGAGTGGTCCCTACATCCAGACGTCTTCCGGGACATCTGCGGCAGGTGGGGCACTCCGGACGTGGATCTGATGGCCTCACGGCTGAATCATCAGGTGCCCCAATACATGGCGAGATCTTGGGATCCCCAGTCTCTGGGGGCGGACGCCCTGATCCTGAGCTGGTCCAGCTTTCAGCTGCCATATGTGTTTCCGCCTCTGGCTCTGATTCCCAGGGTCCTGTGGAAGATCAGGACAGAATGCAGAGTGGCCATTCTAGTGGCTCCAGATTGGCCCAGGAGGTCTTGGTACCCGGACCTGTGGCAACTGTCAGGCGGACACAGGTGGGCTCTTCCAGAACGCGCAGATCTACTCGCGCAAGGCCCATTCTTCCACCTCAATTCCAGGGCCCTCAGATTGACTGCATGGCTCTTGAGGCCTGGCTGCTGACATCCAGAGGTTTCTCTCCTACAGTGGTTGCCACTATGAATCGGGCAAGGAAACCTGTTTCCAGGAAGATATACCACAGAACGTGGAAAATCTTTTTCTCCTGGTGTGCCTCTGGTGGCCGCTCTCCGTGGCCTTTGTCTATCCCGACATTGTTGGCCTTCCTACAGTCGGGGTTGGAGTTGGGATTATCCCTTGGCTCTCTGAAAGGTCAAGTATCAGCACTTTCAGTGTTGTTTGACAGGCGCTTGGCGCTCCTCCCGAAGGTACGTCAATTTCTGCAGGGGGTGTCTCGGGTGGTCCCGCCCTATAGACGACCTCTGGACCCTTGGGACCTAAACATGGTCCTGGCGACACTGCAGAAACCGCCGTTTGAGCCACTGAGAGACGTCTCTCTCTCTCGTCTGTCCCAGAAGGTGGTCTTTCTGGTGGCGATTACGTCTCTGAGACGGGTCTCAGAATTGGCTGCACTTTCGTGCAAGTCTCCCTTTCTGGTGGTTCACCAAGACAAGGTGGTGTTGCGCCCACGGCCTGAATTTCTGCCGAAGGTGGTTTCAACGTTTCACCTAAACCAGGAGATCGTTCTTCCATCATTTTGCCCCGCTCCCGTTCATCAGGTTGAGCGCGACCTCCATACTCTGGATCTCGTGAGAGCTGTACGCATTTATGTGTCCAGGACCGCCTCCTTTAGGAGTTCGGATTCCTTATTTGTCCTCACGATGGGTCGCTGTAAGGGGGCCGCGGCTTCGAAGTCGACCTTGGCCAGATGGATCAAGGCTCCCATTCAGGAGGCGTACCGGTCTTCTGGTTTGCCTCTCCCGGTGGGTTTGAAGGCACACTCTACGAGAGCTGTAGGTGCCTCCTGGGCCTTGCGACATCGAGCTTCTGCTCTACAGGTGTGTCAGGCGGCCACTTGGTCCAGCCTGCACACTTTCTCTAAGCACTATATGGTGCATGCCCATGCCTCTGCGGATGCGAGTTTGGGCAGGCGGGTTCTCCAGGCGGCGGTTGCCCACCTTTAGAGGGAACCATGTGTTATCCGTCTTGTTGAGGAACTCTTCCCGCCCTGGGGTATTGCTTTAGGACATCCCCATTGTCTGGGTCTCCCATTATGACGACCAGAAAAAAGAGAATTTTGTTTACGTACCGTAAATTCTTTTTTCTTTAGTCATCAATGGGAGACCCAGCACCCACCCAGTTGTTCCGTTGCATATTTTGCACTTGTTCTGTTCTCTGTTGAGACAGTGTTTGCCGGGTTGTTGAACCGTCTGTGCACGGCATTCTTCCCGATGTTTCGGGTGTGGTTTAATTTCTCCTCGCAGCTTATGGACTAAACTGAGGATGTCTCCTACGGTGGGGGTTTATAAGCGGAGGAGGCGGTGTCTACAAACTTGTAGTACCTAGTGTGACCTCCGGAGGGCAGAGCCCTAAACCCCATTGTCTGGGTCTCCCATTGATGACTAAAGAAAAAAGAATTTACGGTACGTAAACAAAATTCTCTTTGTTTCTGCAAAAGGGATGGCTAGAAATGATAAGAGGGGGTGCAGGGACAGGTCTAAAGATAAGGGGGGGGTCAGTTTCTGGGTTTAGGATCACTTGAAAGGCTGAAACCTGAGAGGCTGAAAGGGCAGGGCTTTACTGAAGGGAGGGGGGGAGAGGAGGCTGACAGGCACATGAACACTGCAGGAGGACAAGCTAGGTAACACCCAGTCGGCCACATTTTTTAAAGTTTATAAAGCTATATCTTAGCTTCTACTAAACAGTTTTTTTTAGCAAAAAACTATTGCCCCAAATGTGTGTGCTGGGTGTAGGGACACATATTAACAGTCCGGGGGGGGTCATTTGGGGTGGTTGGTTCCCTTTAACACATGTTTTTCTACACTGTGTGCACAAGTATTAGGTAAGTTATTATATGACCGTATTATCAATGTTATGGATATTTTCCAACTCCAATCTGTATAACCTTGAATGCTTATGGCTAAAGTGTATCAGGTGAGGTGTATTTGTGTAATGAGGGTGGTTGTGATCTAAGGGTACCGTCACACGGGGCGATCTCTCTGGTGAAGTTGCGGCAACATCGCTCATGAGTTGCCGCGTGTGACAGGGCGATAATAAGGCGATAAGTTGCCTAAGCAACATCGCCAGGTTTCCCAACATGTTGGGAAACCTGGCGATGTTGCTCAGGTGATCTGCCTGCATCGTCCTGTGTGACTCCGCAACTGTGATGTTGCCGGCCACTTCCCCCATAGACTCCCATGTTATGGATCGCTGCCAGCGATAGTTGCTGGCAAGATCGCAGATGCGTTGCTGGGGATATCGCTGCGTGTGACATCGCAACAGCAACCATGGCAGCGCACCAAAAAAGTGCACACTTCCGTGAGTTGCCAGCGATATCATCACCCTTTATCAGGGTGTGCAGAATTATTAGGCCGCATTACTTTTCATTCAAAATGGCCCAAAAAGATTTTTCTAGGTGAGGAAAAAAAACTCTTATAGCATTCTCATGATATACAGATGTCAGTTGAGGGGAAAAAAACGCACAACACTCTCCTGACACTCAACAACTTTACTGGCTGAGAATCTGGATGATTTAATACACATGTATGTGAATGCACCCTTACACTGATCACTACCATGGAGTGCGGAGTTTTTAGTGAGTACATGGGGCTAGATTCAGTTTAGCATTTGTCCCTGACTAATGGCCAGTTTTTGATGTTTTTCATCTGTACTTCATTTATGCCTTTTTCTTCTAGTAATTTGCATCTTACTTGAAGTCTATGGTAGATGTTCATCTGGAGGGAGGGGGGGGAAGAGGTTGTTGTTTTATTCGGCACCGTGAGTGAAGTTTAGGGTTCTTAGTTGTTTCTCAAATTTATGATTTTGATTTTTCAAAAATGTGTAAATTATATTGCAGTTGTTCTCGAATTTCAATCTGAGGTGATAATATGTATGCCAGATATTTTGCTGCACATTTTGTGCCTTTGTAAGAAATGTGGACTCTTTGCTCTACAAGTGCACAAAAATCGATAAAGACAAAAATTAAGACCATTTTTGCTTTGATCAAAATTCATGAATGGAGTGCCCTACTTTGAAAAATTTGTTGCAGAAACTGCAACAAATATCAGTAGACAAAATGAAAAGTGACTTAAAGGGAACCTGTTGCTAAGGGGTTAATCTGCAGGTAGTAGTGTTTTAAAGCTGCCTGGATACTGATTGGAAGAGATCTGTATCCCTCTTGGCATTCTGTGACTTTCAGTCATAGGGGAGCGGCTGACGCGGCTTCAGTCACCACTCAGTGCACAATGAGCAGCGGCTGTAACCATACCCCGACACTGACTGACAGCCGGCTCAGCACTGATGCCTGGAGGACCACCTGTCAGTCAGTGTCGTGGTGTATTTACAGACCCCACTTATTGTGTACTGAGCGGTGACTGAAGCTGCGTCATTGGCACATCTATGACTGAAAGCCTGAGGCTGCTGAAAGGAATAGGGTAAATGGTTCCAGAGGCTTTAGAACACTAGCTACCCGCAGATTGACCTCACATCTGCAGTTTAATGGTGGTTTTTCAACACGACTGGTTCCTTGAACAAAAGATATGGAAATAATTGGTGAACTCAGATAATAATTATATATTATAATTATAATCATAACAACTGGGGCCATGATGTATAAAATGTAATGACACTAGTGACCTTTTCTAATAGAAAGATATTTTGTTTGTAGGATGCGGCATCCCTTGGCTCACAAAAAGGGGGGATCACCAGACAGGGCTGGTTGTACAAA
Source organism: Allobates femoralis (assembly GCA_033576535.1). NCBI lineage: Eukaryota > Metazoa > Chordata > Amphibia > Anura > Aromobatidae > Allobates > Allobates femoralis. Next base: position 538,499,727 of record JARQOC010000002.1, read on the forward strand.
GGAAACATGAACAGTGCAATAAGCGTCACCATGAGGGTGAGTATCAATATTGTATGGAATCCAAGTATAAAATGGCCACCACCTATTCAGTGTAGAGCTGTATATTAGTGTATGCCCTAACAAGATAATGGAAATCTGAGTAAATCCACAATTCACTTATTACAAACCAAATCTAACCGACGCCCTCTCTTCTAAGAGCCATGTTGATAATCTGATCATGTTTAGCCATTCCCTTAAAGGAGTTGTTTATACCTTCTGCATGGACCAACAAGTTAATGCGATGCCTTAGAGACGTTTACTTTGCCATCTTATGGTACTTTTTATATTTAGTGTATTTTTGTTAAAAAAATTATCCGCTTCTTGTAGAAAGAAATAATTTTACAACATCTGCAAGGAGTTTGTATGTTCTCACCACCTTTTCATGGGTTTCCTCCGCCTTCTCCATTTCCTCCCACCCTCCAGAAACATACTGATTGTGGCTCACAATCTGGATCCCCTATGGGGACAGTGATGATGTCAGTAAAGCGTTGTGGATTTTTAGTGCTATATAAGTGAATAAATATTATTATTGTATTGTTATTATTATTATTATTATTATTATTATTATTATTGGCCTTATCCCCTTATCCATAAGGATGAATAACATTTTTTTTCTTTCAGTCTTTTAAAAGGAGGTTTTTCCACCTCATTCAGCTTGGTGATGGCTCGTACAACTTAAATTTCTACAAAGATGAAAAAATCTCCAAAGAACCCAAGGGATCAATATTTCTTGATTCTTGCATGGGTGTTGTACAGGTAAATGTCCTTTGTGTAATTGTCTTGCTTTTAATATCCTGCTTTATCATTTATTAGGTAATAGTACTGTCATGGAGGCAGGTTTTACCACTGTTTTATATGTTACACCAGAGGTCCCCAACTCCAGGCCTCAAGGCCCACCAACAGTGCAGGTTTTCAGGATCTCCTTAGTATTGCACAGGGCTTGGAATCATTACCTGTGCAGATGATCACATTAGCACCTGTGCAATACTAAGGAAATCCTGAAAACCTGCACTGTTGGCGGCCCTTGAGGCCTGGAGTTGGGGACCTCTGTGTTACACACTATTTTATTCTTTGACCATATACAGTATGTAATCTCTGTCTGTTCTGACATCAGTCCCATGTAAATAGCATTTGTTTTAGGGCGCAGAATGCCATTCTTATACCACTATTCCAGCTGATCTCAGGACTCATGTTTGTAGTTCACTATTGTGAATCCCTACCTTCTTTTGTAAATGAAAATGAGGGCACTTGCACACGAGCGGGCAGCCTTGTTATGTCTAGCTCCAAGTGATAGCGTTCAGCCACACCAAGGGTGCAGACTCACTGCCAGTTTATAGATATGTCTACACTTAGTTTTCAGCCATAGGACTTTTTATCCTCTTTATTTAGAAACATGATCTTTTTTTTTAACTCCTTGATAGACTTGAATTTTTTCATCATCATTCGTCATTTGCTTTTTACACGTCAGCTTTACTTATATTTCGCATGAAAAATTGTTGAAGACTGCCCTATGTTATATCGTAATCTGCATTTTGTTAAGGATATTAATTAGAAGCAGAGTCTGAGAATACTGTGGGCTTATGAATTATTTGAAGGAAAGGAAGGTGCAGCCAGTGCTGAGCGCAGATCTGGCAGACGCTTTGTGTCTGAGAATGGAGGTGTCCTCTGGGGATGGGAGTGTTACATTTTCTTAGCAGCATGTTCGGGTTCAGGAAGTATTTGCTGTTTTTTCTGCACTTGGCGCTCACCCATATTTTTAGAATAAATGTGAAAAAAACACCTCTAACCTTGCTGTACATTCTTAATAGGTTACATACAGGCTCCTAGTCCAAGTGGGATTACAGACATGGGAGAGAACATTCTTAGCTGCAGATAGATATATTCTTATATATACATTATATATACTTTGGAGCTAGCTAATGGTGGAATGTTGCCATCATCACATTTGCCCCCACACTACAACTGTTATTAGGAAGATAATACAAGACATAGTTCTTTCACACATTACCAAGTAGATTTCATTTCCTGCCCTACTTATTACTCATTCAGAATACCTTTTCTGACACCTCTCCATTAACACTTCTTAACCTCTATAGCCATGTACTTTACAGTGCCGTAGAAAACTGCTGCCAATATTAAAATGTGGGAGTCTCGTAATAAAATCCCCAATGTTTCGGTATTAAATCCCACGATTCCCAAAATGACCCACTCTGCCATGGAGCTACAAAGGCAGCGTAAAAAATACTATTTTTTTTCTAATCTCACTCTTGTGTACACCTGATCCCTGGAACGTGCACATTTCTTAGCAGAGCCTATTGACTTAAATAGGTTTATGTGACATGTGCAGATATGGGCCCTGAGTGTCAGGTTGAAAGGCCAATATAGGAGACGTAAAGGAATTATGAACTACTTGGACAACCCCTTCTGATTCCATATGTGTCCCACAGGTATATTAATAAAGCCTGTACTCACCTCCTGTGCTGGTGCTGTTCCATCAGTCTCTGTAATCATCAACCTGTGGAATCAGAAGGTGGTGTCCTACTACTGGACAGCCCATCTAAAGGATGCTATCCACAAAAATCAAGGCAAGGAGCACATAGCAATATATTCTGAAGGTCCGGTCCCTGACTGACCCTCAGCAATTTACATGTGCCACAGTTCAAGAATAAATTACTGTGCGCAGGTTTCCCTGGTTGTGGGATTATGACATATTTTAGGAGTGCATTACAATGAAACAGAATGGAAGGAGATATTTATACAGGAAAATCTGATCTGATAACTGGATCCCTTTCATGTATATTCTGCAGTTTATATGTAAACAGCTTGAAGTCAAGTGCTGAAATGATTATTTTTTTTTTTTTTTTTAGTTGTTAGTGTTTTAATTTTCCTATTTTGTTAGAGAAGTATTTAACATGTCATTAAAATCATTCTGCGACTGCACATCATTATGGTTCTGGGAAAAATCTCAGTTGTATAATTTCTTTTAGAACAACCGAGTGCGGCGCTTTGCCTTTGAGTTGAAGATGCAAGACAAAAGCAGTTATCTCCTTGCTGCAGACAGCGATGCGGAAATGGAGGAGTGGATCAGCACTCTTAATAAAATATTGCAACTGAACTTTGAAGCTGCTATGCAAGAGAAGAGAAATGGAGAATCACACGAAGGTCTGATATATGTGATGACTGTTATACAATGATTGTGTTTTACCATTACATGTGGCCTTAGCCAGTAGAAAAATTCACTCTTGGAATATAGATGGGCCACACACACTCATCTGATTTTGTACTGTCTTGCACAAGGTTATTTTTTTTTTTTTATCAGACAGTCCTGTTTACTAGAACTCTTAAACCTTGAGGACATCTTAGGGTGCCGTTAAAGCATCCGACACGCGGAGATGTCTGCGGCGACGGGCGGGAGTGCGCACGCTTTTGGCGCCCCGCCAGCGTCGCCGCCCCCTGTTTATACGGGGAGACATCTCCGGCGATGGGTCGGCGAGCTGAGAGGCGGCATCGCGCCGTGGTGTCTCAAGACCCCAGCGGCGATGCAGGACAAGATGGGAGCCTATGGCTCCCATCGCCTGTCAGCTCGCCGGCGGCCGTTTAAATGGGGCGATATCATCACATTGCCCCAGATCGGCCGCCTGGTTTCACATCACTGATGTGAAACCAGGCGAGCTGTAAGAGGCGCCGACATCGCCCCATTACATTAGGCGACGTAGGGGCGATGTCGCTGCCGATAGGCCACGCCTCTACGTCGCCTATGTAATCGGCAGCGATGTCGCCAGGTGTAACTGGGCCTTTAGACTATTGTCAGCTGAACCCAGATTGTCCAATGCATATAGGAGTACCCAGAATTTATTGATGGGGTAATTAAGGATCCGCATGTCCAATTTGAACTGCCAGTCTTTTTCTTTTCCCAGAGATAAATCTAGTTCTCTCACAGAGAACATTGAACCGGTCAGTCAGACAACTCCTGTGTATGGGACAATCAGCCATAGAGGCTTCCAGCCGAAGTATCAGCTGAACCATCATTTGGCCAACAGTCATCTAATGTGTATGGTGGGCTTTAGACCTTATACAAGATTATGTGTGATTTGGAGCATACGTTCACCACCACACATTCTGTATAACAACAATATTCCCCCTTAAGATCCTTTATTCTATGAGAGGATACACTGGCACACAACAATGGAACATGGAATGGACTCTATACTCAGGCATAGAAAAAGTTGTGAATTCTTTTAACTTGAGACACTTAATGGTGATTATTTAATCGAATTTCTTTTCTAGATGTTTTCAGAGCATTTTCTAAATGTGATCCTTCTATTTCTTTAATGTTTGTATTTTTAGATGATGAGCAAAGCAAGTTTGACTCTTCATCTTCAAGTATTGATAGTTATCTCCCAGAGAAGGTGAGTATTCTACATTTACACATATTTCATTATTATTTCTATGGTATCTGGTTTTGTTTTGATTTTGTTTTGTTTTTAACTAGGCTAAAGTGTAATTTCTACCTTTTTGGTTATGTATCACATTTGGCCCTTAGAAGTAGGCAAACAGTCTCATATGAAGGACAACACATGACAAATTACACTATGTCATAATTTATATGACAAAGACTAGGTCAAAATGCAGAAGCGGAATGTGAAAAATTAAGTACACCCTTACTGCTTCGATAGAAATTAAGAAGAGGGAACAATAAAGATAGATGTTGCTAATCGGACCACAACTATAAACGACAGAAGTTTTGGCAGTTTGCTGATCAAGAAGATTTTGTGTGCGAAGGAGGAAAGACAATCGTAATAATCTTCATGAAACAATTTTTGCTGCCCATCCTTTTGGGAAAATTTCTCATTCATTCAATAATGAAACAATATTATTAACAAGTAGAAATCATTCAAGACTGTTCACCTCTTACCAAAGCCGCTGCGGTCCAGTGGAATCATCTTTTACCTGTAACGTATGACTGTTTCCAAGTCAGACGTTGCATCACAATCTCCTAAGTCATCTCTATGAGAGCTAGAACGAGGCTCTCATAGAGTTAAATTGATTTGTGACCTCTAGCGTGCTCCATGAAAAACTGGAGCTGACAGCAGGTCACTTTGTGGCACTGACCGAACGGAGCGCCACTGGAAAAGGATGAAGGTGATGGTAGGAGAGCATCAGACAGGAGGCAGGGGACTTTGATCAACCTTTTATTATGCGATGTATTTAATTTTTCATAAACTGCTTCTGCATTTTTGCCAAGTTATTATCAAATTACAAAACTATGCAAATGTCACGTTGTTCATCTGAGGTTGTATTTACCTAATTTTAAGTGTTTAGTAGCCTCGAGAATGTCCCCAAGATGATTGTCGTGGGAGAGAAGTATCTTCTGACACAATGAATTTCCAATGATCTATCTTTTAGTTCTCCAGGTTAAGTCCATGCCAGAGGAGCCTGGCTCTTTCACAGATAACACACAAGCTTGTCAGTAGATGTTGAGCATTTCTGTGTATGGACGCCTCGGGAGTGATAGCTGTTAACTGAATGTTTGGCCATCAGCTATCCATTATTTAAGTGGGAGTTCTGGTATATGCCATAGTATTACATAATATATATTTTTATTGTTAAATAGTGGTTATCAAGGCCCTTTTTTTTTTCTTTCTTTTACTATGTTCCTAAGACTTAACAGGCAGGTAGTTCGTAACTACAGGGTGTGCTTAAAAGTTTACATACCCTGGCAGATTTTTTGCTTTCTTGTTCTTTTTTCGAGAAATGAATGATAACACAAAAACTTTTTTCCACTCATGGTTAGTGGTTTGGGTGAAGCCATTTATTGTCAAACTACTGTGTTTTCACATCCAAATAACCCTGATCAAAATTTCACATACCCTGGTGATGTTGGCCTGATAACATGCACAGACGTTGACACAAATGGGTTTGAATGGCTCCTGTGACCTGTTTGCTTGTAAGTTTCTGGGATCCAGACACTTTTGCATCTTTCATCCAGCCACTAACATTTCTGGATTGTGAGTCATGGGGAAAGCAACAGAATTGTTAACGGATCTACAGGAAAAGTCAATTGAACTGTATAAAACAGGAAAGGGATACAAAAAGATATCCAAGGAATTGATAATGCCAGTCAGCAGTGTTCAAACTGTGATTAACAAATTGAAAACTACCAAAAAAGACTTAAAGCTGTCATTGATGTTAGAGGGGGCAATACATGGTATTAAGAATTCGGGGTATGTGAACTTTTAATCAGAGTCATTTGGATGTCATGATTTAAAGAGAAGAGACACAGTAGTTTGACAATAAATGGCTTCACTAAACCACTAACCATGATTAGAAAGAAAGATTTCTCCTTCGCCTCATTGGGGGACACAGGACCATGGGTGTTATGCTGCTGTACACTAGGAGGCGACAGTATGCAGAATCTGTAAAAGAGTTAAGTGGCTCCTCCTCTGCAGTATACACCTCTGGAGCAGGAAGTGCTTCACCTTTTGCTTAGTTTCGTTAGGAGAAACACCTAAATTTTATTTTTCTTAACATTTTTTACTTTTTCTCTCTTTCTTTAATGATGAAGAAAAAGTTGGTCTCTGGCGAGACCCCCGGCATGCTCCTTCCTCGGCCCCCCACTTTTAGCGGCGCCTGGTTGAAGTTGAGCGGTCGATCCACATCCTGCTCCTTCCTCGGCACCCACAAGTTGGGGTGCTGGGTTGAAGTCGAGATGATGGGCCTCCTTCCCCTGGTCCCCACTGTTGGGGTCTCTGGGTTGAGGCTCAGCAAGTGCCCTCGGGCGGTGGACAGCAGCATCCCTCCATAATCAACCCTTTGGGGCTTTTAGGTGGAGGCACCACAGGTAGGGCGCACAGGACAGCTTCACTGCCTGTGTGCTGCAACACAATTAAGAAGCCTCAGACAGGCTGTGTGCTGCTAAAAGCACACACTGCTGCACAGTCCAGGGCTGTAGTACACCAGGCCAGGAGCCTTAGCACGACTACAGGCATCTGAAATCACCGGAGGCCATCAGGCAAGGTCACAGGTGACCCAGGAGCACAGACTCCCTGTGCCCTCGCAGTCCGACACCTAGCTGGTTAACACCTGCAGGGCCAGCCGATTCCAGGAGACCCAGTTTTCAGGGATCCTGCGGGGGCCGCCACCGCAATAGCGCAGCACTAACCGGGCGGTCCAGTGAGGTCCGGGTCCGTTCCGGTTCCGCTTCCTGCAGGGGCACACTAATTGAGGCCGCGGCTTTGGCCTAGCGCAAAGCCGCTGCCGCTTTCCCCGACCCTGGTCCATCCCCTGATGATGAGAATGACGCGGACAGCGTCAGAGGGGGAGGCGGACCGAAGCTACTGCTCACAAAGGAAGGCAGGACGGCGGTGAAGGGCGCAAGCATCCCCTACATGCAGAGACATAATGGTACCGCCCCTGCTACAAGCAGCGGCGGCCATTACAGCAAGGTGCATCTTTATAACACAAAGGGGGCCCACTACACAGTACCAGCGGTGGGCCTTTAGAAAAATAAAACAGCAGCCACAATAAGGCTGGATGCTGCACAGCTTCATAGTAGCACCAACATAATAGAACTCCTTCCCTGCTGAAGTGTAGGAACACAAAGTGCCTACCTAATACAAGTGAGTCAAGACATTAAAAAACACAGCAGGGGTTACCCTTCTGCGTCACCCCTCGGCACATGCAAGCCAAGGTCTGGGAGGCCAGCAATGCTTTCCCTAGGCTACAGCCCTCAAAACAGGCAGCGAGAACCTGAGGTCAAGGAACCCAGCAGGGCTCCCTGCCTGCTGCAGCCTAAAACATAGATATAAGACAGCGCCCAAAGAGGCTAGAACATATAATCGGCACGGCCTCGCTGGTTGCCTGTCGCCAATGGCAACCGTAAAACAATCACGATATTCTGCTGCAGCTTGTCCTCCTCACACCTCATAATCCAAAAGCTCTAAGGTCGCCAGACATGTAAGTGCAGTACCAGCCGTAGCGGAAACAACACATTTTAGCAAGCAAAGCTACATAAGACATTCCCGCAGGGACATCTCCTAGCCAGAAGTATCTCTTTAGAACAAGGAGTATACCTTACATCCATAGACAGAACGCTTTGCAGCGTACTCAACATGTCACAAAGAAGTAAGTTGCAATCCAAAATCGTGGCAATTTGGGTCAAAGCAATTGCAGTTCCCGATAAGGCATGACAGTCATGGCGAAAGTCATACATACCATCCAACCAGGAATTGTCACCATCCTTCTAGCCCAGCACGATCAGCTTATCAAAGCACCGAGTTACAGCCTACAAAAACAGCGTCTCGAGCACTGTAGACTGTTTAGAAATATAAAAAAGCTCAGCAGCCTCCACAATGATAGCCCTGCGCCAACCGTTCAGTGTAACGCAGCAAGGGCAAAACAATCCACAGGAATGGTGTACCTAGCGTCCTTCACCAGATGGTCGCTCACTAGCGTATCCAGCCACTCTTACGCTCAAACAAGGAAAATATTTCACTGTGCAGGTGATGGACAATAGCTTGGCAGATCAACAGCCACAAGTCTTACCATTTTTAGCAGGAAATCCGCAGGCTTATTCAGCAGTCTCCGTCAATCCTTCACAATTCGCCATGACAGTTCTAGCCAAGATAGTGACAGCAAAGAAAGCAGTGCCAGTGGCTCAGACACCTATGGTTTTGTCAAATTGACATTCTCAAGCAAGGCACAAGTCCGAAATGTGGATCCACTTACCTACATCACAAGACGTATGACAGAAGTCTTGTCCTCTCATCAAGGTGCCCTTCAATCTACGAATATTCAGCCACTAGGTCTTATACTGAAGTCAGTCACATTCTATCTGTCACACATGGTAGAAGGCATGCAGACAATGACTGAGGGGACAGATGTCATCCACTAAAACGGAAGTCACTGTCGCCAAGCGACGTAAGTGTTCGCTACATCCGTCACTACGGGGAATCCCTCGACACTGTACGGATAGCTGTTATCAGACCAGGGAAAAATCATTTCAAAATCGGAATTCTTAACATGCCGCCAGAGGAATTCACAAACACGGTACCTTTATCCTAAGGCCCTCAGTCAGGCCGGCCACCGCCAGAAAAACATACACATAGCATTGACTGACTCACGCCTCAAGGCCAAGGGCCAATAGTCCTAGCCATGTCTCAGGGCTCACAGTCAACAGGATGCAAGCATTAGTCCAAGCATATAGCCGCCTCTGTCTCATCCATACATCGTTCCCCACTAACATAGTAGTGCGGAATATCAAAGAAGAATGTCACCTGATCATCTTTAGAGCCTCAGACTGGCCCTTAGTATGCAGATTCGTGCAACTCATACCAACAGTACCATGACGACTAACACAGGACAGACCTGCTCACTCCAGCCAAATTCTTGAAGAAGCCTCTCCGGGTCTTTTCCATTGACTCTATTTCATACCATCAGCACTCCATTTTTTCCACACAGACCTACACTTAGGTCTGTCGTTAGCCTCTTACGCAGCACGTCTCAGCCGTTTCTCATTCTTCCAAATACGTATTGCAAACAAAATTGTAGAAAAGACTTCCTTCACAAGGGCTGCCAAGTAAGGTCTACAGACGACAAGGCTACTCACGTAGGACCGAAACTTCGTTCTCACGAACAGACAACAACCGCCTTTCAAAACTCAATTCACTATTACCCTTAGCATGCGCATCCAGCCAGGATAGGTTCAAGGATAATTACCGTTTTCAGCAGACAATTGGTAATTGCAGCACGCTCAGGTAAAACATCTATTCTAGTCTCTCACCAAGACAAGATTAACATACAGATGACTCCATCCTTATCCCACAGACGGTATATTTCTAACAACTAGCGTAAGACATTTCGCTGTCCTGGCGGCGTCCGCCTCCAGTTCGGCAGGTCATGCAGGACATACATATACAATGGCTAGTCAAGCTCATACACATCGCAGTATCCAAAGCAGAGTCCATTATAAAAGTCGGATTAGCTTTATGCCTTCTTCCAAAGGACAGAAATACAAAAAGTCTCCGCTTCTAAAAATACTCTAATCAAATAGTCGTCTATCCATCAAAAGCACTTCAGTCATTAAAAAAACACACCCATTACAGCAGTGTCAGGGCACATTCTACTATGACCGTTATGGTCTCCTCAGCCATTCGACCCCATGGTCAGTGCAACAAATATGTAGCGCAGCCACACGGTGAGCCCTCACTCATATTCAAGGCACTGCAGTATTTACACTTAGTACAGCGGTCCTCCTGTCGGTACATAGTCATCACTGCACATACTCAGTGTTACTAGTTCCATTTCCAGTTCCCACCCAGGGACTGCTTTAGAACGTCCCATGGTCCTGTGTCCCCCAATGAGGCGAAGGAGAAAAGGAGAATATTGTGTACTCACCGTAAATTCCTTTTCTCTTAGCCTCTAATTGGGGGACACAGCACCCACCCTATTGCCTTGGGGGGCCTTTGCTACAGTTCTCACATAGCTTGTCAGCGGTTACATGGTTGACATAGTTACGCATGTGTGACTATTAGCACGGTGGACGGTGACAGTTTAAACTGGTGCCTGTTTGGTTACAGGCCTTGTAGTCCTGTAAGCCTGTTTAGGTCAGGCCTTGTTACTCAATTATTGCTCCGTTAACTCTGCCCTGCTAACACAGATGCCTGGTTAGACCGGCCTTGTGGTACTATTATTATAATGATACCTCTTAACTGCTAACACACGTGCCTGTTTAGTTGCATGCCTGGTTACACGGTTATTACTTCATTAGCTATATCTGTGTACACAGGTTGCCTGTGTGGTTACAGGCATTGTTTTACTGTTGTTATCTGTTAACTCTCCTACTGCTTTAGCAGGAATTTATGCCGAGTACACAAAATTCTCCTTTTTGTGTTATCATTCATATTCTCTGAAAAAAGGCCAAGAAAGCAATAAATCTGCCGAGGTATGTAAACTTTTGAGTACAACTATAAATGCATGTTTTACCTGGTGTCGGCTCAGAGCGGTTATTGTCTGCTCCTATGACGATTTTGCTCATTGACATTAACAGAGCAGCTCTTCTTCCGGGTCACTCTAGATAGGGCATAACTTCCAGCAATTGACTGCCAACATCCCACAATTAGGCAATGAGGAGTTGACTATCAATCAGTATGACATCAACAATCACGCCTGGTCAACATAACAAGCGGAAGACCAGCGGTTGCTCAGTCAACGTGACATCAGTGGAAGCGTGGAATCGCCATCTGTGACTGTTCAGAGACAGCAGAAATTGGTGGCTGACCTGCTAGTTCTTTGACTCGCAATAAAAAATTAAAATTGTCCCAGATAAACCCTTTAAAGAGGACCTGTCACCCCCTGGTGCTATGCTAATTGAATGCACCACCATGTATGCTGCATTCAGGGAAGGGGTCCCCCATGTCTCTAGCTCCCCTGTAAGTTGTTAAAAAGACTTTATAAATTGTACAGATAACGAGTCCGGAGGGACTTACTCAGTAATGAGTCATCGCTGTTGCTGGTGTCATCCCTGCCTCCAGCCTCTCTGTGCTACCTCCAGCCCCCTCTTGTTCAGCCTCCTGTATGTGTCATCACTGTTGCTAATGTCCTCCCCGCCACCAGCCCAAGTCTTTTGAACAGCTTACAGGGGGGCTAGAGACATGGGGGACCCCTTCCCTGAATGCAGCAGTCAGGCTGCATTCAGTGCTGCATTCAGTTAGCATAGCACCAGGGGGGGTGACAGGTCCTCTTTAATTATGGTAATTAAACTACACAATTTTCTAATTTTTTATCAAAACTTCACTGGTGTATTATCTATATTGCGGTATCTATTAAACATAATGTTGCATTGTTATGCTTTCCCTATATCATATTTCTTTTTATTAAGCCGTGGTTCATAATCCCTTGAGATTGGTTATTAAGTGTAAAAAAAAAAAAAAAAAAAAAAATAGATTTTAGGTTTTCAATATTTTTTGTCTTTTCTTGGTATTAGAATAAGCCTTGAGAAAAATTTGGGTTTGTTATTAGATATTTCGTGTCTAGTAAGGAGACCAGTTTCTGATGTAATTGTTTCCTTTGCTCCAGAATAGATAGATGTGGTTAATCTAAAGCACTCTTTGTTTATTAGGAGTCTGAAACCTACAGGCCGTGTTCTGCTTGCCAGGTTCACACAGCCTGCAGTCCAACTCCACTTCATATTAGAGCTGCTGTGTACCCTATCCAGTTACCGTGTATTTATACAGGCCAACCAGTGTTCTCTCCCTGACACATCTCTGACACGTCCGAAAACCACTTTAGATGGAATTTCTTATTATTTTTTGCAATCCTTTGCCTTATTAGGGGCCCGGATCTGCATGGGTAGTGATTCGGTTTAGCCACTATGTCTGACAATTGCACTAATGGAATAAGAGATTCATAGCAGCCAACAAATCTGCAGAAATTGACTGATGGTATCATTAAGTCAACGTGGATCAGAATCTCTAGGGAATGTTTCCAGGATCTTATTAAATGAAAATGAAGATGGCTTGTTACTAGGAAGGTCTGTGAAGTCATAGTCTAGAAGATATTACAGTATGTAAGGTTACTGCATTTTTGGGGGTCTGTTACAGATACCTTTAGGGAGTCATAAATAATGTTGTTGTCGTTGTCACATTGATAAAAAAATTCAGTGTGTGAAAAATAATGGTAGACATTCCACCATTGGGCAAGTGTTTGAGGCTTTTTAAAGAATAAAATACTACATTATAGTTAAATCCATGAGGTCTTAATATCACACTTCAGGTTTGCATCCAAACTTAACATTTTTTGGATCCAAAGAAGAGCAGAATTTTTAGTCTTTTCATTTTATTTCCACTGTGTTTAGATTGCAGTTCTGGTTTGTCATAAAATGTTGACTAAAAATGAGTGCTGTAATCTGCAATATGTGAATGTGGTCTTTGGGAGGTGCGAGCTGTATTCTTACAATTGGTATTAAAAGGATTAGGGGCTGATTCATCAAGATGGGGATTTAGTAAACTCAAGCTACACTGGTCTTTCTGTAGTACATAGTGTCGTATACAGAATATTAAGAAGCGCACACCCCTTAATGAATTCAACGCCACTTCTCTGCTGTGTGCCACCATGTGCAGTGCCAAAGGTGGTACTCCATTAATTTTAGTAGATATAGCTTTCAAATCACCAGCATTTTTGATTACCGTATATACTCGTGTATAAGCTGACCCGTGTATAAGCCGACCCCCCTACTTTTGCCCCCAAAAACTGGGAAAACTTATTGACTCGCGTATAAGCCGAGGGTGGACTCCAGCACAGGTATACAGGCCCCCCATTGGTATACAGCAGGCCTCAGCAGTGGGGTATACAGCAGGCCCCAACAGTGGGGTATACAGCAGGCCCCAACAGTGGGGTATACAGCAGGCCCCAGCAGTGGGGTATACAGCAGGCCCCAGCAGTGGGGTATACAGCAGGCCCCAGCAGTGGGGTATACAGCAGGCCCCAACAGTGGGGTATACAGCAGGCCCCAGCAGTGGGGTATACAGCAGGCCCCAGCAGTGGGGTATACAGCAGGCCCCAGCAGTGGGGTATACAGCAGGCCCCAGCAGTGGGGTATACAGCAGGCCCCAGCAGTGGGGTATACAGCAGGCCCCAGCAGTGGGGTATACAGCAGGCCCCAGCAGTGGGGTATACAGCAGGCCCCAGCAGTGGGGTATACAGCAAGCCCCCAAGGGTGTAAGCAGGCCCCAAGGGTGTAAGCAGGCCCCCAGGGGAGTAAGCAGACCCCCAGGGGTGTAAGCAGGCCCCCAGGGGTGTAAGCAGGCCCCCAGGGGAGTAAGCAGGCCCCCAGGGGTGTAAGCAGGCCCCTAGGGGAATACAGCAGGCCCCTAGGGGAATACAGCAGGCCCCCAGGGGTGTAAGCAGGCCCCCAGGGGTGTAAGCAGGCCCCTAGGGGAATACAGCAGGCCCCTAGGGGAATACAGCAGGCCCCCAGGGGTGTAAGCAGGCCCCCAGGGGTGTAAGCAGGCCCCCAGGGGTGTAAGCAGGCCCCCAGGGGTGTAAGCAGGCCCCCAGGGGAATACAGCAGGCCCCCAGGGGTATATACAGAAGCCCCAGTGGCACTCGCCCCCCCCCCCCGCTTTGCAGAGTTCCCCCGCTTTGCAGAGCCCTCCCCTCCCCCGCTGCATTATGTTACCATCCAGGGTCTTCTTCACCGGAGGTCCTGCAGTCCATCCTCGCGCGCTGTGTTCCCGGTCTCTTGTGACCCGGCGGGCGCAGTGGAATGACGTCATCGCGCCGGGTCACGTGAGACCTGAACACAGCGCGCGGTGATGACTGCAGGACCTCCGGTGAAGAAGACCCTGGATGGTAAGATAATGCAGCGGGGAAGGGGGGGCTCTGCAAAGCGGGGGGGCTCTGCAAAGCGGAGGGGGGCTCTAAACATGCTGGGGGGGGGGCTAGTGCCACTAGGGGGCTGCTGTATACACTGGGGGGCTGTATGCACGGCTCCCCCTGCCGCTGTGATGGGCGGGGGGAGCCGTGCATATCTAATGAGCGGCCCCACGTGATGGGCCGCTGTCAGCAGCCTCCCCCCCGCCTCCTCCAGCCTCCCCAGCACCCGGCCTGTTAAAATCCTAGTAAAGTACCGTATTGACCCGTGTATAAGCCGAGGAGGTGACTTTTTAGCCCAATTTTTGGGCTGAAAAACTCGGCTTATACACGAGTATATACGGTAATTTGATTTGTCCCTTCTCTATTTTAGTATCGATGATTCAAACTGGCTTGCAACATTTTTGCAGAAGTTCCCTTTGTGTACCAAATTTTGGGACTTCTCAAAGCTTTAACACCTGTTTCTAGCATACGAGTTTTGATGAATTGGCCCCATAGACTTTGTTGGGAACTAGTGCTTTTTCAACATACATATATTGTGCTTGTAAACTCATTGTGAGAACATTCATATAGCATTAATTCCTTGGCACACGCAGTGTCACTTGCGTCTGCGGCAGATGCTGGGTGTGTTATACAGCCAGCGTCTGCAGGCAACAACAGAACTAAGGATTGAGGGAAGCAGATGGGTTTCCATAACAGCTGGGTTCTTACTAAAGGACTCTGTTTCTGCTGACTAGGTCTCCAAGTGAAGTTCATCCTAATGCTAAGATTTAGTAAGTGTAATAGTTAATATTACTTTATGTAGCACAAGCAATCAATCACAAGTTTAATTTCCCTATGATGACTTAAAAAGTGAAAATAAAAAACATTTGAATCACCCCTTTGTCTTAATTAAAAAATATATTTTGTATGACCACTTCTGTAAATCTCCTGTTTATCAAAATATAAAATGAATCTGTAAAGTAAATGCCACAAACACAATGGTACATTTTTTACCTTGCGAGAAGCATTCAATTCTGAGAGTAGAATGATGGCCAAGTCTAGAGCCCCTCCCCGAGTAGTGACATCCAACTCATGCCTCCTATCCCCCAACAGGACAAACACCCAGAACCCTCATTATTGGTATAATGACAACCAAAGCTTCCGCATAGAAATCAGACCACGTCAGTATACCTTTATCCACGTGGTTCCCACTTTACCCATCTTCGATATTCTCATATCAAGCACTCAGACGACACTATTGTATCCAGATTCAAGTAACTCTGACTGCCAGTAATCTCCAGCTTGCCATACTTAAATTTTATCTCTAAAGCCACTTTATGGTAATCCATATCTGCTCCTCTGTCGGACTGCTCACAAAAGTCACCGTCTGGAGACCTTCTCTTCATACCTGTTTGCTAGACCTGGTGTTAATGCCACGAGCCACAACTTAGAAATCACTTCTGTAAGAAAGAAGAAAATATGTTGACAGAACTTCTATATTTGAATCACAAATGCAAAAAATGCTATATAAATCAACCTAAATATCGTATGTACACCAAAATATTGCCAGTAAAATCTACAGCTCTCCACACATAATCAGGCCTTCTTACCGCACCATTGACTGCAAATACAAAAAATTCAGGACTCGGGAAGTAGATACCATCCAAATTTATTTTTAATTACAAATTTCAGGGTTTTTTTTTCCTTCACCACTTTATATATAAAAAAAAAAAAGGTATGCAAGTTTGGTATTACCATAATCATAGTGATATGAAGCATCATTCAACAAGGTGATGTATAGTGCACAATGACCATTGTGAAATCCGTACTCGAAAAACAATGGTGAAATTGTTGGTTTGTTTTTTTAACTCAGATTCACTGCACATTTTCCCCCGTTTTCCAGTTTATTGTGTGGAAAAATGAAATGTTTAAGTCAAAAGTACAAGTTCTTTTACGGCTGTGTTGACAGGAAAAATATAACAACTATGACTCTTGGAAAAAGGGAAGGAAATTGCAAAAACGGAAGATTGAAATGGGTTTAATTAAGTTGCAATTTAACTTTAATCCTAAAGACATGTTGCATGTATGTATTCTCTGTTTTTTATATAAGTTATTAAGGGAACATTATCATTTTCATTTGTTAGCCGTTATAAAGTACACTGAGTTCACTGTGCGGGGTATTGTGAAATCCTTCCCTTAAGATATGACGGAAATGGCCCTGCTAAATTTCGACTTTGAAAATGAAAAAGTAAACTGCCTGACTTTCCTTGATAAGCGTCCCACTGACTATGCTTAGAAGCCATGCCAACTTTTTTTTTTTCGTTTAAAAGACTGCCTGCTGTTGACTTTTTATCTATTATTGAGACGCTTATTGAAGGCCACAGAGGCCTTGATCTGTAGGAGTACTTTTGTTGTAGAGTTTTTTTATTTATGGTGACATTAAGTGTTGGGTAGCTGAGGAAATAACTTCACAAGAATCAATCTCTGCTGGCTTTAGGGCTGAGTTAGATTATGTAGGTACAGTTAGTCACGACTGCACATTGTTTAAAACATTTCTAAGCAATTATATACATCATACTGTTGATTTACACTTTGTAAAGAAATCATCTTTCACAGCCAGCAATATGAAGAGTTGATGTTTTTATACTGAATTCCATCCATTGACAAGTGTGACCTTTAAACCTCATATGCATTGTCACATTGTATAAATCAGGAAATTTATGCCACATTTGTGGCCGACATTAGGATGAATTTGTCCGGTGGACTATGCCACACGCCAGCCCACCCAGCTCCACCGACTTTGTTGCAGCTATACAAAATTGGCAAGAACTCCTTGATGAATCTGGGCAGATTGTCTGGTGAGAAGGTTATCTTGTTGGGTAAATTGTCCAATTGATACTTTGGCAACTGCTTCTGGCTGGCAGAAACCAATGTATGGCGTAGAGAAGAAAATGGATGTACGGCCGATCAGTCAGTCAACAGGTGAAGTGAGTAATGTTGTCTTGTTATGGTGGAACCAGTCAAGGAGAGGGACATTTTTACAGTGAACAGTCAGTCCTTGAAGATGTTGTGCTGGAAGTAGGGTAAATGGTCAAGAGTAACGTTTGTTGACGGGGACCAATCAGCTTCCCTAAATGACCGCCGATCAGTAAGCTTTTACCAACCGGTGGTTGTTCAATATGTGTAAAAGCTTTTCTGCACAGACGGTACTTCTTGCATACAAACGGGTGAAAGTGATCTACTTGGAAGTGTCTACCACTGAAATCACATATGATACTCATGGTCTGACGCTCACATGGTTATGGAAGCAATGGTCTGAATCACAATTTCTTAGGTGACCAGGTGGCTGATTTTAAGTTGACTGGGGATTTATGTCTATAACTTGTCCTAAATTGCATAAAATAATTTCCTACATTTTTTATATTAACATCACACATTACAAGTTGCAATTAAAATGGGTAATTAGTTTTGCAGTTACTTTACCTGATTTGGTGATACTATGTCTATTGATCTTTATTAATTAGACCCTATAAAACAAATATGACAGTCAGTGTTAAGCTGGATATAGTCATTGGATAGTTGCAGTTCGTAAGTCTTGGCTGCGACAGACATATATACAGTATATAAGCCCTGATTCATTAATAATGTAGTTTTGTATACCAGTTTCATTCAACAGAGCACTCATTGCACCCATTTAATTAAGATCTACATGTCATAAAGATACTCCAGAGCATCATGGGGCTGACATACATTTCTGTGTAACTTATGCCACATTTAGGATGAATTTGTCAGGAGGACTATGCAAACACCATCCTGCCCCAGCTCCACTGTCTTTCATGGAGCTATCCGAAACTGGCAAAAACTCCTTGATGAATGGGGCAGCTCGTCTGTTGAGAAGGTTATCTTGAGGGTAAATTGTCCAACCAAAGCAATGGCAACTGCTTCCAGCTAACAGAAAGCAATGTATGTAAAAACATGTGTTCTTGGGAATCTGACAGGCACTTAGTATACTGAGATATTTCGGATTGTCTGCTGAATGAAGGCCCTTCTGTAACTAGTGAAGAGAAATACGGTAGTGAAGCAAAGCATGGAGGACAGTCATATAGTTTAAGACAAAACATTCTAGATGTAGAGTCATGGTCTAAGAAG
The DNA here is from genome assembly GCA_033576535.1 of Allobates femoralis. Classification (NCBI taxonomy): domain Eukaryota; kingdom Metazoa; phylum Chordata; class Amphibia; order Anura; family Aromobatidae; genus Allobates; species Allobates femoralis. The sequence goes on from JARQOC010000002.1 coordinate 538,518,267, forward strand.
ATGAATATCTCTGTTGTGTTGAAACATGAAGATGAGAGACTGTCACTGTGATGACTGATATAACAGAGCGGAAAGATTTTCAGTCAGACGGAAAGACCCTCGGGCAGCAGGAATAGACACAGTAGTGATGCTATAGGATTTCCTTGGCATATTTCTCTTCTTTAAATTCACAGAAAAACTTAAGACAAAAAATAGAAGACAATGTATAAACAAAATACAAAACATTGAATCTGTTTAAACCCACAAATTAAAGGGGCTACATTCTAGTCAGATTTTGTCAGATGTTAGGTTATAGTTGGAATGTGAAATATAGCCATCTGAGAGTTCAGCATTGAAGACTTCATCTCCTAAAACATTAAGGCCCCCTTCACGTCATGTTTTTCTGGGCATCTGTAGCTATCCATATAGACATAAGGGATTGTGCTTTTTTTGCAGGACAACTTAAACTTATTAATGGCTCCATTCATTTTGTCATAGTGTACTGAAAAATGGGTGATACAAATTCTAAGAGCACCGAAGTTGCAATTAAAATAAAAAAAAAAAACACAATTCTGACATAATTTTTTGGACTTGTTTTTGCTTCATATATTGTGTAGTAAAACTGATCTGGCAATATGATTTTACTTGCCAGTACAATTACAGCAATACCAAACTTGTCCAGTTTTTTTTAGTATGTTCGCGATTTAAAAAAAAAATTGTATATTTGTGAACATAAATAAAAATTTGATTGTGTCAACATTTTCAGAAATTTGTAGCATTTTCATTTTTCGGTCAATGGAGTTGTGTGAGGGCTTATTAAGCATGGGTCATCAGTATTAAAAGCATTATCAACCAGAAAAACTTTCCATAAGCATTTTAATCCATTATTGTGCCCAATTTTAGAGTGAGTATACCAGCCAGCATCCTCATGACCGGGTCCGAAGGTACGGGGACCCAACAATCCCAATTTCAGCACATCCAGCTGAAATATACGTGTCATAGAGATCTGACAGCTCCCTGCACTGCAATACATTCTGCTAGCCAAATAGAGGCTGACAGCTAATGGCAGTTCTGTGACCAGGGTGGTGCATGACAGTGACATCATGTGACATGGCTCTCACTCATATGTCTGCTGCAAGCCACTGCGGTCTTTTTAAATTATGCGTCAGAACAAGGACATGTATACCAGGAGGAGGATCATGTAAACCTGGATGAGTGACATATACCAGGAGGAGGATCATGTAAACCTGGATGAGTGACATATACCAGGAGGAGAACCATGTAAACCTGGATGAGGGACATATACCAGGAGGAGAACCATGTAAACCTGGATGAGGGACATATACCAGGAGGAGAAACCATGTAAAAACCTGTGATGAGGGACATATACCAGGAGGAAAACCATGTAAACCTGGATGAGGGACATATACCAGGTGCAGGTCCATGTAAACCTGGATGAGGGACATATACCAGGAGGAGGACCATGTATACCTGGATGGGGGTCATGTATACCAGGTGGAGGACCATGTTAACCTCTATGGTCCTCAATAGTGAAAATTCATAAGTCTTTGTAGGATTTAGAATGCTACAAGGGTCAACATGTGGGAAGGGGGGGCAGTTCCAAATGATGCACTAGGGCCCATCAGACTATAGTTACGCCACTGCTCCTCAGGTTTAAAATATCTATTCAGTACATGCAGTATTTGTTTTGAAATCTGGTAAAAGATCTGCTTAAAAAAAACACAAGATTAACAATTTTTTTAAGCCAAATAAGTGCATATTCTCAATAAGATCAGCAGATTGTTGTTCACCTCTTTAACCAACTTTACCTTTCTTCAGAGTTTACAATATGATTGTTTGGACAGTTTTTCTCATGTTCTTTATTACCACCCTAGTTCTTTAGCTGACTCATAGTTCTCTACCACTTCCACATGAAAAATCCTAGTTGAAAGGTTCATAGCTTGCCATTGTGGTTAAGCTAATACTGGAAGTGCAGCTCTGCAGTCATCGACTTTGGTTTGGACACAACTTTCACATCTGGAATTAAGCAAACGTTTCCATTGTGGCATGACCGTGTGTTAATTGAGCAAAATTAAAAACATTATACTGAATACTTCTGTACACACAAAAAAATCTGTTCTGTTATGGCCTGGCAAACCTGTACAATTCCAGAAGGCTAAAGGTGCTTTCACACAAAGTTTTTCTGCAATCCGACGCTGTCCGTTGAAAATTGGACAGCATCGGATCCGATTTGGCTGCCATGTTATCCAATGGGCACGGATCGGATCGGATTTGGCCTTATTGCCATCCGATTTTTGTCGGATCCGATTTTGTCCGATTTTTTGCTGTGCCCAAAATTGCAGACTGCTGCGATTTTGGGCACAGTGGATCAAATTGGACCAAATTGGATCGACCTGATCCGCGCCAAATAACATGGGGGCCTATGGAGCGCGGGTCCGAGGAAACAGCTGAACGTTCCTTGGACCCGATTTTAGTGTACTGAGCATGCTCAGTACACTAAAATCTGTCTGTGCCATCTATTTTCCCTTTTGCAATGTATGTTCTTACATTGCAGAAGTGAAATTTAGTGAAAAGAAAGGATTAAAAATAAAAAAATCTTCATCCTCACCTATCCACGAGTCCCCCGGCGCTTCCAGCTATCTTCTTCTAGGACCTGGCGTGATGTCAAGTCACATGACTGGTTACCTATCCACGAGTCCCCGGCGCTTCAGCTATCTTCTTCTAGGACCTGGTGTGATGTCACAGTCACATGACTGGTTACCGCAGTAACCGGTCATGTGACTGTGATGTCACGCCAGGTCCTAGAAGAAGTAGCTGAAAGTGCTGGGGGACTCGTGGATAGGTGAGGATAAAGATTTTTATTTTTTAAGGTCTGGAGAAGAGGGAGAGACATAGGGAGCAGAGAGAGGAGGGGGAAAGAGGTGACAGGAGGGAAAGAGGAGGGGGGAGCCAGGTGACAGGAGGAGCTGGGAGAGAGGGAGAGAATCCAAACTGATCCTGTAAAATATCGGAATCGGATTGCAGGCATCAGTTTGGATCCGTTGCTGTCGGAGGGGTCCTGCAAAAAGTCGGATCCCCTAGGACAGCACAAAAACGCTGTGTGAAAGCACCCTTAATGAATTGCAAAATGAAAGCAGCTTCAATTTATTGTTAGATATTATCTTAATTATCTTTATATTACCCCCTTCCAAACCTAACAATAAAATGCAACTCTTGTGTAAAACCATATAGTTTTCATTGTTCTAAAAACTGGTGAATGCAGTATACAGGTTACAGAGTTAAATCATTGTACTAGTCTGAAGTCTCAATAATTTTCTGGTGTACCTTGGACTTGGCTACTACCCATGAATTTAGGCTTCCTAAATTTTTCATTGTTTTCCACAGTTTGGTCCATCTTCAGATGCGAGGATATTGGCCACATCTGATATTTGGGTGTCTTAAGGAAATTTCATGTAGTGCACACAGTGTCCTCAAATTACAAGTCTATCTTTGCTTTCAATTTTGTAATCGGTACATAATTCCGGTCCTCTAGATTGTATCATATCATGTTGGGCATTTGGCTCTGCATCATAAACCGCTGACCCACAAAAGTTTCTCTTGGGCCTGATGATCATGTTGAGGGATGATAATTTGGCAGATATAGTCAGATGAACGGTTCCTAGAAGGCAGTTATCGTATAACCACACAAATGAGGTTCAGCGGTGCCCAGAAGTGATTTTTGTCTCTTGACTTAGACAACACAATGGATAATGTTTGATTGCTGTAGACATAAATCTTACTGACTGCAGAATCTGTTGGCAAACATGTCTAGAGAATTCATGATGACTTTTAAATGTGTATATAACAATTCTGATTAGTAAAATACACGGGACAAATGTATGTTAAGATCACATTGATCAGTTATCCAGGACAAAGTGCCTTCTCGTCCGCGCTGCTGCTCCAGAAAAATACCAAACTCACCGGGATATCTGGGAGAATGATAGCTTTATTTTCTGGTCATCATAATGGGAGACCCAGACAATGGTTTAGGGCTCTGCCCTCCGGAGGTCACACTAGGTACTACAAGTTTGTAGACACCGCCTCCTCCGCTTATAAACCCCCACCGTAGGAGACATCCTCAGTTTTAAACTTAGTGTGCTCGGAGGATCACGCTTTGCTTGCACTTCACTGCATTCTCACAGTCATCAACGACGTCCGCTCGCTCGGACCGAGGGGGCAAGCCTGCTACTCAGTGGCGTTCCAAGAGTCGTCAGAAGAAGCCGGCGGGGGCAGCGACTGCCACCCCCAAGCCCGCCTCGACATGACTCGCTCTCTCGTCCTTCCTCCCCACAGGTGGGGGGACGCCTGTCTCGATTTCAGGACAGGTGGCTCCTTCACGTTCAAGACCAGTGGGTTCGAGACGTAGTCTCAAGAGGTTACAGGATAGAGCTGACGTCAAAACCAATACCCCGATTCCATCGGTCGGTTCCATCTCCAGAAAAGGCTCAGGCTTTTCACCTGGTGTTGGAGGGACTCCGCAGAGACGGAGTGGTGGTCCCAGTGCCCACGGAAGAGAGGTTCAGGGGTTTTTACTCCAACCTCTTTATTGTCCCAAAGAAGGACGGCTCTTTTCGCCCGGTTTTGGACCTCAAGTTGTTCAACCGTCACGTGTCGGTTCGGAAGTTCCTCATGGAATCCCTGCGCTCCGTGATCGCGGCTGTGTCGCAGGGAGACTTCCTAGCGTCCATCGATATCAGGGACGCTTACCTTCACGTGCCCATTGCACCAGCTCATCAGCGCTGGTTGAGATTCGCAGTGGGGGAAGAGCACTTCCAATTTGTGGCACTGCCTTTCGGGCTAGCCTCGGCACCGCGGGTGTTCACAAAGGTGATGGCCTCCATGATGGCTCTCCTGCATGTGCAGGGACACGCCGTCATACCCTATCTGGACGACCTGCTGGTCAGGGCGCCATCGGAAGACCTTTGTCGGGTGAGCCTGGAGGCGACCATGAAGTCTCTGGAACAGTTCGGGTGGCTTCTCAACATACAAAAGTCGACCCTGGTTCCGACCCAGTCATTGACGTATCTGGGCATGGACTTCCACACGGACTCAGCCCTGGTGTCCCTACCTCAAGCCAAACAGCTAGCGATCCACTCAGGAGTGCAGAATGTCCTCCTGTCACCACAATCATCCCTACGGGTATTGATGAGACTGGTGGGACGCATGGTAGCGGCGATAGAGGCGGTGCCGTTCGCACAGTTTCGCCTCCGTCCTCTCCAGCTGGAGATTCTTCGCAGATGGGACAAGAGGACGATCTCGCTGAATCGGCTGGTGACACTGTCACAACCGACCAGGGACTCCCTGCAGTGGTGGCTCCAGCCACGTCACCTGTCACGAGGCCGGTCCTTCCTAAAACCGTCAAGGTTAGTGGTGACCACAGACGCCAGTCTGAAGGGCTGGGGTGCGGTGTTCTTGCACCACAGGGCTCAAGGCCTCTGGACTCAGTCGGAGTCGGCGTTGCAAATCAACGTGCTGGAGATCAAGGCGGTCTATCTGGCGCTCCTGGCGTTTCAGAAATTCCTGTCAGGACACCCCATTCGGGTGCAGTCCGACAATGCGACGGCCGTCGCCTACATAAATCATCAGGGAGGGACCAGAAGTGCTCAGGCCCTCGCCGAAGTCCACCGCATTCTAGCCTGGGTGGAGGAAAACGGCTGCCTGATCTCCGCAGTTCACATCCCAGGGGTCGAGAACTGGGAGGCCGACTACCTGAGCCGACAGGGCATGGACGCCGGAGAGTGGTCTCTACATCCAGACGTCTTCCGGGACATCTGCGGCAGATGGGGCACTCCGGACGTGGATCTGATGGCCTCACGGCTGAATCATCAGGTTCCCCAATACATGGCAAGATCGTGGGATCCTCAGTCTCTGGGGGCGGACGCCCTGATCCTGAGTTGGTCCAGCTTCCAGCTGCCATATGTGTTCCCGCCTCTGGCTCTGATTCCCAGGGTCCTGTGGAAAATCAGGATGGAATGCAGAGTAGCCATTCTAGTGGCTCCAGATTGGCCCAGGAGGTCCTGGTACCCGGACCTGTGGCGACTGTCAGGCGGACACCGGTGGGCTCTTCCAGAACGCGCAGATTTACTCGCGCAAGGCCCATTCTTCCACCTCAATTCCAGGGCCCTCAGATTGACTGCATGGCTCTTGAGGCCTGGCTGCTGACATCCAGAGGCTTCTCTCCTACAGTGGTTGCCACTATGAATAGGGCTAGGAAACCTGTTTCCAGGAAGATATACCACAGAACGTGAAAAATCTTTTTCTCCTGGTGTGCCTCTGGTGGACGCTCACCGTGGCCATTGTCCATCCCGACATTGTTGGCGTTCCTACAGTCGGGGTTGGAGTTGGGATTATCCCTTGGCTCTCTGAAAGGTCAAGTATCAGCACTTTCAGTGCTGTTTGACAGGCGCCTGGCGCTCCTCCCGAAGGTCCATCAATTTCTGCAGGGGGTATCTCGAGTGGTTCCGCCTTACAGGCGACCTCTGGACCCTTGGGACCTCAACATGGTCCTGGCGGCGCTGCAGAAACCGCCGTTTGAGCCACTGAGAGACATCTCTCTCTCTCGTCTGTCTCAGAAAGTGGTCTTTCTGGTGGCAATTACGTCCCTGAGAAGGGTCTCAGAATTGGCTGCACTTTCGTGCAAGTCACCCTTTCTGGTGGTTCACCAAGACAAGGTGGTGTTGCGCCCACGGCCAGAATTCTTGCCGAAGGTGGTTTCAACGTTTCACCTAAACCAGGAGATTGTTCTCCCATCATTTTGCCCCGCTCCCGTTCATCAGGTTGAGCGCGACCTCCATACTCTGGATCTCGTGAGGGCTGTACGCATTTATGTGTCCAGGACCGCCTCCTTTAGGAGTTCGGATTCCTTATTTGTCCTCACGATGGGTCGCTGTAAGGGGTCCGCGGCTTCGAAGTCGACCTTGGCCAGATGGATCAAGGCTCCCATTCAGGAGGCTTACCGGTCTTCTGGTTTGCCTCTCCCGGTGGGTTTGAAGGCACACTCTACTAGAGCTGTAGGTGCCTCCTGGGCCTTGCGACATGGAGCGTCTGCTCTACAGGTGTGTCAGGCGGCCACTTGGTCCAGCCTGCACACTTTCTCTAAGCACTATATGGTGCATGCCCATGCCTCTGCGGATGCGAGTTTGGGCAGGCGGGTTCTCCAGGCGGCGGTTGCCCACCTTTAAAGGGAACCATGTGTTATCCGTCTTGTTGAGGAACTCTTCCCGCCCTGGGGTATTGCTTTAGGACATCCCCATTGTCTGGGTCTCCCATTATGATGACCAGAAAAAAGAGAATTTTGTTTACGTACCGTAAATTCTTTTTTCTTTAATCATCAATGGGAGACCCAGCACCCACCCAGTTGTTCCTTTGCATGTTTTGCATTTGCTCTGTTCTCTGTTGAGACAGCGTTTTTTCCGGGTTGTTACACCGTCTGTGCACGGCATTCTTCCCGATGTTTCGGGTGTGGTTTATTTTCTCCTCGCAGCTTATGGACTAAACTGAGGATGTCTCCTACGGTGGGGGTTTATAAGGGAGGAGGCGGTGTCTACAAACTTGTAGTACCTAGTGTGACCTCCGGAGGGCAGAGCCCTAAACCATTGTCTGGGTCTCCCATTGATGATTAAAGAAAAAAGAATTTACGGTACGTAAACAAAATTCTCTTTTTCACCAACGCGTTTTGGAGCCCCTCCTTGCTCTTTCCTCAGGGAGATATCTCCCTGAGGAAGGAGCCAGGAGGGGCTCCGAAACACGTTGGTGAAATAAAGCTATCATTCTCCCAGATATCCTGGTGAGTCTGGTATTTTTCTGGAGCAGCAGCGCGGACGAGAAGGCACTTTGTCCTGGATAACTGATCTATCCCACAGTGAGCTGTGGAAGTGCAGTCCCTGCAGCAGCTGCATTGTTTTTTGAGTGAGCATACTGGTTGTGGGTGACACTACTGAACCAGGTGAGCGGCTTTCATTTTGTCTATTGCCATCAATCTCTCTTAGGAGATAAGACCCTATTGCGCATTCTCATTTCACAGAAGACCACATTGATGTCAGCACTGACGACGGGTCTACTGACTCAAAATAAACAGCTTCATAGGCTTGAATGAGGCTATTGAGTTCATGTCAGAAGATCCGTGGCCAGTGAGTTTCGGATGTGCGAAGGCAACCATAGGAAAAAAATATCTTATTTTTTCTTATTTTTTCAGTTTATTATTAATATTATGTGCTTTCACATTTATTGTTACAGAGTGGAAGAGAAACAGAAGCCAAACTGAAAAATGAAAGCAGAGTGAAGCTTTTTGCCTTGGATTCAGATACACAGGTAATGCCATGTGCACAAAGCCAAAAATATGTTCATGTGCTACACTTTACACTGGATGGTGAGTAGTCCTTTGATAATTTACCTTTGCTTTTGATTTCTCAGATTTGCACGTGATTTTTCTCAGAATTTTTAGTGTTCAAAGGTGAACGTTCTCACTTGAAATATTGGCATCTTTTATACAATATAAATAACCTTTGTTATGTATATGAATGTTGCCTCATTGTACATTTATGTATATACTCGAGTATAAACTGAGTTTTTTAGCACACTTATTGTGCTGAAAAGTGCCCCCCTCGGCTTATAGTCGAGTCAGTGTGGAGGGGGGGGAGTGGGGCGATGTCTGGGGGCGGGAGGGGGCTTCAGAGTGAGTGGGAGGTCACGTGATCCCACTTATGAGACCATCACCGACGGGGGGAGCGGCACATATTGCAAAACACTAAGCGATCTTGCCCCCCCATTACAGTATATGGTCCCCGTGCTGCTGCACACAATAAAATGAATGCTTGATTGAACTTGCCCTCCGTCGCATTCTTGCAGACACCGTGGCATCTCCCTTTGGTCTTCCTGCTTCTACCTGGTTTCTAATCACGTGATCTGCGCAGCAGCGATGACGTCATTGATGCGCCCGTAACATCACTAGAAGCCAGAGACAAGCAGGAAGACCAGAGGGAGAACGCAAAGGTGCCTGCAGGGGTGCGAAGGAGGGTAAGTTCAATCGATTGTTATTTTATTACTAGCTGGGTGCCCGATGCACATGCATCGGGATTCTAGAAGAGCGAGTCTCTGACTCGCAATGGCCGCTTCGCGGCCAATGCTTCGCGCTGCTAAGGCGACTCGCCATGCCCGCTGCGCGGGCATAGCGAGTCGCCTTAGGACTGCTCGCAATGGCCGCTGCGCGGCCAATGCTTCGGGCGTATCCACATGACCACGCTGACTCGCAGCGCGAGCGGACTCAAAAGGGGCAAAAAACCCATTCGTGATTATATAATAGATGTGCAGTGGCATGGGGGACATATACAGTGATATGGGGGCAGTATACCAGTGATGGGGGTGCTATATACCAGTGATGGAGGGGCCATTTACCATGATGAGGGGGCTATATATAGTGATGAGGGGCTATATACCAGGATATGGGGGTCTGCTGCATTTCTCACCCTAGACTTATACTATAGTCAATACGTTTCCCTAGTTTTGGAGGGTAAAATTAGGGGCCTCAGCTTATACTCGGGTCAGCTTATACTCGAGTATCTACTGTAATTTGATTACAAAGAAGAAAAAGCCATCTCTGCAGCAGCCATAAATATATTATTTTTTTATGTAAAACAGCTGATCTTGACAATGATGTCCTTTCTGCTGTATTTTACAATTCAATCTAATTGTCAATCTCTTTTCTGTCTTTAGAAACTTGACTTTTCGGGGATTGAGCCAGAGATAAAACCCTTTGAGGAGAAGTTTGGGAAAAGGATATTAGTAAAGTGCAATGATTTGTCTTTCAATCTCCAGTGTTGTGTGGCAGAAAACGAAGAAGGGCCAACAACAAATGTAAGGTTTTCTTTTATATATTTCTTTTATTTGAAATATTTACTATTTTCCTATATCATTGATTAAAGATTTAAACTTTTCCAGTAATTTCTCTCCAAACAGCAGATGCCAGGAGTCAAATGGTTTGTATTAGTAAGTCAGCATCTAAATTGGCACAATTTGTCCACAATTTAGTTTTATTAGCCTCCATAAAGAGAATTTCTGGATCTGGTGTAGAGTCCAGCTGAGACAGTATATGACCGCATCATACCAAATGCTAACTGTGTGCAATTTACATACTGTTAGGATTCTGCTCTGACATTATGTGTGGTGGTTATATGATTACTAATATGTAATTCATGGTATATTCTTACTATCGCCTGTCAACCACTATCTCTCCTCGCTACTTTAAATGGAAGAGAACCTCACTTGTTTTCTGTGAGTCTTTACACAGTTGATATATTACTATATGCAGACATTATTGTGTGTACTGACATCAAATCGGAGTCACAGTGATGAGATCATGAATTTATCATAATGGATGGGCTTTCTTTTTCTCAATAGAAAGGGGCACGTTCAGGTATTTTTCTTTGTTCCCAAATTGGATTTGCCTAGCCAGAAATGAAAATGGTTATTAGTTAAGTGGATGGTTATCTCATAGGATGCTGACGTAAACTGAAGAAAAATATTGGATTCTGAGAGTCCTCACTGGTTAATACCTTTTAATGGCTAACTGAAAAGATGGTAAACATAGCAAGCTTTCGGGACACTAAGGTCCCTTCATAGTATCCCGAAAGCTTGCTATGTTTACCATCTTTTCAGTTAGCCATTAAAAGGTGTTAACCACTGAGGACTCTCAGATTCCAATATTTTTCTATCTACTGGCTAACACGGTACAAAAATTTTTTACCTTGATGTAAACTGTAATTTACTCATGCATTTTTATATAGCCTCTGAAATAACATCTGTACTGTCGCCAATGCTCTGTGGCTATTATTGTACGTAAGCTTGACTTGCACAGTATATATAACCTGCTTTTTCTGCAGGATCATTGGTTTGGTTTACATGTTATACTTAGCTAAGCTATGTATATGTAAAAATGCTTTATTTGTACGCTTGTTTTTGCGTGGAGGCTACTTATTTAGTTTCGCCTATTAGCTCAGAAGGACATTTAGCAGCCCCTTACAGTATGGTACTAGTAGGAAGGAGGATACATTTCACCAACAAAATGGAGGAATTAGAATTGATTTTGTTGGAAAATAATTATGACATGGTGGGAATTTCGGAGACTTGGCTGGACGAGAGCCATGACTGGGCTGTTAATTTACAGGGCTATTGTCTGTTCAGAAATGACCGTACAAATAGGCGAGGAGGAGGTGTATGTTTATACGTAAAATCATCCTTAAAACCCATCCTGCGTGATAATATAGGTGAATCTAATGGAAATGTAGAGTCTCTGTGGGTGGAGATAAGGGGAGGGGGAAAAAATAATAAATTACTGATAGGGGTTTGTTATAAGTCCCCAACAATAATGGAAGTGGAGGAGAATATCCTCATAAAGCAAATAGATGAAGCAGCGACTCAGGGAGAAGTCATTATTATGGGGGACTTCAACTACCCTGAAATACATTGGGGATCAGAAACCTGCAGTTCCAGCAAAGGTAATAAGTTTTTGAAAACTATAAGAGACAATTACCTTTCACAACTGGTTCAGGACCCAACAAGAAGGGGGGCACTGCTGGACCTAATATTAACCAACAGGCCAGACCGCATATCAAATATACGGGTTGGAGGTCACTTGGGTAATAGTGATCATAACTTAATAAGCTTTCAAGTATCCTTTACTAAGACGTGTAGTAGAGGGGCCACAAGGACACTAAACTTCAGGAAGGCAAATTTCCAACGGTTGAGAGATGATCTTAGTGCTATAAACTGGGACGATGTCCTGAGACATAAAAGTACACAACACAAATGGGAGATGTTTATTAGCATCCTGAATAGGACCTGTGCACAATATATACCCTATGGGAATAAGCATGCTAGAAATAGGAGGAAACCACTATGGCTAAATAAAGCAGTAAGAAGTGCAATATGTGACAAAAAGAAAGCATTTAGGGAATTAAAGCAAGTAGGTAGTGATGAAGCATTAAATAAATACAGAAAATTAAATAACATTTGTAAAAAGCAAATCAAGGCAGCAAAGATTGAGACAGAGAGACTCATTGCCAGAGAAAGTAAAAAGAATCCCAAAATATTTTTTAACTACATAAATAGTAAGAAACTAAAAAATTATGGTGTTGGCCCCTTTAAAAATAGTCTGGGTGAAATGGTGGATGAGGATGAGGAAAAAGCAAATATGCTAAATGACTTTTTTTCAACGGTATTTACACAAGAAAATCCCATGACAGACAATATGATCAGTGATAACAAAAATTCTCAATGAAATGTCACCTGCTTAACCCAAGAGGAAGTACGGCATCGTCTAAAAATCACTAAAATTGACAAATCCCCGGGCCCAGATGGGATACACCCCAGAGTGCTGCAGGAATTAAGTACTGTCATAGATAGACCATTATTTTTAATATTTAAAGATTCCATAATAACAGGGTCTGTACCACAGGACTGGCGTATAGCAAATGTGGTGCCAATATTCAAAAAGGGGACAAAAACTGAACTTGGAAATTATAGGCCAGTAAGCTTAACCTCTACTGTGGGTAAAATCCTAGAGGGTTTTCTAAGAGATGCTATACTGGAGTATCTGAAGAAAAATAACCTCATGACCCATTATCAACATGGTTTTACGAGGGACCGTTCCTGTCAAACTAATCTAATAAGCTTCTATGAAGAAGTAAGTTCTGGACTGGACCAAGGAAATGCAGTGGATGTGGTGTATATGGACTTTTCAAAAGCTTTTGATACGGTGCCACACAAAAGGTTGATACATAAAATGAGGGCAATGGGGATAGGGGAAAATATGTGTAAGTGGGTTAAGAACTGGCTTAGTGATAGGAAACAAAGGGTGGTTATTAATGGAACACACTCAGAATGGGTCACAGTTAACAGTGGGGTACCACAGGGGTCAGTGTTGGGCCCGCTTCTATTTAATATATTTATTAATGACCTTGTAGGGGGCATACAGAGTAGAATCTCAATATTTGCAGATGACACTAAACTCTGCAGGGTAATCAATACAGAGGAGGACAATTTTATATTACAGGAGGATTTATGTAAACTAGAAGCTTGGGCTGCTAAATGGCAAATGCGCTTTAATGGGGATAAATGTAAAGTCATGCACTTGGGCAGAGGAAACAAAAGGTATAATTATGTGCTTAATTGTAAAACACTGGGCAAAACTGTCACTGAAAAAGACCTGGGTGTATGGGTAGATGACAAACTCACATTTAGTGGCCAGTGTCAGGCAGCTGCTGCAAAGGCAAATAAAATAATGGGATGTATTAAAAGAGGCATAGATGCTCATGAGGAGAACATAATTTTACCTCTATACAAGTCACTAGTGCGACCACACTTAGAATACTGTGTACAATTCTGGTCTCCGGTGTATAAGAAAGACATAGCTGAACTAGAGCGGGTCCAGAGAAGAGCGACAAAAGTTATTAGAGGACTAAGGGGTCTGCAATACCAAGACAGGTTATTAAACTTGGGGTTATTTATCTTGGAAAAACGAAGGCTTAGGGGTGATCTTATAATAATGTATAAATATATGAGGGGGCAGTACAGAGACCTTTCTAATGATCTCTTTACTCTTAGGCCTGAGACTGGGACAAGGGGGCATCCTCTACGTCTGGAGGGAAGAAGGTTTAATCATAATCACAGACGCGGATTCTTTACTGTAAGAGCAGTGAGACTATGGAACTCTCTGCCACATGATGTTGTAATGAGTGAGTCACTACTAACATTTAAGAAGGGCCTGGATGCCTTTCTTGAAAACTATAATATTACCAGTTATATATACTAGATTCTTTGATAAGGCGTTGATCCAGGGAATTAGTCTGATTGCCGTATCTGGAGTCAGGAAGGAATTTTTTCCCCCAATGTGGAGATTAGTGTTGCCACATGGGGTTTTTTTTGCCTTCCTCTGGATCAACATGTTAGGCTATGGGTTGAACTAGATGGACTTAAAGTCTTCCTTCAACCTTAAAAACTATGTTACTATGTTACTATTTAGGAACTGCTACATTCATAATTTTGCTTTTTTTCACAATTTTCCTACATCTGTAATGTTGTAGAATCTAGGTGAGGTGTTTTTCCTTAAGGAGAGAACTTTGGTATATATTTAAAATAGCTATTGAACTCATTGTTAATCAATTGTACAATGACTGTTTAAATTAACTGTAGAAAACATTGCTAATGTACAAAATTTATAGTTATTCTTGTAAATTAAATGTGAATGGCAAGACTGGTTACCTCTTCACAGCCAGGTACCCAATGTTCTTAAGATGTGATTCTAAACCTTCCAACTTTTAAATTCTATTAGACTGGCTCGTCCAGTTATAATATCGACAATTGGGTAATTGTACACAGTAGAAAGCTGTTGGTCTTTCACTCTTGGTCCACAGCTGTTGTTTCTTCCACCACTCATACATGTGTACACTCAGAGTAAGCTGCTGTTTGGACACCTCTCCACCAAGAAGAAAAGGTTCTGGCACGTTAAAATCCAACTCCTTGATCCTTACTCTCCCGAACACTTCGATCCAGTAAGGAGTTGAAAGGTCTCTCAAACATATTAGATTGTTGTTTGGTTCCATCAAAATCGGTGGTTTGGCCTAGTGTGTATGGCCCTCACAAATTGTTTCCATATCTTCAATGAATGGTGCACTTACAAGAGTACAAATCACTATAACAAGCTGTAGGTTGACATTAGTGACGAAGGGAATGCTGGGTGAATTTTACTCTAGAGCTAGGTGAATTGTTAATAGAGGTTTGGACTATAATACTAGTGGTTTCTCAGAATTGGGTCAAGCTAAATTACTTTACTTTGGTTCTTCGTTATGTAGATATCTGTTAAAATGTACTTTTTTGTTTTATTAAGAAATGTTGGTTCTTGTCCTTGGCTGGAAACATATTCTAAGCTTTTTTTTTTTTTTTTTTTCTTTCTTTTTATCTTTTTTCTTAAATAAACTGTATTTTGTTGCCTAAGGTTTTCCACTGAGGAATCAATACCAATGTCTATGAATTTCATGTATTACTGTTTGACTCTCCTTTTCTTCCCGCTCAGGTGGAGCCGTTCTTTGTCACGCTATCTCTGTTTGATATCAGAGCCAACAAAAAGATCTCTGCAGACTTTCCTGTGGACTTGAACCATGCCTCTGTGAGGCAAATGATCCCTCCTCCTCCTCAGCCGCTACTTAACGGCAGTGGGGACTATGGCCGCAGAATTTTAGGGTCTGTGCAGGAGTCAATGCTACAGTACCCCAAACAGGTAACGACTAGTCTGTTTTGTGGGTTACGGTATCTTTTTCTTTAAAAAATGAAATGCATCTAAATAATTCAGCTCAAAAATTATCAGTAACGGACAAGGGTAATGCATTCAAAGACGTTTCTAAATAATTGAAGTATCTGCATTTTACATGCTGTGCAGAGCTGAGTGCCCCCATCTTGTAAGGTGAATGAGGAGCTCAGTAAAGTGCTGCGTTATCAGAAGTAATAGATGATGGAAAATAGGTACTGATTACTCCATGGGAGGAAACTGCTCTCTGTTCATAATGCTTTCATTTGTGATAATGCCACAGGTTGTTTCCCTTTATTAATCTCTTTTACATCTAGCAGCTTGTGTGTTTAATGTATTCTCTCAGCCATTTCTGCTCCCCGCTGGTATAATGTAAATGTAGAGAAGACAGCATGTTTATTCACTATAGCACAATAGACATAATCAGAAATGTATTATCTATATTCCATTGTCCCCGCCGCCAGACCTGTTCTCAAGGGAGATGTGGCATTTTAACGTCCAACATGATTGAACCTGGTATTGAAATAGAGCTCCATATCCTACTATGATCTCCTATTGGTTGCGGATGTTTACATTCTTATCAAAATAATAGAGGGAAGTCACAGGCAATTATTATAGTATAATGATAGCAAAAAAAGGGAAGTGGGAATCTGATATGGATCATACCAGGCCGCTGTGTCTGGAGATGTACATATCGAGAGTTCTGTAGATCAGTGGGGTTTTTATGTTCAGCTTGTCACTTGATTACTTTATAACTCCGTGCCAGAAGGCTTGACTCCTTCTCACATTAGCCCATTGACCTGAAGACTGTGTCTAGGAGGCAAACTGATGAGGAAAGGACCACAGTGACCAGTCACAACTGTTATGATGAGAATCACACGGTGACTTGGTGCTTATTCACTCCTCCAGGATTACATTACAGCATTTATCATTTGCCAAACAGAGCAGGTTATAAAATCTTCCTTATCGGACCCGTCATCTATTAAAAAGGCTGCTGCTTTCATCTTGTTGGTAGCGGTTGTTCTGTACCCGCTCTGTTCCAAAAGATCTAATAAATGATGAAGTGTCATGTAGAAGCTGACATGGTATCAATTAGGTGTTTATCTGAAGCACTCATAAGTATATATTGATGTGAACTTACAATACTATCTCTACCTGCAATTTTTATTTTTCAGGGTATATTTTCTATAACGTGTCCCCATCCTGATATCTTCCTTGTGGCTAGGATAGAAAAGATCCTTCAAGGCAGCATAACTCATTGTGCAGAACCTTACATGAAAAGCTCAGACTCCGCCAAGGTATGTGCTAACGAAGTGCAATGTATGAGACTATGCTCAAGTGTTATCCCAATCAATGAGGGCACCACAAAGTACACCTATATCATCACTTGTTAAGATTGCTTATTGGTTCGTTATGCTGTGAGGGAGTGGAAACAAAGGGTTGTCTAACCTATAAAGTACTTTCCCAACTTATTGGGGAAAAGGAAAAAAAATACTTTTTTTTTATACACATATATGTACCCTTTATCTATAAATTTAAACAAGAATGTTTCTATTCAGTAGATGAAGGTATATTCAGATTGGTACTTTGGTGGGCATCTTAAGCAGTTGTGTACATGTTATTACTGTGTGTTACGGGGAAACTAGACTTAAGGCCACGTCACACGTAGCGATATCGTTGCCGATATCGTTCAAAAGTCATGTGTTCTGTGATGCTTGAACGATGTCGAAACAACATCGTTGCGTGTGACACTACAAGCGATGAACGATCAGTCGGCTGATCGTTCATCGTTTGATTTGAGGACAGGACCTCAAATCTATCGTTGGTCGCCCGGTGGACAAGCAGCATCGCTGCGTGTGACAACGGGAGACGACCGATAAGCCAGCTCCGAGCGCCTCTCTGCAAGCGCTGTGAGCTGGTATCCAAGGTAAACTGCGGGTAACTAGGCAGCGCGCGCTGCCTAGATACCCGATGTATACCTTGGTTACCAGCCTTTCCCGCTCACCGGCTGGTATCCAAGGTACACAGCGGGTAACTAGGGACCTTAGTTCCTGCTGTGTACCTTGGATACCAGCGGTGAGGGAGAGGCTGGTAACCAGGTATCATCGTATCTAGCACGCGCGTGCCTAGATACCCGATGTTACCTTGGTTACCAGCCTTCTCCGCTCACGGCTGGTATCCAGTACACCAGCGGTAATAGGACCTTAGTTCCCGCTGTGTACTTGGATACAGCCGTGAGGGGAGAAGGCTGTTAACCAAGGTATACATCGGTATCTAGGCAGCATGCGCTGCCTAGTTACCCACAGTTTACCTTGGAGACCAGCCTGCTTCCGCTTACCGCAGCCTGGCAGCGGGAGCAAGACATTGTGGAAACGATATTTAAAATCGTTTCCACGATGTCTCTGGTCCATTGATCGCTGGTGAGTCTGCCTGTGTGACCGCTCACCAGCGATCTGAACGATATTGTTTGCGATCGTGCGTGCATGTGATTGCTAACAATATCGTTCTTCAAATTGATACGTGTGACGGCGCCTTAAGGGACTGACTCTGACTCCAGGCGGCATATACATGACTCGTAAACTATAAAGGGTAAAATATCCTATAAAATTATGTATTTCTAAGCTTTAGTTGCCTATACAGGACCAGCCAACAGAATGGGTAGCAGAGGAAACGCCAGTGATCTGCTTTAAGTTTATTTTTCATTAAACTAGAAATCCTTGTAAAGTCAAGATCATGCTTGTTACAGATCATCCCGAGTTGTTTTATACAGGGTGTAGCTCTTGTCCGTGACGGCAGGATTTAATTGTTGCCGCAACAATATACAAATTTCTTGCTATTCGCTTTCCTGTATTAGCTTGAGCTGAGAGATGGGCTAATTTAAAGCAATATATATATATCCTCTTTTAAAGAATTATGTCTGTTACATAAATTGACTGTTTTGTTGCCATTTACATGAAATTATGTTTATATCCCATATGGTGTATGTTATATGTATACAGTACAATATAATATACAGCCATTGACATTATAGTGTCGTTTTTATACAGTAATACCTTGTCTTACGAGTTTAATTCATTTCATGACTGCGCTCTTAACTAAATACATTTTCTCTTATGTCAAATTGGATTAATTGAAATGCTATAAATCCGTTCCAACCCCTACTTATGGCTTTACATTGTGGCATATGGCTCACATCATGTTACTGTATACAGTAGGGGAAATAATTATTTGATCCCTTGGTGATTTCGTAAGTTTGCCTACTGACAAAGACATGAACAGTCTATAATTTTAAGGGTAGTTTAATTTTAGCAGCGAGAGATAGAATATCAAAAATAAAATCCAGAAAATCACATTGTCTAAATTATATAAATGTATTTGCATTTTGCAGAGGGAAATAAATATCTGATCCCTCTGGCAAACCAGACTTTGTGGTTAAACCCTTGATGGAAAGCATAGCAGTCAGACGTTTCTTGTAGTTGATGATGTTTGCTCACATCTCAGGAGAAATTTTAGTCCACTCCTTTTTGCAGATCATCTCAAAACAATTAAGATTTTGAAGCTGTCGCTTGGCAACTCAGGACTTCAGCTCCCTCTTTACGTTTTCTATGGGATTAAGGCCTGGAGACTGTGGCTAGGTCACTCCGTGACCTAAATGTGCTTCTTTTTGACCACTCCTTTGTTGCATTGGCTGTATGTTTTTGGTCATTGTCATGCTAGAAGACCCAACCACGACCCTTTTTTAATGTCCTGGTCGAGGGAACTCTGTTGTCACTCAGGATTTTACTGTACATGGCTCCATCCATTGTCCCATTGATGCAGTGAAGTAGTCTTGTGCCCTTAGCAGAGAAAAACCCTCAAAACATAATGTTTCCACCGCCATGCTTGGCTGTGGGGGACTGTGTTCTTTGGGTCATAGGCAGCATTGCTCTTCCTCCAAACACGGCGGGTTGAGTTAATGCCAAAGAGGTCAATTTTTGTCTCATCGGACCACAGCACCTTCTCCCAATCACTCTCAGAATCACCAAGGTGTTCATCGGCAAACTTCAGACAGGCCTGCACATGTGCCTTCTTGAACAGATTTTAATCTGGTACGGCATAATGTATTACTAATGCTTTCTTGGTGACAATGGTCCCAGCTGCCTTGAGATCTTAGCAAGTTCCCCCATGTAGTTTTAGGCTGATCTCTCACCCTCCTCATGATCCTGGATACCCCATGAGGTGAGATTTTGCATGGAGCTCCAGATCAATGTTGATTGACACTCATTGTATATTTCTTCCATTTTCCTACTATTGCACCAACAGTTGTCTCCTCTCATCCAGCGTCTTACTTATGGTGTTGTAGCCCATTCCAGCTTTGTGGAGGTCTGGGATCTTTTCCCTGATGTCCTTACAAAACTATTTGGTCTTGCCCATGTTGTAGAGGTTAGGGTATCGTTACACGTCGCAACATTGCATGCAATTTCACTTGCAATTTGCTGGTTGCAGTGAAATCATGGACACATTGTTCTATTTTGTTGCCATGTACAAAATAGAACAAAGTGTCCATGATTTCACTGCAACCAGCAAATTGCAAGTGAAATTGCATGCAATGTTGCGACGTGTAACGGTACCCTTTACTGTCACAGCATTGCATGCAATTTCACTTGCAACTTAGGGCCACTTTACACACACCAATTTATCTGTCCAACCTCTGACCAACTTGCTGGTTGCAGTGAAATCATGGACACATTGCTCCATTTTGTGACTGTGTACAATGGAGCAATGTGTCCATGATTTCACTGCAACTAGCAAGTTGGTCAGAAGTTGGACAGATAAGTTAGTGTGTGTAAAGTGGCCTTTACTGGTTGCAGTGAAATCATGGAGACATTGTTCCATTTGTACACAGCAACAAAATAGAACATTGTGTCCAAGATTTCACTGCAACCAGTAAGTTGCTAGTGAAATTGCATGCAGTGTTGCGACATGTAAAGGTACCCTAAGGGCTGCTTTACACACAACAACTTCTGTGTCCAACTTCTGAACAGATCTCTGGTTGCAGTGAAATCATGGACACATTGCTCCATTTTGTACACAGCCACAAAATGGAACAATGTGTCCATGGTTTCACTGCTTCCAGAGATCTGTTCAGAAGTTGGTGTGTGTAAAGCGGCCCTTAGAGTCTGACTGATTAATTCACCATGTGGACAAGAGTCATTTAACAGGTTACAATTTAAAGAGGACCTGTCACCAAACCAGGCATGGTGATCTAATTACAGCACTGGATGCAGCATGTCTGCAGCATCCAGGCAAGGGTTCCCCTAGCACTTGAGCAGCCCTGTACCCCGAGATAATACACTTAGAAAACTTACATGCTCCAGCCAAATGGGAGGTGGCCAGAGGCTGGAGCCAAGGGCAGATTCACACCCCCTGCATGTTTCATCTGCCCACTGCTGCCAATCATTCTCTCCCTCTTCGGCGGCATTTAAACAGAGTTTTTTTTTTCTCCAGAACTTGCCGTTTGGCTCCGCCCCTCAGGGGGCAGGGCTAAACAGACTTTTCTCCTTCGCCTCATTGGGGGACACAGACCGTGGGTGTTTATGCTGCTGTCCACTAGGAGGCGACACTAGGCAGAATCTGAAAAAGATTAACAGTGGCTCCTCCTCTGCAGCATACACCCCTGGACAGGCACTGTCCTGACCAGTTTTTGCTTAGTGTCTAGGAGGCACACACAGATTTTTTAGTGCTCCTAAAAAATCTTTTCTTTTTGAAGATCTTTTATTCAAGAAGAAGAAAAGTGGGTCTCTGATGAGACTCCCGGCATGGTCCCTCCTCGGCCCCCCACTGTTGGGGGTGCCTGGTTGAGGTCGACTTTTTCCCTTAACATGCTGCTCCCTCCTCGGCCCCCCACT
The DNA here is from genome assembly GCA_033576535.1 of Allobates femoralis. NCBI lineage: Eukaryota > Metazoa > Chordata > Amphibia > Anura > Aromobatidae > Allobates > Allobates femoralis. Next base: position 538,539,492 of record JARQOC010000002.1, read on the forward strand.
GTTGGGGACGCCGGGTTGAGGTTGAGACGACGATCCTCCCTCCCCATTTCCCCAACGTTGGGGTTCATGGGTTGAGAGTGAGGCAAAGGACAAGGCACCTGACGGTGGAGCAGCATCCCTCCCTAAATGCCCCTTTGGGGTCCATTTAGGTCGAGACGCCCCAGGTAGAGCCTCTGGTGCAGCAGCTTAGATCTGCTACAAGCACCCTGGGGTCATCAGCCCTGCTGACGAACTCCTTTTTCAACCTTCGGCTGCGGCGTGCCTGCCGCAGCAATCCAGGGTACACAGCTTGCTGTGTACTCCTGAGGGGTCGGGGGACCAGCACTGGGGGCAGCCAGCACTGGCAGGGACACAGCTTGCCTGTGTCCCTGCAGCAGCCAGCACTAAGGGCTGCATTTATTGGTGGAGCAGAGGACCCAGCACTCTGGGTCCTCTGCAGGGGCCCACACTACCCCACCGCTGCCTGCCCCGGGGTCCGGTGGGGTCCAGACCAGTTCACAGAGCTAATTTAGGCCGCGGCTTCGGCCTACGCCGAGGCCGCCCCCTTCGGCACGCCCCCCCCGTCTCCTGAGCGCGTTTTCATGCAGAATCGCGCGGTTTTGCAGCGCTCCGCCCCCCTTCTTCCTCCTCTCTCCGGACGCCATTACATGCCTCATGGTGGAGGCAGAGCGGCACCAGCAGCAATACAGCAGCTGCACAGTCTCCGGGGGCACAGACAGACGCTGGACACTGGTTGCTGACACACAGGTGGTGGTAAGTTGCCAGCAGAGGTCTTCTATCTCCTCTGCTGGAACTCTTCTCTCCAGGGCACCCCTGCACAGGCTACTCTCTCCAGGGCACCCCTGCACAGCACTATTCTCTCCAGGGCACCCCTGCACAGGCTCCTGTATATACCACTATGCCGGGCTCAAGGAACAAGAGGACTAGGGCCCACACAGCCTACTATTCCTTATGCACAGCATGTCAGAAGCCTCTACCCAGTAGACATACGTCCCCGCACTGCCGGGACTGCGCCCAAACTACGGTGCCGGTGTCCCCAGCCGTTACGGATGTGTCATCTGCCATGCCGGAATGGGCCACTTTTCTGTCCCAATCCATTTCACAATCCATGGCACAATCCATGGACAGGCTGTCCTCTACATTGCTTTCAGCTATGCAGAGTCACACTTCATCCCAGACCGCTGCTCAACAAAGCGGACACTCGGAACGCGGCCGCACTGAACTAATGTCCACCTCTAGGGCAGGACGGAAACGACCGCATAGGTCAGGCTCTCCAGGGCCTACTCATGCTTCAGGGCCTACTCCTACTTCACGGTCATCTCCAAGGGAGAGTCGCCGTGCCTCCAGGTCGCCAGAACCGTCCCCTGATAGGGAGGATCACAGAAGGTCCAGGTCACCCCCTCCTAGAGAGGACCGCAGCAATACGCAGGAGTCCGAAGGACTCTGTGACTCCAGCTCAGATCTGGATCCAGATGGGTCCCTAGACCTAACCCAGCCAGACACTGATGTATTGGTTGAGGACGTAATCACCTCCATCAACCAGGTGCTGAAGATATCTGAACCTCCTCCAGATGCCCCAGAGCACGAGATCGCTTTCCAGAGGGCTAAGAGGCCCCCTAAATATTTCTCCGATCACCCCGAGTTCAGGGCGATTCTCAAAAACCATCGCTCACACCCGGAGAAGAGATTCGGCAACCGTAAGGCACTGGAGAGGCGTTACCCCTTCTTGCAAGAGGTAACACAGACCTGGGCAGATACGCCTGTAGTAGACCCTCCGGTATCCAGACTCGCAACACAGACGCTTCTTTCCCTGCCTGATAGCTCCTCCATAAAGGATGCGACGGACCGTCAGATGGAACACATGGCCCGATCAATTTTCGAGGCCATAGGGTCCTCCCTGGCCCCGACATTCGCTATTGTGTGGGCAGCAAAGGCTATCATGGCCTGGACAACTAACTTACATGCCGGTCTCCGTTCAGTTAACTCCGAGCTCGCTGACCAGGCGGTTCAAGCGTCAGTCGTGGCTGACTATATTTTACACGCAGCTATCGATTCCGCAAATTGTGCGGCAGTGGCTGCGTCAAACGCCATCATCATCAGGCGTGCTCTCTGGCTGCGGGAATGGAAGGCGGATGCAGTCTCAAAGAAGTCGCTTACCCACCTTCCATTTCTCAGCGGTCGTCTCTTTGGTGAAGAGCTTGATAAATTAATATCCAATGCCACAGGAGGGAAGAGTACTTCCCTACCTCAACAAAAACCGAAACGCTCCTATAACCGCCGTAACCAGGCACGATTCCGTTCCTTTCGGAATTCGTCTGGCTGGTCCATTTCCCGCCCAGCGCAGACCCGTAGTCGTTCGCCACGCAGGGAGGGTTCGAGGACTTCGCAAAGGGCGAACAAAACCTGGCAGTCTAGACCTGGCCAAAGCAAGTCCAAAGGACCCAAATCCCACAAATTCTCATCTTCATGACTCCTTATTTCCGGACGACGCCCCGCCAGTGGGCGGACGACTTTCCCACTTTCATCACGTTTGGCTACCTATTATAAAAGACAGGTGGATCAGGAACTGGTGTCGTCAGGTTACAAGATAGAGTTCATTTCCATCCCACCAAATCGATTCTTTCTTTCCGTACCTCCAAGGCTACCGTCCAAGGCTCGCGCCTTCTCCAAGGCGGTCAGGTCACTTATCCAAGCCGGAGTGATTGTTCCGGTCCCACGTACCGAACGTTTTCAGGGGTTCTATTCCAACCTGTTCGTGGTCCCAAAAAAGGGGGCAGTGTAAGACCTATTCTGGATCTCAAACAGCTAAACAAGTACGTGAGGGTACGACAATTTCGCATGGAGTCTCTCCGATCCATCATATCATCCATGGAAGAAGGAGAATTTCTCGCCTCCATAGATATTCGGGATGCTTACCTGCATATTCCTATCACCCCTGCCCACCAAAGGTTCCTCAGATTCGCAATCGGTCAGGCCCATTATCAGTTTGTGGCTCTCCCATTTGGACTCGCCACGGCTCCCAGAGTTTTTACCAAAGTCATGGCGGCTGCCATGACTATATTACACTCCAGAGGCGTAGTCGTCATCCCATACTTGGACGATCTACTTATCAAGGCTCCCACCTTCAAGGACTGTCACCATCACGGTAGACACACTAAGTCGCCTGGGTTGGTTGGTCAACCTAAAAAAGTCGTCCCCAATCCCGAGTCAGTCCCTCATTTTTCTGGGCATGGAATTCCACACTTCCAGGGGTCTGGTGCTCCTTCCCAAGGAGAAGGCACATGCTATCCAGATGGGAGTTCGCGCCCTTCTTCACCCAGCACCTCGATCCCTTCGTTTTGCCATGCGAGTTCTGGGCAGGATGGTTGCCGCGATAGAAGCAGTCCCCTTCGCCCAGCTTCACCTCCGGCCTCTCCAATTGGCCATACTCAAGTCCTGGGACAAGAGTCCTTTTTCCCTGGACAAGATGTTCCGCATATCCTCGACAGTCAAGCAATCCCTACACTGGTGGCACCGTCCAGTATCTCTCTCCAAGGGGAGATCGTTCATCCCAGGTCACTGGAAGATTCTGACAACCGATGCCAGTCTCACAGGATGGGACGCGGTGTACCGACACCACAGAGCGCAGGGGAAGTGGTCTCCATTGGAAGCCACCATGCCCATCAACGTCCTGGAGATTCGAGCCATCTTCCTGGCACTGCGGGCTTTCCAACATCTCCTAGTGAACTCTCACGTCAGGATACAATCCGACAATGCCACGGCCGTGGCTTATGTCAATCACCAGGAGGAACCCGCAGTGTCCAAGCGATGCGGGAGGTATAGCACATCCTGCAATGGGCGGAATCCACGGGATCGACCCTGTCCGCCGTACACATCCCAGAAGTAGACAACTGGGAAGCAGACTTTCTCAGTCGCCAAGGCATAGACTCAGGAGAGTGGTCCCTGCATCCCGAGGTCTTTCGGCAAATTTGTCATCGCTGGGGGACTCCGGACGTGGATCTGATGGCATCACATCTCAATGCCAAGGTTCCCAACTTCATGGCCAGATCACACGACCCCCGGTCTCTCGGAGCGGATGCCCTAGTTCAGGACTGGACTCAATTTCAACTCCTGTACAACTTCCCACCTCTGCCTCTAATCCCCAGAGTAGTGCGAAAAATCAAACAGGAAGGGATTCCGGTCATCCTTATCGCCCCAGACTGGCCCAGACGCGCGTGGTATGCCGACGTCGTCCAACTCACGGCAGACGCCCCCTGGCGCCTCCCAGATCGGCCAGACCTCCTATCTCAGGGTCCGTTCTGCCACCAGAATTCACAGGCCCTGAATTTGATGGCGTGGCCCTTGAAACCTGGATTCTAACTCAAGCAGGGCTCTCACAAGATGTAATTCGCACTATGATCAGTGCGAGGAAACCTGCCTCTGCCAGAATTTACTACCGCACCTGGAAAGCCTTTTTTGCCTGGTGTGCATCTCGTGATCAGAATCCGTTTCCCTACTCGCTGCCTAGACTTCTTGGATTCCTGCAATCAGGTCTGGAGGCCAGACTGTCCCTGGGCTCTCTTAAGAGCCAGGTCTCGGCCCTCTCCGTTCTTTTCCAGCGGAGACTTGCCCTAAAACCTCAAATCAGAACTTTTTTTCAAGGGGTTTCCCGTTTGGTTCCCCCCTACAGACGACCGCTGGATGCGTGGGATCTAAACTTGGTGCTGAAGGCATTGCAAGAACTGCCTTTTGAGCCTCTCAAGGAGATCCCTCTCCGCCTTCTATCCCAGAAGGTGGTGTTTCTAGTGGCTATCACCTCCCTTCGGAGGGTGTCCGAGCTCACAGCGCTCTCATGCAGGCCTCCATTCCTAGCCTTTCACCAGGATAAGGTAGTTCTCCGTACGGTTCCTTCTTTTCTTCCGAAGGTGGTTTCCTCTTTTCACATCAATGAGGAACTATCTTTACCGTCCCTTTGTCCTGCTCCGGTTCATAGGTTTGAGAAGGCTCTGCATACGCTGGACCTTGTGAGGGCTTTGCGTATTTATATCTCTAGAACAGCCCCCTTTAGGAAGTCGGACTTCTCTTTTCCTTCTTCCTGAAGGCAGCCGCAAGGGCTTCTCAGCTTCAAAGGCCACGCTTGCCAGATGGATCAGAGCCACAATTCAGGATGCCTACAGGCTCAAAAACTCGCCTCTTCCGGCCGGTATCAGAGCTCATTCTACCCGTGCGGTGGGGCATCCTGGGCTATTCGGCATCAGACTTCTGCCCAACAAGTGTGTAAAGCAGCCACCTGGACTAGCTTGCACACATTCACCAAACATTACATGGTCCATACCCAGTCTTCAGCGGATGCGAGCCTGGGTAGACGCGTCCTGCAGGCGGCAGTTGCTCACCTGTAGGATACTGTCTTTATATAACACTCGTTCCATTGCTTTTCCCACCCAGGGACTGCTTTGGGACGTCCCACGGTCTGTGTCCCCCAATGAGGCGAAGGAGAAAAGGAGATTTTTGTGTACTCACCGTAAAATCCTTTTCTCTTAGCCTCTAATTGGGGGACACAGCTCCCTCCCTGTTGGCCGTTGCGGCCCGTTTTGAGTTCTCATGTTGTTTGAACTCGTGCATAGTTGCCTTCTTGCAGGCATGGTTTTTTGGATGTTATCACTGTTACGTAAATCCTCCTACTGCTTTAGCACAAAACTGGTCAGGACAGTGCCTGTCCAGGGGTGTATGCTGCAGAGGAGGAGCCACTGTTAATCTTTTTCAGATTCTGCCTAGTGTCGCCTCCTAGTGGACAGCAGCATAACACCCACGGTCTGTGTCCCCCAATTAGAGGCTAAGAGAAAAGGATTTTACGGCGAGTACACAAAAATCTCCTTTTTGGGAGAGAGAAAAAAAAACTCTGTTTAAATGCTGCTGAAGAGGTGGAGAATGATTGGCAGCGGTGGGCAGATTAAACATGCAGGGGGTGTGAATCTGCCTTTGGCTGCAGCCCCTAGCCACCTCCTTAGTGGCTGGAGCATGTATGTTTTCTAACTGTATTATCTCGGGGTACAGGGCTGCTCAAGTGCTGGGGGAACCCTTGCCTGGATGCTGCAGACATGATGCATCCAGTGTTGTAATTAGATCACCATGCCTCGTTTGGTGACAGGTCCTCTTTAAGACAGCTGTCTTTAATACAAGTAACTAGATGATTAGGAGGGTCTAACTGGTCTGTAGGAGCAAAAACTCCTAATGGTTGGTGGGGGATCAAGTACTTATCTCCCTCTGCAAAATTCAAATACATTAACCGTATATACTCGAGTATAAGCCGACCCGAGTATAAGCCGAGGCCCCTAATTTTACCCTCCAAAACTAGGGAAACGTATTGACTCGAGTATAAGCCTAGGGTGAGAATGAAGCAGACTCTCATCATGGTAAATGGCCCCCCATTACTGGTATATAGTCCCCCATTACTGGTATATAGCTCCCCCATCACTGGTATATTGCACCCTCTTCACTGGTATACAGGCCCCGATTAGTGGTATACAGGCCCCGATTAGTGGTATACAGGCCCCCATTAGAGGTATACAGGCCCCCGTTAGAGGTATACAGGCCCCCCATTAGTGGTATACAGGCCCCCCATTAGTGGTATACAGGCCCCCCCATTAGTGGTATACAGGCCCCATTACAGGTTACAGCCCCTATTAGTGGTATACCGGCCCCATTAGTGGTATACAGGCCCCCCATTAGTGTTATACGGGCCCCATTACAGGTTACAGCCCCCCATGCTGCAGCACACCTTAAAATAATAGAGCATTCATTCTCACCCTCCGTCGCTATGTCACTGCTGCGTCCTCCGTCCCTGCTTCTTCCTGCTTTCGCCGGCTTCTATTGCTATGACCGATTCAGCAGCGATGACGTCATGGCTGTTGCGCCGGTCACATGAAGCCGGCGAAAGCAGAAAGAAGCAGGGACGGAGGGTGAGAATGAATGCTTTATTATTTTAAGGTGTGGGGGGCTGTAACCTGTGATGGGGGTGGGCGCATACACAGTGCAATGTAATATGCACCGCTCCCCCTGCTGCTGATGGATAGGGGGATGCAGTGCATATTGCATTGCACTAATGAGCGACCCCACGTGGCCGGTCGCGCTCACTGTACAGCCTACCCCGCCTCCTCCAGCCCAGCCCCCGGACACCGCCCCTCCCCCACACACTCAGCCAGTACCACTGACTCGAGTATAAGCCGAGGAAGGCACTTTTCAGCACAATTTTTGTGCTGAAAAATTCGCTTATACTCGAGTCTATACGGTATTTAATTTAGACTGAGGTAGGCCTGGAGAGCCGCACACGGTGCATGTTTTCAGGATTTCCTTAGTATTGCACAGGTAATAATTCAATCACCTGCACAGGTGATGATTCTAACCCCTGTACAATGCTGAGGAAATACTGAAAACCTGCACTTTTGTGGCTCTAGAGGCCTGGAGTTCCCTACCCCTGATTTAGACAATGTTATTTTCTGGATTTTATTTTTGATTTTCTATCTCTCACTCTTAAAATCAAAGTACCTTTAACATAATATATTGTTCATGTCTTCGTCAGTGGGCAAACTTGCAAAATCAGAAAGGGATCAAATAATAATTTCCCCCAATGTATATGACCCCCCCCAACCTGGTACAGTATACATGATCCCCCTCAACCTGGTACATTGCCCCATACAGGTATATATGTTTCCCCCTCCTGATACATGGCACCCCAACTTGGTACCTGACTCCCTCCTCCCCCTTCCTAGCACATTTTCCTCCATCCTGGTGCATTGCCCAATCATGCTGCACTATGATTAACTTCTGTGAATACTGTATTTGCTGCTCTCCCCATTCGGGATGATGGATGGGGGGAGCAGGGAATATTCAGTTGCTTAATGAGTGGGCACATGTGATCACACAGCAGCTGCTCATAACTCACACTTGTGCTTGCATCTTAATGCAAATAAGATACAGAGCGGATGACTCTTCTGTCAAAAAAAATGTGTGCTCTTAAGTCAAGGTACTACTGTATTTTCTTTTTCAATTGTAATGTTTTTACTACTTACTGCAGATTTTATACAGTGTCTAATCTGCATGTGTTTATAGGATGTATTTTGTTATGGAGGTTGCCACAGATTTAACTCTATACACTGCAATGAAAATTGCAGAAAGACTTGACCTGTTTTGCATTCTAAATTCCGCACCGCCGGTCAATTTCCGCATGGCATATTTAACCAATGTGTTGGTGAGGTTCTTGAGACCTCACCTATATAACTACCGTAGTACTGAATTATATTGCAGATTTGATGAATGCAGTGAATTTACAGCACATAATCTAAGAGAACACTTACTTTATGGGTACGGTTATACTGGTTGATTGTGGCCCTTTAAGTTACATATAAGCTGATCTGATGTCATGTACACAGGACGACTGCACAGAATGATCATTAATGCATTCGTTCTGCACACCTAACAAGCTTAAAAATTTTTTTGCTCAATGAAGAATCATTTTGCTTATTCATCGGGTTATTGTCAGACTGTTTAGACCGGCTGGTTATATCAAATGACCGTTCTTAGGAGTGTAAATACCCTGTGAAGTAGCATAGTTTTTGCCCCCCTTCATGTCTTTTTCTTGAAACTTTTGATTCTGGTGACCCCACTGACCCTGACCATCTGAGACCCTCAGTGAGACATTTTTGACGTTTCCAATCAATATGCCGTAAATGTGTTAAGGAAAACCACTTTCAGTGGTGGACACCTAGCAAACTCAAATCATTTGTTTCAGGACTTCCCCTTACACAAGTCTGTGGATCACATACAGTTGTTTTCCTCTCCAAGGAGACTGCTTGAAGAGCAGATTGTGCTTAGTAAAACCCTTTGTGTCTATAACTGTCTGTACATATTTGTTGCTTAATTATGTATGGCGTTAAACATTTATAATGGTGCTGCGGGAGCTTTGCCTTCTGTAATGACTGTGGCGAGTCCACTAAATGCTTTATTTTTATCCATCTCATTTCCAGGTAAGCCTGGGTGATCTGTCTCTTTCTATATATATAATATATATATATACATATATACACATACACATATGTCTATAAACCCACTGGTATCCATGCATGTAGGTTACATCTTTGCGTTTGCCTATGTACCTTATTGTTCACCTTTATGCAGAATTATGATAGTATATGTTGTAGTTTAGGTAAATTAAGTAAAAATACAGTCTTTTTCTTAATCTGTTTAGTTTGATATGTGCTTTGACACCTAAGGCCTATACACACAATGTAAGCTTTTTTTTGCTATTCATTCATATTGCAGTGGTATATTTGTTATCATAAATGTACACCTGAAAAATGCCTTTATACTACTGGAGAACATCTAGAACTATTACATCTTGGTTGGGAAATGTGGCCATTAGGGGGATCAGTTTTTAGCCTTTATAAGCAGGCAATACTTGTTTTCTGGAAATGTTTTACTGGTATCTCATCAGTTAAGGAAAAAATTCCCAAATACAACAGGGTGTCCATGGGATATGGATCCCCTGCTAGCTCTCTGTATGTATATATATATATATATATATACAGTGCCTACAAGTAGTATTCAACCCCCTGCAGATTTAGGTGGTTTGATAAGATGCAAATAAGTTAGAGCCTTCAAACTGCAAACGAGAGTAGGATTTATTAACAGAAGCATAAATCTTACAAACCAAAAAGTTATGTTGGTCAGTTGAATTTTAATACATTTTAAACATAAAAGTGTGGGTCAATTATTATTCAACCCCTCAAACCACCCGCATTCTGTTTGGTCCCCCTAAAGTATTAAGAAGTAGTTCAGGCACAAAAAACAATGAGCTTCACATGTGTGGATTAATTATCTCTTTTGCCAGCCTTTTCTGACTATTTAAGACCCTCCCCAAACTTGTGAACAGCACTCATACATGGTCAACATGGGAAAGACAAAGGAGCATTCCAAGACCATCAGAGACAAGATCATGGAGGGTCACAAGGCTGGCAAGGGGTACAAAACCCTTTCCAAGGAGTTGGGCCTACCTGTCTCCACTGTTGGGAGCATCATCGGGAAGTGGAAGGCTTATGGAACTACTGTTAGCCTTCCACGGCCTGGACAGCCTTTGAAAGTTTCCTCCCGTGCCGAGGCCAGGCTTGTCCGAAGAGTCAAGGCTAACCCAAGGACAACAAGGAATGAGCTCCAGGAAGATCTCATGGCAGTGGGGACATTGGTTTCAGTCATTACCATAAGTAACGTACTCCACCGCAATGGTCTCCGTTCCAGACGAGCCTGTAAGGTACCTTTACTTTCAAAGCGTCATGTCAAGGCTCGTCTACAGTTTGCTCATGATCACTTGGAGGACTCTGAGACAGACTGGTTCAAGGTTCTATGGTCTGATGAGACCAAGATCGAGATCTTTGGTGCCAACCACACACGTGACGTTTGGAGACTGGATGGCACTGCATACGACCCCAAGAATACCATGCCTACAGTCAAGCATGGTGGTGGCAGCATCATGCTGTGGGGCTGTTTCTCAGCCATGGGGCCTGGCTATCTGGTCCGCATCCATGGGAAGATGGATAGCACGGCCTACCTGGAGATTTTGGCCAAGAACCTCTGCTCCTCCATCAAGGATCTTAAGATGGGTTGTAATTTCATCTTCCAACAAGACAACGACCCAAAGCACACAGCCAAGAAAACCAAGGCCTGGTTCAAGAGGGAAAAAATCAAGGTGATGGAGTGACCTAGTCAGTCTCCTGACCATAACCCAATTGAAAACTTGTGGAAGGCGCTCAAGATTAAAGTCCACATGAGACACCCAAAGAACCTAGATAACTTGGAGAAGATCTGCATGGAGGAGTGGGCCAAGATAACTCCAGAGACCTGTGCCGGCCTGATCAGGTCTTATAAAAGACGATTATTAGCTGTAATTGCAAACAAGGGTTATTCCACAAAATATTAAACCTAGGGGTTGAATAATAATTGACCCACACTTTTATGTTTAAAATTTATTAAAATTCAACTGAGCAACATAACTTTTTGGTTTGTAAGATTTATGCTTCTGTTAATAAATCCTACTCTCGTTTGCAGTTTGAAGGCTCTAACTTATTTGGATCTTATCAAACCACCTAAATCTGCAGGGGGTTGAATACTACTTGTAGGCACTGTATATATATACTAAGAGGAAGAAACAACAGAGAATATTGCTTGCATCAAAAGGTTATGTATTTATTCAGATTATAAAGCTGATTTGGAGGGCAGATGAGGAGGGGAAGGAGCCCCCAAAATACAGCTGCTGGCAGTAACACTGATATATAACAGCAGGTAAAAACCGTGTTAATTAGATTGGCACATACATAGTTCAGTACAGGTGATTACAGAGTCATCAGTGATTCAAAATAGTACAGAGGGGAACAGCAGGTATACATATTATACAGGTACTTTGTATACAGGCATAAACAGAGGCTTATCAGCTCAATCAGTGTAAATAGATATCACAGATACCATCAATACTAACAAAGTATTCCTGCATTGTAACCTATCCCCAGTAGACCTAGTAACCATCAAATCATCACAAATATAATGGAAACCCTGTGAGGCCAGAACTAGCATAATTACCACAGCTGCACAAAGAGAGCTCCCCGGGCAGGGCAAGTCAGGGCTCCAACACTCAAAGCTTTTTGCGGCCTAGGAGAGCCCTTATGGCCGCTTCGTCAGGGGAAGGTGTAACTAGGCTGGCAGAGGTCCCCCTCATATACTGCCGCCGATAACCACGCCATCGTAACCCAGAAATGATGCTGACGGTCAGGTGACCGGAAATGACGCGTCACTCCGTAACCTGGCTTAGTATGGTATATCGCCATGGTGATGATGCTCGACTCTGCCCACTCACACACACACAGAGCAGCGCGCCGGCTCCTGGGACGCGTCATCAGGGCGACAGGCTGCCGGAGTGTGTGTGCAAGGGACAGGGGAACGTGACACTGATGGCACCGTTATGGGAAGTCAAAATACATCTAAAACATAGAAGATATCATATATTAGGGAGACTAATGTAAAGAACAACAACGGATGTCATTATAAAGTGCTTTATATGAGGCGTGATGTCTTCAATCCAATCACAAGGATGATGCATAGATTTCCTCAGGTTAGTAAAGCAGGCGGCAGCATAGGGAATTGTCCAAGACCAACTGACAGCCTGTAAGAACCACAGAATAAAAAGCCATAATAACAATATAAAAACAGTAGCATAGGCTTTCTACCTAAGCCCTGTATCCCTGGCGACAATGACTACAGGAAGGGGGCAAAACTAAGGTGCTCATTAAGACCAAAAGGTGACATCGTGTTTAGAGTTATTATCCACTTAATTTCACGATGTGCCAGCATCTTTCTGGTATCACCACCACGGATTCCACAGTGTATAATGTCAATAGCCCTGAATTTCAGTGATGACGGATTACTCCCATGGTGCACCAGAAAGTGCCTTGGCAATGTTTTTAACGTATTAGGATCTTGTGCTTTTGGTGCCGCCAGAATGTCCCCCATTTTTCCCTCACCCTCCTCCGTAGCTCCCTTGATGTCATTCCGACATAAATTAAATTACATGCACATGTGGCATAGTAGATCACAAAACTTGAGCCACACGACAGGTATTCTTTAATCTCATAAGTCCGGGAGCCATCAGAGGAGGAGAAGGAACTAGCGCGGAGGACATTAGGGCATGCCACACAGTGGCCACAGGTAAAACAACCTCGTCTAGGGCCGTGAGAACCAAAGGGATTTGGTGGAACAGGGACATAATGGCTCCTGACCAAAATGTCGCGAAGATTACGTGATCTTCGGGCTGTCAATAGGGGTCTCTCGGTTAGTGCCTCTTTCAGAATGGGGTCAGCCTGGAGGATACACCAGTGCCTGTTCAGGATATCACGCATCGAATCCCATTTCTGGTTATATGTTGAAATGAAACGGATGGGTTGAGCAGATTGCACTACTTCCCTCTGTTTACCATATAGGAGTTTGTTGCGTGATATATGTTTAGCACGGTGATAGGCCCTCTTGATTGACCTGTTGCTGTATCCCCTTTCCTGAAGCGTTCCTTCAATTCATCTGCACGGATCTCAAAGTTGGCCTCAGAGGAAAAGATACGTCTCATTCTGAGGAATTGTCCAGTGGGGACGGCCCGAACAGTTGATGGTAGATGGGATGAACTAGCGTGCAGAAGAGAGTTAACGGAAGTGGGTTTTCTGAAAACATCTGTGTGTTTGATGCCATCAGACCCAATCATTAAATAAATATCCAAAAACTGTATCTTCTTAAAGTCAAACTTATAATTAAGTCTGACGTTAATCTTATTGTCAGCTAGCCGTTCCCTAAATTTCTCGAGCTGCTCCACAGTGCCCCCCCCACAAAATCAGCAAATCGTCTATGTACCGCCACCAGCACTGCACATGGGCGCAGGCCGGGCCGTCCCCCCCCCCCCCCCCCGCATAGCAAACCTCGCTCCCAGTACCCTAGGAAGAGGTTTGCATACGAGGGGGCACAGGCCGCGCCCATGGCAGTGCCCCGGGTCTGCAGATAGTACCGATCCTTAAAGACAGGAGCCGGCGCGCTGCTCTGTGTGTGTGTGAGTGGGCAGAGTCGAGCGTCCTCACCATGGCGATATACCATACTAAGCCAGGTTACGGAGTGACGCGTCCCCCGCCCTGCGGTGACGCGGGTGCCGGCGACGCGTCACTTCCAGTCACCTGACCGTCAGCGTCATTTCCGGTTACGATGGCGTGGTTATCGGCGGCAGTATATGAGAGGGGACCTCTGCCAGCCTAGTTACACCTCCCCCTGACGAAGCGGCCATAAGGGCTCTCCTAGGCCGCGAAAAGCTTTGGGTGTTGGAACCCTGACTTGCCCTGCCCGGGGAGCTCTCTTTGTGCAGCTGTGGTAATTATGCTAGTTCTGGCCTCACAGGGTTTCCATTATATTTGTGATTGTTTGATGGTTACTAGGTCTACTGGGGATAGGTTACAATGCAGGAATACTTTGTTAGTATTGATGGTATCTGTGATATCTATTTACACTGATTGAGCTGATAAGCCTCTGTTTATGCCTGTATACAAAGTACCTGTATAATATGTATACCTGCTGTTCCCCTCTGTACTATTTTGAATCACTGATGACTCTGTAATCACCTGTACTGAACTATGTATGTGCCAATCTAATTAACACGGTTTTTACCTGCTGTTATATATCAGTGTTACTGCCAGCAGCTGTATTTTAGGGGCTCCTTCCCCTCCTCATCTGCCCTCCAAATCAGCTTTATAATCTGAATAAATACATAACCTTTTGATGCAAGCAATATTCTCTGTTGTTTCTTCTTCTTGGTATCTCATCAGCCAGAGCGCTTGTAAAAATCTACTCTTCCAATATTTTCTTTCACTAGTAATACATTTTTTTCCTAAACTTTACTAGGTGGCACAGAAAGTTTTGAAAAATGCCAAACAGGCATGCAGCAGGCTTGGACAGTACAGAATGCCATTTGCCTGGGCAGCAAGGTGAGATACAGATAGGAATGGATTTACGTCAACTTGAAATCGCATTATTTTTTTCATGAAACTACAGTTGACAAGACTAACAGACATAAAGATTCCTAAACATGTGTCCTGTTATCATGGTTGTAATTTGTGTGCATATAAGTCTTTGAGTATTGCATTATTGCCTTTGTAGCTGTATGCGGCACCATGCACTCTGCATATCCATACCTCCTATGTTGAATGTTCAGGTGAGGAAAAGTAATGTGAGACTCTTGAACAACGTAACAAATGACACTTTGCTCATATACCATAATTTTCGGACTATAAAACACACTGGACTATAAGACACACCCAGATTTTAGAGGAGGAAAATAGGGGAAAATAATTATAAATGTGGTAATAATTAACTGTCATAGGGGTGAGGGGGGGGTCTGCTGCTGACAGTGTTATGGGGTAAAGTCCACATCCCTGGCCCCGTCCCAAGTAATATATGTCCCCCATCCTAGTATATAACCTCCCATCCTGGTATATAGCCCCCCAAACTGGAAAATTGCACCCCCCACCACTGGATACGGCCCACATCCTGGGTTATTGCAGCTTGCGATCACTGGATATGGCCCACCAACGTGGGATATTGTAGCCCCCTATCACTGGATATGCCGCCCATCCTGGGATATTGCAGCCCCATAACTGTATATGGCCCCCATCCTGGGATATTGCAACACCCCATCACTGGATATGATCCCCATCCTGGGATATTGGAGCCCCCATCAATGTATATGGCCCCATGCTGAAATATTGTAGCCCCTTTCACTGTATATTGCCCCATCCTGGGATATTGCATCCCCCATCACTGCATATGCCCCCCATCCTGGGATATTGCATCCCCCATCACTGCATATGCCCCCCATCCTGGGATATTGCAGCCACCCATCACTAGATATGCCCCCATCCTGGTATATTGCAGCCCCTCATCACTGGATATGGCACCCATCATGAGATGTTGCAGCCCCCTATCACTGTATACTGCCAACCTTGCTGGAATATTGCAGACCCCAATCACAAGATATTGCACCTTCCCCCTCATCACTGTATATACCCCCATCCTGGGATATTGCAGCCACACATCACTGGATATTGCCCCCATCCTGGGATATTGCAGCCCCCCCATCACTGTATATCCCCCCATCCTGGGATATTGCAGCCCCTCATTACTGGATATGGCCCCCGACCTGAGATATTGCAGCCCCATCACTGTATACGGCCACCCATTGTGGGATATTGCAGCCCCCAATCACAGGATATTGCTCCACCCCATCACTGTATATGCCCCCCATCCTGCGATATTGCAGCCTTCCTTCACTGGATATGCCCCCCATCCTGAGATATTGCACCCCCGGTCACTTGATCTGGCCCCCCCATATCCCAGCATGGGGGGCCATATACAGTGATGAGAGGGGAGTTCAGTACATAGAGTATACTGTAATATACACTGCCTCACGTTCACCTCTCAGCGCCAGCTTCAGCACTGGGAGGTGGATTACGGGATGCAGTGAATATTACAGTAGACTAAAGAGCAGGGACACGTGATTGCAGGCTCCCGCCGCAGCCTGCGCCAGCCTTCTCCAGCTGCTGCAGAGCTGCCCCTTCCAGCACAGCTCCCTATATTCAGACCATAAGACGCTCCTCCCATTTTCCCCCACAATCTGGAGGAAAAAAGTGCATCCTATGGTCTGAAAAATACAGTAATCACATAGTTCTGCAGTGAGGTCTGAACTAACATAGTACAGCAGAAGTGAACTTTGTCTCATTACATATATTTGCAATAGCACTTGTCATCCCCTAGTGCTGGCCTCTCTCTTGTGGAGCTGTGCCTAATTATAACAAACATAGAACAGCAGAGATGAACCTTGTCTTATTACAAACACAGCAGGTACATTTTCAGTTGTCATTTGACAGAGCTCTCAGCTCTGCTGTTCTGCTCCTTTTCCACATTGGCTGCCTGGGAGAGGAACACTGAAGCATTGTTATGACAACTGCAATTGTTTTTGTAATCTGACATAGTTCCCTTTTGCTGTACTGTGGTAGCCCTACTGATTTGTGTTACTGATTTGTCTCAATCTCACACAGCCCTGCATTAAGATCAGAGCTAAGTGTCAATCATTACATGTATCACACTGGTAACTACCCCTTTTATTTAAAATAAGGTTTGGTGGCAGATTGTCAGGGATAGTTATGTTTGGTTTTAACAGCTCATTTGCATATAAGGAAAATGTGGATTTATCTGGAATAAGACATCAGATAGCACATATCAAGGTATAATTTTACTCAACTTCCTATGACCTGCATGCCTATATACACTGCGTAGTAAGGTTGAACCTACTAACAGATTCAATTTATACTGAATGTGTCAGTCGATTAATACTCCCAAAATTATGGACAGCATGAAACAGAGCCTGCCTTTACTATTGCAGTCAGGTATGTGTTTCTCTGAAATGCTCTTGTGTTTCAAGGAAAGCATAGTTTAAAAATCCAGCTGGGGCTGCTCCAGACTAGTCTCATCTTTGCCTATGCTTCTCTCCCCAGCGCTCTAGTTGCTTGACAAGTCTCTCTAATCTTTGTAGATAAGGAAAACACCTTTCAGTCAACTGTAACAGCATAGGGAGTAGCCAACTGGGGACAACACCGCACTAGTCTTGTACCCCTATGCTCACCAGTCTTTAAAGTATGTTGTGTCTGAAATGTGGGAGTGGTTAAAACAATAAGCAATACCTGTCTGCAATTATGCTCTGATTTATACTGCAACATAAATCAATTGACAGATTCCCTTTAAAGGGGAACTCTGGGGAGATGAATAATAATCTTTTACTGTCCCTGTCCTCATTCACTATGAAGCCGATTTGACCACTGCAGTTCTAGGATTTTTAGATCACTTATAACTCAATAAAATAATATCTGCTCTTCAACCCTCACCCCTCCTGTATGAGACAACACCTCACAGAGCCAATATAAACAGCAGCTGAGAACAAGGAGGTGGGGTCGCCAGCTCCAGTGCTTACCCTACATGCCAGCCTCTGATATACTTTCTTCTGTCTACTTTGTTAACAGGTGGGGGGTGCCAGGGGTGTGGCTTCCAAACCCTGCTCACACCAAATGTCATCCCCAATATCCGTCCTTCTATCTATTGTAAGAACAGGGCTGTGCTCCCTTCTAGTAGCAATCATGTCACCAAGAAGATAAATACATGCTGACATGATTGCCACCATAAGGGAGCACACCCCTGATATGGCATTAGATAGAAGGATGTATATTGGGGCTGCCATTCAATGTGAGCATGGGGCCAGCGGCTATGCCCCATGTTCGTACAGTAGATAGAATGAAGTATATCAGGGGCTGACATGTACGGTGAGTTTGGGAGCAGGTGACCATGACCCTCCTCACCCCCTTGTTCTGAGCTGCAGCACATAGCTTACGCTGCTTTGTGATGTGGTGTCCCATACAAGAGGGATGAGTGCTGAAGAGCAGATACGATATTATTGATTTATAAATGATCTAAGGATCCTAGAACTGCAGGGGACAGCTGAGCTTCATCATGTAGGAGCGCAGGGACAGTACACATTTTTTTCTTTTTAAATCTCCCTGGAGTTCCCCTTTTGCAATTCAAACCTCTTTGTAAGTGTATTAGTAAGTATTTCCCAACTGCAGCATTGCCTCTTGTAGTATGTGACTTAAGCCAATACTTGTTTTTTTCATAGACCTCTATTTAAGGATACATCTGGGACCCTGGACAAAAGTGGAAGATTTTCTCCAATTTATAAACAGGACAGCAACAAACTTTCAAATGAGGACATGCTTAAATTGCTTGCTGACTTTAGAAAGTAAGTGTTTTGTGGTTGTGCATTTAATTATGGTATATAACGTGGGCCATTCACCATGTTGTAAATGTGTTAAGACAACTTTATTCTTCAGGTCAGTACGAATACAGTGATGCCATGTTCATATATATATATTTTTATGTTTTGCCACTTTTAGGGCCCTTTAATATCAGCGTTTTTTGAAATTCGCGGCAGATGCGGTGAAAAAACTGCATCTGCCGCGATTACCGCATACCGGCTGCACTTGCGGCGCGGTTGCGGTAAACGCCATATTATGTATAGGCGGACTTGCGGCAGGTGCGGCAAGTGCGGTTTTGGCACTTGCGGCAGGTGTGGCCGCGAAAAAAAATATTGTCAGCCGCATTTTTTTTCGCGGCCGCACCTGCCGCAAGTGCCAAAACCGCACTTGCCGCACCTGCCGCAAGTCCGCCTATACATAGTATGGCGTTTACCGCAACCCCGCGCCGCAAGTGCAGCCGGTATGCGGTAATCGCGGCAGATGCGTTTTTTTCACCGCATCAGCCGCGATTTGAAAAAAACACTGATGTGAAAGGGCCCTTACACAGTAAAAACAACTTTGTAGAAAAAAATGCTTTTTGCATTGCTGTAATCTGAAAGCTATAGCTTTTTTTTTCTTTTCTTTTATGGAGCAGTATTGTTTTTGTGGGACCAGATTATATTTTCAGCGATTACTATTTTTATTTCCATATGACTTTTTAATCACATTTTATTCCTCTTTTTTGTCAGCTCTATGAATAAAAGGCATAGTTTTTGCTTTGGTTTTTTATTTTTATTTTTTTACAGTGTTCACTGAAGGCATTGTTCTGGATGTGATGATATCAAATATATGTACTTTTTATGTCATTTTGTTTTTACATAAATATACATAATTATTAGAATATATATATATACCGTATATACTCGTGTATAAGCCGAGTTTTTCAGCCCAAAAATTGGGCTGAAAAGTCCCCCCCTCGGCTTATACACGGGTCAATACGGTATGCTGTGGTGGGGGGGGAGCTGTGACCGGGGGCTGGAGGAGGCAGGAGGGGGCCGCGGTGACCGCAGGCGGTCACGTGGGCCGCCTCATTAGTGCAATGAATATGCACGGCATCCCCCCGTCCATCAGCGGCGGGGGAATGCCGTGCATATTGCACTACACAGCCCCCTCTCCTTAATATGCGTCCCGCAGTAGTAATAAACAGTTCCCCCTCCTTATCATGTCCCCCCCGGCTGCGGCAGCTGTGAAAATAACAAACAGTTTATACATCACCTTCCGACGCAGCTCTCCGCTCCTCCGGTCCTCAGCATCTCCGCTCGCCGGCTTCTTCTTCCTTGTTGTGCTGGTGTCATGTGACCGGGCGCAGGAGATGACGTCATTTCCTGCGCGCGGTCACAAGCCGGCACATCAAGGAAGAAGAAGCCGGCGAGCGGAGATGCTGAGGACCGGAGGAGCGGAGAGCTGCGTCGGAAGGTGATGTATAAACTGTTTGTTATTTTCACAGCTGCCGCAGCCGGGGGGGACATGATAAGGAGGGGGGGGCTGTTTATTACTACTGGGGACGCATATTAAGGAGGGGGGGCTGTGTACTACCACTGGGGCTGCTAGATACTACACTGGGGCTGTATATACCTCTGGGGCTGCTGTATACTACCACTGGGGCTGTATATACCTGTGGGGCTGCTGTATACTACACTGGGGCTGTATATACCTCTGGGGCTGCTGTATACTACCACTGGGGCTGTATATACCTCTGGGGCTGCTGTATACTACACTGGGGCTGTATATACCTCTGGGGCTGCTGTATACTAACTACTGGGGCTGTATATACCTGTGGGGCTGCTGTATACTACCACTGGGGCTGTATATACCTCTGGGGCTGCTGTATACTACCACTGGGGCTGTATATACCTCTGGGGCTGCTGTATACTACCACTGGGGCTGTATATACCTCTGGGGCTGCTGTATACTACCACTGGGGCTGTATATACCTGTGGGGCTGCTGTATACTACCACTGGGGCTGTATACTACCTCTGGGGCTGCTGTATACTACCACTGGGGCTGTATATACCTCTGGGGCTGCTGTATACTACCACTGGGGCTGTATACTACCTCTGGGGCTGCTGTATACTACCACTGGGGCTGCTGTATATACCTTTGGGGCTGCTGTATACTACCTCTGGGGCTGCTGTATACTACCTCTGGGGATGCTGTATACTACCACTGGGGCTATATACTACCTCTGGGGATGCTGTATACTACCACTGGGGCTGTATATACCTCTGGGGCTGCTGTATACTACCACTGGGGCTGTATATACCTCTGGGGCTGCTGTATACTACCACTGGGGCTGTATATACCTGTGGGGCTGCTGTATACTACCACTGGGGCTGTATATACCTGTGGGGCTGCTGTATACTACCACTGGGGCTGTATACTACCTCTGGGGCTGCTGTATACTACCACTGGGGAGGCTGCTGTATACTACCATTGGGGGGCCTGTATACCACACTGCTGGGGGCTGTATATCTGTGCTGGAGTCCACCCTCGGCTTATACACGAGTCAATAGGTTTTCCCAGGTTTTGGGGGCAAAAGTAGGGGGGTCGGCTTATACACGAGTATATACGGTGTGTGTATTTATATATATATATATATATGTATGTATGTGTGTGTGTATATATATATATATATATATATATATATATATATATATGCATATATATATATATTTTTTATTTTTTTTTTGTCACTTTTTTATTTAGTCCCTATATGGGACGTTAACTTTATTACTCTGATCGCAGGTATAATGTATTACAATGTAAAAGCATTGCAATACAATATACTTGTCAGTGTGACTTTAAGAGAACACTTGTTAGACCATGCTCCTGTCAAGGTCTAACAGGCCACAGTAGCTGGCAGACCCAGAAGTCACCATGACAAAAATTAGACCCCTGTGATCACGTCACCAGGTTCCCAGTCAGGTGGGAGAGGGAGCGAACTCCCTCTCTCAGCCCCCTAAATGCTGCAGTTACTATTGATTGAGGCATTTAGGTGATTAAACAGCCAGAGGTGGCTCAGATACTGTCCCTAGCTATGATAGCTGGATCTCGGCTATCCCTTATACCGAGCTCCCTGTGGTGATCATGCAAGCTGCGTCGACTTGTTGTAAGTTGATGTCCATTTACAAAAACCCCTTCCTGACCATGACAAAGTTAAGTCAAATATCATGACTGGGTTAAATGTATTTTATTAGGAGTTTTTGTGATACACCCACAATTTGTGATAATTATTTGTAAAGTTAAAGGGTAACTCCAGTGAGAGAACTTTTTAGTATATCTGTGGAGAACATCTGTGAACAGCAATTTCAAAGTTTTGCCACCGATTCTCAATGAGATTTAGGTCTGGACCATGAGCCATTCAAACACATGAATATGCTTTGATCTAAACCAGCAGTGGGAAACCTCAGGCTCCAGGGCCGAATGCGGCCCTCGATGACTTTTTTTTTTGAGGCCCCCGGGCAGATTCCTGGAGACTGCAGTGTTCAGCCTGGCAGATGCATTTTGCCAACTGTCTGCCCTTTAAATCCAGCTCTCCAGTGATCTCTATGCCCCAGCCTCAGCCCCCCAGTGATTTATATGCTCCCATCCTCTTCTGTAATGTCTAGGGCTCTAGCAAACCTGGAAAAGCAGTTGAGAAGCAACATGACCAATGTCACCCACGCCAAAGAGAAGCAGCTCCAGCCACCATAGTAGGGGTGAGTTGATTGTTTAACCAAATATAACGGGTAATTTTCAAGTTGATAATTTTGTACGACCTCCGAAGGATTGTAGAAATTTCCAAACGGCCTTTGGCAGAAAAATGGTTCCCCGCCCCTGATCTAAACCATTCCATTGTAGCTCTGGCAGTATGTTTAGGGGTGTTGGTTTGCTTGACAATGAACCTACACCCCCAGTCTCAAATATTTTGCAGCCTTCAACAGGTTTTCTTAAAGGATTTCCCTGTGTTAAGCACCATCCATCATCCCATCAACTCTGGCCAGCTTCCCTGTCCCTGCTGAATAAAACCACAGCATGATGCTGTTATTACCATGTTTGAAGTTATGGATGGTACTGTCAGGGTGATGTGCAGTTATATTTTTTGACCCACATAACATTTTGCGTTTAATTCCAAAAGTTCTACTTTGGTCTCATTTGACCAGAGCACTTTATTCCACATGCTAGCTGTATCCCCTACATGGCTTTTTGCAAAGTGCCAACAAGCCGTCTCTAGACTTGCTTTCAAAGTCACTTTCTTCCTGACACTCCTCCATAAAAGCTAGATTTGTGGAGTATACATCTAATAGTTGTACTGTGGACAGTTTCTCCCACCTGAGCTGTGGATCGTTGCAGCTCCTCTAGAGTTACAATAGGCCGTTTGACTGCTTCTCTAATGTGTTCTCCTTGCTTGGGATGTCAGTTTAGGTGGATGTCCATGTCTTGGTAGGTTTACAGTTCTGTGATACTCTATCCATTTTGGATGATTGATTGAATAGTATTCCTTCAGGTATTCAGAACTTGGCCTTTTTTTATAATCTAACTCTGCTTTACTTTTCTCCATTTTATCACTGACCTTTCTGATGTGTTCCTTGGTTTTCATGATTCTTTAATCCCTAATGTTCTCAAACAAACCTCTTCATCCTTCACAGAACAACTGTAGTTGTACTAAGAATAAATTACATACAGTTGGACTCAATATAATAATTAGGTGGCTTCTGGAGGCAGTTGGACACTTAGGATTTTTTTAGGGGTAGTCCAGAAGTGGCTCGAAACAAATTCTCATCGCAAGTTTCAGTTTTATATTTTATAATATTTAGAGTATCATTTGATTTGCTCTTCAGAAATACTTGCTACTTAGTGTTGGTATATCACATAAAATCCCAACAAAATACATTTGTTTATGGGTGTAATGTGAAAAAAATGTAAACAATAAAAAAATGTTGATGGGATATAAATAAGTTTAAAAAGGCACTGTACTTGAGTGTTTTTGATTATCCTGGATTTTCTCTCTTCCATAATCACAATGACTATATAAATTAAATTATTTTGTACATGTTACAATATTAATGCCCTGACCTATAATGTACAGTAAGTATGCAAGTAGATGCATTATTTAAATAGTTAGAGGATATTAAATATATAATGTGGAGACTTTGCTATTATTGGGTGCATCCACATCAAAGCATTAGCTCACAGCCACAGCACCCAAAATGTAATGCTGATCATATGCATTGAAGAAAGTTCTTCTATTGGCTACTCCCCTCCTGCACCCATACATTTGCATGCTTGAGTCAGCATACTTTTTATTTTAATCAAGTTAAGCTTCTAACAGACATTTCTGATAGGTCTTGTTTTCAAAAAACAAATTAAATAGCATGTTCATGTCTAGCATGGCTGATTTTACTTTCCATCTATAGCAGATGTCTGTACAAATTAGAATACCAGCTGACTCTTTGATGGCTTTGTACCACACATAAAGTCATGGCCAAAAGCGTTGGCACCCTTGAAATTTTTCCAGAAAATGAAGTATTTCTCCAAGAAAATTATTGCAATTACATGTTTTGTTATACACGTTTATTTCCTTTGTGTGTATTGGAACAACATACACCCCAAAAAAACAGAGAAGAAACGTCAAACTGGACATAATTTCAACACAAAACCCCAATAATGGGCCAGACAAAATTGTTGGCACCCTTAAGGTAATATTTGATTACACACCTATTGAAATAATAACTGCAATCAATCTCTTCCTATAACCATCAAAAAGCTTTACACCTCTCTTCTGGAATTTTTTTTTTTTATCATTTCTATACATTAAATAATAAAATAGTTTAATAAAAAGTACAACTCTTCGTGTGATAAAAACAAACAAGTCTTCATTTTTACATAATTATACAAAAGTTACTGTTTTGGTATTTGGGGGTATAAAGACGAAATTGAAAAAAAAAAGCCCATCAATGTGAAAAAATATTGTATGATCATCCAATATCCGTTTAAAAGCTCAACCTGTCATATAGAGTTGTCAATAGCTTGAGACCTAACTCCCTTGTATGGTTTACTCTCGTGTTAGTCTGAAAAACATCTGTCAATACAAATGATTAAATATCGAAGGCATATGTTTGTGGGATAAAAGAAAGTGTTGCAATAAAGCAGGATGTATACGAGCACTCAGGGGGACCTGATTCATATAATGATACTGAAAGCATTATTCCAGCGTTTGTTTTTTACTGCACTGCTGGAGTGGTGCTTTAAATTTAAGTCCCCTGTCTTATACTTACCTTACACTGAATTCTTTATCATCATCACCACTTCTGTGGGGCTCTGGCAATTTGACCTGCTCCAATGTTTGCTGATGTGCGCCGGAGGTCACAGCTTAATGACTCTCTATAGAGTTGTGTTGGGAGCTTGTGATGTAACTTCTGACTTCCAGCCAGTCAGAATGTATGGGCACAAGATGGCTTAGCACGACTGGAGTGGTGCTGAAAAAGCATGAAAGCATCATGGGGTGAGTATAAGACTAGGGGCAGAGGCCTTACATTTAGGGCATGTGCACACAGTGTATTTTTTTATGCATTTATTGGTGCTGTTTTGTTACAAATCTGCATGCTTATCCTTATCCCAGCAAAGTCAATGAGAATTCTGAAGTGTTGTGTGTAGGTTGCTTATTTGTTTCTTGCAGATTTGGTTGCAGAAAAAATTGCATCTTGTCAATACTTGGTGCATTTTGCTTGCGTTTTTCAGGCCTTCCACCCACTGACTTCATTATGAAAAAAACACACCAGATTTTTGGTGAGTTTTTTTTTTGCCAAAAGATGCAGATTTGGTGCAGAAAATATTTGTACTAAATACTCATTGCGCGCACATAACCTGAAAGCACCACTTCAGTGCTGAAAAAAAATTCAACATGCTGGAGTGCTTTAACCCCTTAGTGACGAAGAAATTTGTCATTTTTCATTTTCGTTTTTTCGCTCCTCGGCTTCCAAGAGCCATAACGTTTTTATTTTTCCGTCAATATAGACATATGACGGCTTGTTTTTTGCGGGACGAGTTGTACTTTCAGATGCAATAATTTGTTTTACCATATAATGTACAGGGAAATTGCAAACAAATTCCAAGTGCAGTTAAATTGCAAAAAAAAGTGCAATTACACGTTTGTTTTTTGGATTTTTTAGTCGCCGTGTTCACTATATGGTAAAACCGACGTGACGGTGTGATGCCTCGGGTCAGTACGAGTTTGTAGATACCAAACATGTATACCTTTATTGGTATCTAGGTGGTGGAAAAAAATTCAAAAGCATGAAAAAAAAAAAAACATTGCACTTTTTGCGCCATGTTCTGCGACCCGTAGCGTCCTCATTTTTCGGGATCTGGGGCTGGGTGATGGCTTATTTTTTGCGTCTTGAGCTGACGTTTTTAATGATACCATACTTGGGTGGATGTGCTGTTTTGATCGCCCGTTACTGCATTTTTTAGCATTGTTGCAGCGACCAAAAAAACGTAATTTCGGCGTTTGAACCATTTTTTGCGCTACGCAGTTTACGGCTCTCATTATTTGATTATTTATATTGATAGATCGGGCGATTCTGAACGCGGCGATACCAAATATGTGTATTTTATTTAATTTTTTAATACTTTTATTGTGGATGGGAGAAAAGGGGGGTGATTTGAACTTTTATGTTTTTTGTTTTTTTTCAACTTTGTAAAAACTTTATTTGTTTATTGATTCTTAATTTTACACTGCTCCATAGAGAGGCATGCAGATGCACAGTCCGATCACTTCTGACACATACAGAGGAGCTGCAGCTCCTCTGTATGTGTCAGAATCGCGGACCTGTTGTGGTTGGCAGCCCCTGCCAACCACAAGCAAGAAATGCTCCATGACAGGTTCCAGGGTCAAGCCAGGACCCTGGCCTGTCACATCAGCACGGGAGATCCCATGATACTATCGCGAGATCTCCCCTGGAGCCCGGTAAGCGCGCGCTGCACGCTCCGGCTCCCTTAGCTCCCACTCTCAGAGATTGAGGGCGGGATCTAAGGGGTTAACAGCACCGATCGGATGGCAGGACCGATCGGTGCTGTGAGACCGACATCTCAGCTAGTGAGATCAGCTGAGATGTCGGAGGTTTGAAGTGAGCTCCACGCCGGAGCTCACTTCAAACACGGGGGTAATGACAGCTGACGTCTAGAGACGTACGGCTGTCGTTAAGGTGTTAAAATGATGTTTATTGACATCCTGCTTACTGTTTCTGACCCTATTAACTCGATTGACAACTTGCTAACCACTATTTACCAATTCTCTGAAGTCTCCTATTATAAAATAAATTTAACTAAAACCCAAATACTTCATATAAATATAGAACCCAAATTTATGGAGAGTCTTAAAGAGAAATTCCCGATGTCATGGGACACTAAACATATATGCTACCTTGGTATTAAACTAACCACTCCTCTCTCAACAATTGTTGAAGTTAACTTAACTGACATCTATAAAACCTTACAGTCGGATATCTTACATTTGGCCAAACTGGAGATATCTTGTTTGGGAAGGATAGCGGCCTATAAAATGTGTCTCTTACCAAAACTGCTTTATGTTTTTCGATCACTCCCATTGATAATCCCTAAAAAATGGCTCCAAAAACCGCAATCTCAATTAGCATGGTCTAAAAAGAAACCGAGAGTGTCTAAACTAATTTTAGAAAAAAGCAAACAGAGAGGTGGACTAGCACTCCCAAATTTGACTTCGTATTACTTTGCCGCCTTAGTGAAACTTAGCCAATCATGGTGGACAAGGAAAGAAGGACCAGTTTGGCTTTCAATTGAGGAACCGTTACACCCTCAAAAAAGTCTAGATTTGACTACCCTTATCTATTTATGCGATAAACCTAAACCACTCCCAGAACTACCTACAGTTAGATCTGCTATTCTCGCCTGGAAATTACTACAAAAAATTTCAACCAAAACATACTCTGCGGTCTCCCCTTCCTGGATAAATATAGAAATCCTAGAAGTGGAACGCATGTCCTCAAGAATTAGATTGTCCTCATGGGTAGAGCTGGGTATCAAATTTGTCTCAGACATCCTAAATGATAACAAGCAACTTGAACCCTTTCAGGTACTAAGGAATAAATACAAACTTGAACAAACGGAAGCAGCTACTTGGAAAAGAATTGAATTTATCAAGTTTTCAATGAAAAAATTGAGTTGCCCCGTCTCTCCTTCTTTACCGCCTGGGAAGAGGAACTCAACATCCAAATTGACCTGCAGGATATGATGCGAACCATCCGTACCATTTATGCTAACTCCTCTTGTGCAACCCTACATGAATCTTACTTCAAGGTGCTTTCTCGGTGGTACTTCACCCCTGTCAAGCTCCATCGCTTCGATCCTCAAGCCTCGCCCTTGTGTTGGAGGGGCTGTGGTCACCAGGGAACTCTAGCACATATTTTTTATGATTGCCCGTTATTGTCCAAATTTTGGGTGGATATTAGAACCTTAATTTCAGACACCACTGGCCTAACGGTCAACTTTACTCCGGAACTAGCTCTACTCTTAATAGGCGTTGAGAACCTTCCACATGATCTTAAGTTTTTGATCTCACACATCTTGATCACAGCCAAGGTCCTAATTGCTGCCAGGTGGAACAAACCCGAAACCCCCAAGTTATTGCATCTCATTGATAGAGTAACGCAGCATGGTATCTTTGAGTTTAATTCAGCATTGCGCTCTAATACTTTTTCAAAACTTAAGCGTAGATGGGAGCCTTGGTGGATAGCTTTTTCGCCCTCCCTTCTCACTCAGGCCTAATGTCGTGACGTAGTGATGAAACTAATAGATTACTGGTTTTTACTCCGTTTATTTCTGCCTGTATTACGATTTTGATACAAGCTTAGACTGAAGGAAAATTTCCGACTCACACATCTCTTATGATATACTTGTTATGTAATCTTTATATTTACGAATACAACTTGTACCCTGTTGTTTGTTTATTTATGTATGTACCCCCTCCCTTCTTATTTTTGTACCCTTCTCCCTTTCCCCCCTCCCCTTGAAATTCTAATAAATACAATTGGATGACAAGATCAAATCCATAAGGAAACCAAAAAAAAAAAAAAAGAATTGACAATTTTATCAGAACCCACAAACTAAATTTCTATTTGCCACAAAACTTAATACAAATGTTCAAATTCCCACAAGCTCCAATATTTTGGAAAACTGGCCATATCTACCAGAATTTCTCTCAAAACTCTATTTTTCACAGCACACCCAATGTGACTGCTTGGGAAAAGGAGCTAGGGATAAATATCTCATTAAATAATCTGCAACAAAACTTTGAAACTATTTATCGCTACATCCCTTGCGCCTCTCTGTTGGAGACGCATTATAAGACCTATACGCGATGGTATTTTACTCCAGTTAAACTTGCTAAAATCCAAGTCACCAATTCATCCTTGTGCTGGAGGAATTGTACTCATACCAGTAGTTTAACTCATATCTTCTGGAAATGTATATTCCTTAAACCCTTTTGGTCTGAAGTTGAGACTCTAATCAACCAATTATTAGGCTTACACTTGAAACTCAATCCAGAATTAGTACTGCTCTTACTAGGCCTTGAAAAACTTCCAAGCAATTACAGACCTATTATTGCACATATCCTTCTTGCGGCCAAAAATGTCATAGCAGCTCGATGGAGAGATCCTCTTCCCCCAACAATTGATCATTTGGTTGAAATGATTGTGTGTCACAACACGTATGAATATGCGTGCGCCCTCAGAAATAACTTATACCCTAAGTATCGTAAGAAATGGACAGAATGGAACCTTCTCATGACTCCTAA
Organism: Allobates femoralis; assembly: GCA_033576535.1. Lineage (NCBI taxonomy): Eukaryota > Metazoa > Chordata > Amphibia > Anura > Aromobatidae > Allobates > Allobates femoralis. The sequence continues at coordinate 538,568,749 of JARQOC010000002.1, forward strand.
CGCCCCGACATAGGTCCTGACGTTATATAGGCTGATATTATTACAACAATATTCTCTTATATCTATCCAATTCATCTAAGGGCTTTCCATACCCTGGTTATAACCCTCCCCAACCCCTGTTTTTGCTCCTCCCTTCTGTTATCTTTTTGTGATTTTTAAAATTACTACAATCAATGGCATCTATTTGTCTAAATATTACTGGTAATTTGACCCAAATGCTAACTGCTATTATATAAATGGATTTATTGATGATTATATTTGCAAGTTCTAAACCCTATACATATTTCTATGTTACGTTCGTCAACATCCTATAGCTAGATGTCTACACAATGATATACATTTACCAAAATTTATTTTGCTGAAAAATGCTGATAAAAAATTGTATGACCTGTAAATTTTATCTGTTTTCAATAAAAACATTTGAATATAAAATTATGTTTATTCTGAAATTTGACATACTACCTCCAGCTGAGAATGTGCCTATCTGTCCTGTGCACCTCTTTAGACTTCCAGAAGGGTGAACACAATCTGTAAGAATAAATTCTGGGTTAATAAAGTCAGTTTCAGATTTTTTATGTTTTGAGGGAAACATAAAAACTAGAGTAAAACCAAAGTGTAATCAGATGGTGTAATATGAAATCTGTTTTTTTGGGCAGCTGCATTCCGTTTCCTTTTCTCTAGTACTTTTTTTGTGCAGAATTAAATGTGACACTTTTGTGAAGTTTGACATCAGCATAATACAATCTTCTTCTTGTAGACCTGAGAAGTTGGGCAAGCTACCGGTCATTTTAGGAAATCTAGACATCCACATTGACAATGTTTCTCCAGATTTTCCAAGTAAGCTTTCTATTTTCTGGTAATAGTGTCATACATAAATGCATGACCATTGCATTGGCTTATTATTATCTGTGTGTTATTGTAGATTACGTGAACTCCTCATACATTCCCATGAAACAGTTTGAGAACAATGTCGACACCGTGGTCACATTCGAAGTGGAGGAATTTGTTCCTTGTATTCCCAAACATACGCAACCATTCACCATCTACAATAACCATCTCTATGTTTATCCAAAGCATCTGAAATATGACGGCCAAAAGGCATTTGCAAAGGTAATTTTGGAATGTTTTGTATTTGCAAACACAAAACAATCATATATGACCACACATATTAAAATGACACATTCTTATTATATCAAAATTTAATAACATCTAAACTAAATAAAAAAAGGTGATATCACAGCAAATGAATCAAAAAGGTAGCAGAAGGCACCGTATGTATAAATAAAGCTCAAAGAAAGTACAGTAAATACATAATCAGATTAAATACTATTTATGCTGCAAATGGTTATCTATTAATACAATGTAATAAATCATTTAACGGATATATAAATGTGAAAGTGTCCCAACATAAATTAATGTGAATAGTGCTAAAGAATAGGGACAAACTATTTTGGCTATATCATCAGTAAAAGGTATAAATAATACAACTATTTTCTGCCCAACTGCATAATAAGTACAAATTTGATAGTCTGCAATGTTCTTGCTGCATGGTGTGTATTACCTTATGATGCGCGATACGCATTTCGCTGTGGCTTCTTCAAAGGTTTGTATTTGGTAGTATCATGGGATGGCCCTGTATCAGGGCATTGTTATGTTCACATACATCCATCTGGACATTTATTGTGAATTTAAATAGTGTCTCTGATGGTAGCAGCACAGGAGCCTAAGAGTGGAAATACACTGACGAGAAAAAATGCTGTCCGATTGTCGTACCCGAGAGTCTTACGATTGACGTCCGTTTTTCGGCCGTTTTGCACCCAACTGCTGTGCGACTGACATTTCTCTCAGATCACATGCGAGTGTTGTCTGTGTGCAATCCGTTTTTTTCTCAGCAGCTATTTACTGTGTAATCATTTACAGAAACATTTTACAGTGTTCTCAGCTGCAGAATGATAATGTATCCGTGGAAAAAAAAACTGATGCCTTTCGGATGGTCAGTGTGCTATCAGTGTGCTGTCCGTGATTTGCATTGGCGGTTCTTACGCGTGAATTGTATACTGTCACAGCATGTTGCAATTAGTTTCTCATCTGTCAATCGGATGAGAAAAAAACGCCCAACACTCGCCAATGTGCTCTCGGACATAGAATAACATTGGTCCGACTGCAATGCAAGAAAAACTTGAATTGCAGTCATCCGACTTTCACACCAGTGGATCCGTACACTAACAGTACGTTCATATTGAGAGCATTTCTACAATGGAACCAAATTGTCCTGATTTGACTGCAGAAATGTCCCATAATTTTTACAGATTTCTTTTTTTTTTTTTTTTTTATTCTTTATTTAACAATTTTAATATCAGTAAAGATACAAACAGCCGTACATAAGTACGGTACCACAACTCCATATTGTATTATAAGGCAAACATTACCCTTGGGGGTACGTAACCAGTGAGTAGCCCCGCGTGGAGGAACTCCAGTCCATTGGATCGTAATAGGCCAGAGTAGTGGATTTTAAAAATAAAAATAAAATAGAAGTTCTACTCAAAAATATATACATGAGCAAAAAATTAAAAGCCGTCAAAAAGACTTGAAGATCAGAAAAGGAAAAAGAGCAAAGGAAGAGAAAAGTGAGGAAAGTTGAGGGGGGAGGGGTAAAAAGGGGGTGAAAGAAATAGGCAAAGGTCTATTGTGAGTATATGGAAGGGAAAACAGGAGGGGGGTAGGGCTTGAAGCAAAGGAGGTGGGAGTTTAGGGAGGGTCATACCTACTCAGGCTGAGCTATACTCTTCACCAATTCGAGATGGGATATAATCCAGTGGTGTTTCTCCACCCAGCAAGGCATGATAATACTCGGATTGTTGAAAATTCATCCATGCCGTGCAAGTGGAACCATAATAAGTTTGAGAGTCTCGTATGGAGGATGTCAATTCCTCCATATACATCAATTTGTTAACACCTCTGAGAAATTGTGGAATAGACGGTGTGGTGGTCTTACCCCAAAGCACTGGTATGCAAGATCTAGCTGCAATAATGAGGAACTTAAGAAGAGAGTTCTTAGGCTAGTTTCACATTGCGTTTTTGTTAAATCCGATACTGTCCAATGAAAATCGGACAGCATCGAATCCGAATCAGCCCCCCATGTTATCCAATGGGGATCGGATCGCATTTGGCATAATTGCCATCCGATTTGCCTCCGATCCGATTCTTTCCGATTCTTTGCAGGAGCAAAAATCGTAGACTGCTGCGATCGTAGGGCGTTAGCGGAACAGAGTGGCAAATTAATATTGAGTGCTTCCGATTTATCGAAATTTATTTTAATATTGGATAGGAAGGCATATGTTTGAAATTCCTCATCAAATTCAGTAAAGAAGTTGTTGGACTTGAAATAAAAAACAATAGATCATCTGTGTATGCTGCCACTTTGAGAGGTATGCCCAGTAAGGATTCCGGAAATGTCGGGATTCTCTCTGACATGTCTAAGAAAGGGCTCTAGGGTAAGGATGAAAATCAAAGGCGAAAGAGGGCAGCCCTGACGGCTGCCATTGTATATGTTGAAGAAGTCGGAAGCACTCCATTCACACGGACCCTGGCAGTAGGGACCGAGTAAAGGGCTAAAATCCTTCGTAGCATGTTATCCACACGACCTATTAACCGGAGAGTTTTCCTCATGATGTTCCAGTTGACATGGTCAAATGACTTATCGGCATCTGTGGAAAGCATCATGGAGGGGATTGAGCCAGAAACTGCCCGGTGTATCAGGTTTATAGCCTTGGTGGTATTATCACAGGCTTCTCTTCCTGCCATAAAACCCGCCTGGTCTGGGTGGACAATGCCGGTAAGCAGAGGAGATAGTCTCGAAGCAAGGATTCTAGCGAAAAATTTGATATCGCCCCATCTTCCTCCTCAATGAGGATAACTGCTACACTGACTCACATCCTTGCCGCGTTTTGGTATAATCGTGATATGCGCTCTCAATGTATCAGCGTGAGGGAGTTCACAGGTATTCAAATTGTTGAAAAAAGAGAGCAAGTTTGGCACCAGACATTCTTTAAGTTTCTTATATTATATGGCTGGGAATCCGTCTGGGCCGGGCGCTTTTCCATTTTTGGTCTCGGCAATGGCCACCAGGACTTCCTCCTTAGTAATGGGACGCTCCAGGGCAGCAACCTCCACCGGCTTCAACTTAGGTATAGCAGATGTTGAAATATAGTGTACAATTTTTGGGAGGAAAGAGTCTGAGGGAAAGAGGGGTATGGTGGGAGAAGGATAAGATCCGGGAGGGGTGGTTGGAATGTTAGCAATAGAGAAAGTGAGAGTCAGGAGCCGGGGTGAGAAAGGGAGGAAAGTAGAGAAGGTGGTAGCGGAATGTATAAGCTGTTGTAAGAGAGAACGTGAATCCAAAATAAAAAAAAAAAATAATTAGTAGAAAATAACTGTAGTATACAGTCTCCACAGATGACAATTAGGAGACAACGAAGAACACTTCTTCCGGGGTATGCGGGAAGCCATGTAGCATGTAACCTCGACACACCAGCAATTGAAGAATGAACTATAGCAGGGGTGGGGAACTCCAGTCCTCGAGGGCCGCAAACAGTGCATGTTTTCAGGATTTCCTTAGTATTGCACAGGTGATAAATAATCACTTGCACTGGTGATGATTCCAATCCCTGTGCAATACTAAGGAAATCGTGAAAACCTGAACTGTTTGCGGCCCTCGAGGACTGGAGTTCCCCACCCCTGAACTATAGGAACACGTGTAAAATACACGTGGGCTATTTAGAAGCCTGGTCTACCCTTCACCCCCTCCATTGCCTCCCTCCTCCGCAATAGGCCCACCAGCAGGCAGAACATCAGCTAGTCCAATCCGGCCTGCGTCATAGGCTAGTAAGGGAGTACGACCATTCAACATTTATCATTTAACCTCCACCTGCCAAATGCAAGCAAACTATCTAAACTTATCAAATGTCAACATCAAATAAGAAGGAAAGTGGATCAGTTCTGGCAAAGGCATCCTCTTCCAACAATTAAAGGATGCGTCCAGCATTCAGTTCAGCTGGGAATGAGAGAAAGACAAAAAAAAAGAAAACAAGATCAGCACTCCTCTCACGGTGGTGGTGAACACAGAGCACTGTTCCCCTCCCTCCCCCCCACGACGGCGGTTCTTCCGTTGCTGGGGCTGTTGTGGGGAGCGCCGCTCCCGTCTCCTCCCCCTTTCTTGTCGTGTAGGGGGCTGGGAGAGTCCCCACTGCAACCAATTTGGGATGGTAATGGGAGAAGTGTCCAAACATCTGAATAGGTCTGGTAACTCATCCGGCGTTTTCAGATAGAATTCCTCCCCTCGTCGTACAATGAAATGGAATGGGTGGCCCCACCTATACGAGGCCCCCAAGTCCTTCATCCTCAAGAGTAAGGGATGGAGCATTCTCCTCATAGCCAAAGTACGGGCAGAAACATCAGGGAAAAGCTTTATTTCTGCTCCCCTAGGGAAAGAGTGCCACACAGCCAGGCTGCACGAAGGATTGCCTGCTTCTTTGTGTAGTAGTGCAACCTACACAGAACGTCTCTTGGGTTGGCCGCATCTATCTGACCTCTGCGTGAGACCCGGTGGATCCCATCAGTGGTGTAAGAGGAGTCCAACGTTTTTTTTAGCAGCCATGTTAAACACCTCAAAAACCTTTTTGGGTCAGGGCGCTTGCAGGGATAGATTCTGGCATGCCTTTCAGACGAATATTATTTCACCTACCCCTGTTTTCCTGGTCATCCTGTAACAAGGCTAGGGACTGTATTTGTGTCTGTGTATCCTCTAACTGCTGGCCCATAGTGGAGATCTTTTGAGGTGAGAGTGGCGACCTTTTCTTCCAATGAAGAGGTGCGCTGCTCCACTTACTGTATATCAGTACGCAGGGCAGAGAGGGCCTTTTCGTGTGAGGTCTCCATCCTGGTTACCATGAGATCTAAGTCAGTCTTAGTGGGGAGTGTACCGATAAAGGCATGTATGGCCTGTAGATATGGCCTGGGATAGCTGGATTTGGGGCCGGGGCAGCAACAGCACTACCATAGACAACATCACCTTCTCCCCCCTCCATGCTGCCTCTGTCCTCCACTTGCTTTGCCCCTCTCCCTGTCGGTACCTGAAATGGATGCTGGTCTTGGGGCTTCACCTTAGGGGAGCCGCTGGATGGTTTATTGGCTGCAGGGGTTCGCCTCCTCTCTCCCTCCGCCGCCAACCGCTCATGTGCTGGTGCTCATCCTCTCTCCTCTGGCGCCATTGCTGTAGCTGCACTGCCACTGGGTCTCCCGCTCTGGAGCAGCCGGTCCAGAGCGGTGTCTTTCCTCCGTGGTGTCAGCGGAGGATTGCAGGAGGCTGAGCAGCGGGTTTTGGGCATGCTGCCAAGCTTTTCAGACAGACCAGGCATGAGATAAAGCCGGTGTGTCAGGGAGCCTTCTTCCCCCGCATCTTCATGCAGCCATGGTCAGGTCCCGCCCCAGATTTCTCTCTTAATTCTGAATAATTATAGTCTTTTTTTTTTTTTTTTTTTTTTTTTTTTTTTTTTTTTCAAAACCAGATATTTTTATGAAAGGAAATTGGATTACAAATTCACAGTATAAAGTGCATTTTAGACATTTTAAACATTATAACAAAAGAACAGCCCTACTTGCCCCATCCCTTCTCTCTCTTCACCCCCAAACCGCCCCCCCCCACCCCGTATCTGTCCTTTTTCATATTATACTATACAATTTAACCCATAGCCAACCAAGGAGACCAAATATTATCAAACTGCTTTTCTCAGTGTCTCTTATTTTATATCCGCTCCTCCAAACGTACAACAGTCTGCACCCTTTTAATAAATTTCCCTCTGGATGGAGGTTCTGCATCAGTCCACCTCTGCGCAATCAGCTTACGCGCCACATACAATATACTGGCGATTGCTATTTTATATGCACTGGTGGTGTTATGTTCTTCTACATATCTAAGAATATGCAAATAGAGTCTGTGGAGCCTCGGTTAGGAGTCCCATATCTAAGCACACACACAAATCATCGGATTCCTCTCCATCACACATCTATACACCTATCAATTTTGTTGAGAACCGTAATCCAATACGCTGAAAGCCTAGGACAGGACTATAGCATATGAATCATGTCTGCATTATCTGCCCGGCATCTAGGACAATTTGAGTTGTCTCTCAAGCCTACCTTAAACGTAAAATCCGGTGTGTTATATGTCCTGTGAATAACATACAATTGAGATAGTCTACTCGGTTCACTCAAAGAGAGCTTGGGAATGTATTCCAGAATGGTGTCCCATTGATCATCCGTTATCACACCCACGTAATTTTCCCATTTCCCTTGCGCCTTTACCAGGAAACGTCTCAAGTAAGTATGCAACAGGTCATGATATACGCCAGAGATAACCCCTTTCGTCCGTCCCCCCCCCCCCCGACGTACACACGTAATCTAATCTATATCCTTTTGCATTCGCACATTCATCGTTTTACGCTGAGTCAAATATGCATGTCTAATTCTCTGGTACTGAAACACACACCTCTCCGATAGGTCAAACTCTTCCCTTAGGGTAGCTTTACACGTCGCAACATTGCATGTAATTTCACTTGCAACTTACTGGTTGCAGTGAAATCATGAACACATTGTTACATTTTGTTGCTGTGTACAAAATGGAACAATGTGTCCATGATTTCACTGCAACCAGCAAGTTGCAATTTAGAAAACATCCCAATTTATGAATTTCAATCAAGTTCAATCTACTGTTGAAATTAGTAGCATTAATTTTATATTTTGCAGATGTCCTTGTATTCCTATTTTCAAAAGTTCTATATATGCTATTTTTTTTTAATTTTGCTTCATGCCAATATTTATGGTGTTTTCCCTATAACAAACTTTCCTCTATTCAATTTTGTGATTTTCGTGCCAGTCTCAATGAAGGGATGTGGTGGGATCAGTCACTCCTGATCTATGAAGAAGTAAACGCCTCTTCATGAATCAGAAGCATCTGACGAGCGACATGTGCCCTGCCAGAAATCCCTTAACGGTCACTTTTAGCGTAATTAACTCAACAGCTTATAATAAGTTGGATGAATCGTGGCATCACCCCCCTCCCCGGCCATGCCAAAGTTCCACACTTTTTGGCGGAGCTGGGAGGAACTGATGTGAAAACATCAAAAGTTGCAATATTTTGGTGGAGTTATGCAAAAATGTAACATCTTTTCGAAGATATATATGCCAGTTTAAAATTTATGTTTATGCCAATTAAAATTGCTTTGATGAATCAGTAACAAAGTGTATTATTTGTTTGTATTCATGATAAAATTCTGCAATCATATATAGCAATGTTTTTTAGGCAAGGAACATAGCTATATCAATTGAATTCAGAGAGTCTGATGACGAAGAGGCACAGCCATTAAAGGTTTGTGGCGAGTTTATATATTTGTCCTTTTTGTTTGATTCCAAGCTAATACTCATTTATGTACATAAATATGAACTGACTAAGGGTACTTTCACACTAGCGGTTTTTGAAATCGCGGCAGATGCTGTGAAAAAAAACGCATCTGCCGCGATTAACGCATACCGGCTGCACTTGCGGCACGGTTGCGGCAAACCCCATACAATGTATATGCGGGCTTGCGGCAGGTGTTGCAAGTGCGGTTTTGGCAGGTGCGGCCGCGAAAAAAACCGCGGTCAGCCGTTTTTTTCACCGCATCTGCCGCAATTTTAAAAAAACGCTGATGTGAAAGCAGCCTAACACATTAATTTTTCTTGTACCAATCATCAGTTATTGCTTGGATTAAAGCCTATTTAATTATTCACCTTAGTGCATATATGGCAGACCTGGTGGACCTGTGTTTGTGAAGAATACCCTCGCTGCAGTTCTGCACCATCAGCAGAATCCAGAGTTCTACGATGAGGTGAGTTTGTGGATATTGGCAACTATGTATTTTTTAAAGTGTTCTGCTATATATCTGTAATTTAGTGAAATGTGAACATCTGTTTGGAAAGCACATTTATTTATTTATTTTTAAATGACCACTTTAGAGGGGTTGGCAAAGTTTATGGATGTATAGTCAGAAAATGGCTGCAAATATGCATATCTCAGTCATTTGAGCACCTGGTCTCTCCACTGGCCCTTGAGAATCCTCACCGTATGAGCTGCATAAAGACTGATTGCAGACTTTTGTGAAAAATCTGGATAACCCCATTGCGGTTAAGTTTGATGACTCCGTGCACTCATCTGCTACGTAAACCAGTGCAGGAGCTTTCTACGCTGAAGAGAAACATTAATTTGACCAGACTAATGCATACTGTGACCCCTTCTTTGGTTCTCCGCTCATATTCACTTTAGTGAGTACTGAAGTCCTTTTCTTTGCATACATATTTGGTCCATGTGCTGAAAATTTGCGGTCAGCATACGGACCGAAAATTCAGTTGTATTTGAAACTAAACTTAATTCTTATCAATTAAACGTGCCCATTATATCATTACGAGTTCCTCAAATGAGCTTTGCCTGAAGTCTCACAGCATAGAAGGTTGTAAGTCATGCAAAGAGAGGCGGCACTAGTGGGGAATAGAGCTGGAGTGGCAGAGGTTTCAGCTTTATTCAGTTTAGCCTCATCTGCATATCAATTTAAACACTGATTTCACAGTAAGGAAGAAACGGACTGGTCATGTAAAGGTGTTAATTTTGGGGATGGCATCCACCAGATAGATCCCATTTGCGCTGGAGTGTAACTCATATTTAGATTCTATAGAATTACCAAGTGAATTCATTTTTTTTTGTCTCCTTTACATCAATGTTGTATCATTATAATACTAGATGTGGGTCCGATGCTACCACATCGGGAGGGCAGTGACGTCTTTATGGTGGCGGGCTCTGTGACACTGGGCGCTACTGCTTTCTTTCCCCGCTGTCTGCTCTCTCTTTCCCCTCTGTGCTCTCTCCTTTGATCTGTCTCCCCCATGTGCGCGCTCTCCTCCTATGCTTTCTCCCCCCTGTGCTGTCTTCTCCCCTCATGTGTCCTCTCCTTTGAGCTATATCACCCTGTGTGCGGTCTCTCTCCTCCATGTGCTGTCTTCTCCTCTCTGTGCTCTCTATTAAGCTGTCTCTCCCCTGTGCGCTTTTACTCATCCCATGAGCTCAACCACTATTTGCTCGCCCCTCCCCCTGTGCATTCTATGCCCCCCTTCCCAATACGCTCTCTGTGCCCCCTTGAGCTGCCTCTGTGCCCTACCTGTGCGCTCTCTGTTCCAATCTCTCTGCCCCCATGTGCGTCATGCCGCCGCCATCTTTGGATGTCCAGAGATGGCTTCATTAGTAAGTGTGCATGTGCGTACCTGGCACGCGCATACACAGTTACGCAGGCTTTTGCCATCTTTGGACCCACAGCTGTCCAAAGATGACAGCTGCCTCAGTAACTGGGCATGTATGCTGGGTACGCTCATGCGCACTTACCCAAACAGCATTGTGTTTGGCATTGATGTGCGGCAGGTTGCAGGCGGTGGTTCCTGGTGGCGGTTGCGGGTGTCATCAGTTGCAGGGGTCAGTGACACTGCTGGAGATACTGTGCAAGGAGTCAACACTGCCAGCGTACACCATATGTGCACATCCATCTCTTGGGTGTGCAAATATAGCTGCCGCCAGTGCGTGATATGCAGGCATGACGCTGGAAGTGGATGACAGATGGGACTTTGCTATTATGTAAGTAGATCATTATTAGTATCTACTATATTATAGCCCTAACTCATCTGTCTGTGTCTGTAAGTTTGTCCTGAAAAGATGTCCTATAGGTACCGCTGTTATCAATTAAAAAAGCAGTTAAACTGCATGTGAAGAGCCCATAAGTTTGGTTGGTCAGTCAAATTTGGATGCTCAGTCAAAGATGGACCATCACAAAAAGTATGGAGATGACATGGAAAAGAAAGCAGCAGCACAACAGAAAAAGCAAAGGAGACTACTGAGCAAAGAGAGCCTCTACTCTACACAGAAGCATATGTGGGTCACAGATGACTCACCCCCCCTCCAGTCCAGACCTATTAGATTGTCACAGGATGCCATTTTGCAGTGACAATGCTGACAAGAAGAATTTCTGGTGTCAAGATGAATAAGACTGTCACAAGATTCTGCGCAGCTAGCATGCCGCATGGCCGAGTCTCTAAGTCTAAAGTGCACAGGAGGAGAGACAGCACAAGGGGAAAGAGAAGTGTAAAGGGGTGAGAGACAGCACAAAGGGAAAAAGCACAGACAAGGGTGAGAAATGACACAGGGGGATGGTGAGAAGCAGCCGCGCCTGCCCAGCCACGTCCACCCCACGCAGCACCTCGGCAGCGCTGCTGTTAGTAGCCGGAGTAGTTGTACTAATATATAATTGCACACATTCTAGAATTGCCTGATGTAATTGAATCGGTCCACAGTCTAGTTTTAATTATAGTAGACAAATACATTTTAGTATTTACAACTGGTCATATATCATGCCATTCTTCTTCACAATAATCTTCTCATGCTGACATATAATGGGGATGTATAATAACGCTGCCACTGGTTGTGAGTCTCTAAAATTAGTCGGAGGTAATTGCTTATTTTGGCATTTTGTTTGTTTAGCTTATAAAGTTTCCTTTGTTAAACCTGGCTGGCCGTGAAGAGGACTTAATGTGATAAGTGTCATTTAAGGCATGTTTTTTTCCATTCTTGCAGATTAAAATAGAGCTGCCCACACAGCTTCATGAAAAACACCATTTGTTGTTCACTTTCTTCCATGTCAGCTGTGATACTTCAAGCAAAGGAGGCACAAAGAAGAAAGATGTCATAGAAAGCCAAGGTTTGGCCAAATAAAAGAATAAATATGATGCTGGCATTTAATTACTAATTTAATTACTAAGAATTATTTATTAATAAGAATAATCAAAATACGAAATCTCTATGTCTATGTAATATGGGGCTCCTACAAAAAAATATTATTATTTTATATTATTTTTGAAGAAAATAAGTCTGTAAAACCAAGGGACTTTTAACTTTTCATAAAAATGATACTTCTTAAAGGGATCCTTTCACCTCCAAAACGCCTCCTAAGCTAGCAAACATATCCCTGCAGCATATTATCACTAATCTCACACTCCTTTTGTCTTTTAAAAGCATCCTGTGAAAGTGCATAAAAACATTTTTATAACTTACTCATTAGTGATGTTAATTAGCAGGGGCTATATTCTTTGTCCCTAGGCCAGGTGACGTCAGTACACCCACGCCGCATGTGCAATGCGGTGCTTGAAGCCTACAGAGCGGCGCGGATGTACTGACGTCACCCGATGCCGGAAATGATGCGATTCACGTCATTGCAGCCCAGGCAGCGCCGTGGAGAGCAGGGAGGCGCTGAATACAACATGAATGGGAGATCAAGCCTATTAGGGCGTGATCTTATGACGAAGCCTTAGGGGCTAAAGAATATAGCCCCTGCTAATTAACATCACTAATGAATAAGTTATAAAACGTTTTTATGCACTTTCACAGGATGCTTTTAAAAGACAAAAGGAGTGTGAGATTAGTGATAATATGCTGCAGGGACATGTTTTGCTAACTTAGGAGGCGTTTTGGAGGTGACAGGATCCCTTTAAGCATAATAGTCATCTATTCAATAGATTGATTAGAGCTAACCAATTTTTTCCACACAGTAACCTTTTTAGGCATTTTTTGTCGGTTTTTCTAAGATTTCACTCACCTGAACCAAACCAGTGATTGCATGATAATCATACACCTTCTTGGCAGTACTTGCACGTGTATTCTTTTTTTTTTTTTTTTTTTGCACAAACTGAATCCCTATTAAATGGAATCTGTCCCTAAATTTTTGCTAGCACATTTTTGAAAGCAGCAGGATAGAGGGGCAGACACTGGCATACATATAGAAATGAGGGCCGGACGTTAGCAGGGCGTGAGAAGCTTGGTTTAGCCTTGGTGTGCAAGCCGTCACATTTCCTAAAGGAATAAATGTTAATTTTAAGTCGACATGGTCTTCGAATTGTTTATAATAGAGGGAGGGTAAGACCCCCAGGCAGGCAGGCATGATCAGCTATAGTGTGCGGACAGCTACCAAGCAATGCCCGCCAACTAAGCCAGTCACTCCAACTAGTTTTTCTTACCCCAGACCCACTCTTCTATTATAAACAACTCCATGACTACATGGAATTAAAAAGTAATGTTTATACCTTCTGCAAAAGGAAACACAGGGCCCAACGTACCATGCCTCCCACCTAAACTGGTCACACCTACAAACTTCCAGCCTTCGCTTATACATGTGTGCTGCTTAGACCCTGATTCCAGCTATCTTTCACTAATTGTGCTGCTTGCTGCACTTATGGTAATAGCACTGTTTATTCAGAAGGAGATTATATTTAATGCTGATGATCTACCAGTTATCTGAATGCTGTGTGTAATCCGGCCCACACCACTTATTGGCAGCTTTTGTGTAAATTGTGCAAAGTGCATAAACAGAAAGCTGTCAAGCAGTGTTGTGGGCTGGGTTACACAGAGCTAATAAAATTAGAGGAGTACCTGGCAGCAGTGTTACTATTCCTCTACTGGAAATCTCCTGATGATAAAGCAATAATTTTATCAAGCTACAGTAAGCAACACAGTAAAGTTACATATCGCTGGATTCAGGGTCTCTGTCTCTCTCTACATGCTGCTCTGAGTTTAGGTGGCACGAACCTGGTTATAGATTCCCTTTAACACCACTTATTATTTAATATCCAAATATTATTTAAAGGGGAATTCCGGGAGAGAAAATGTTGTTGTACTGTCGCTGACCCCCTACACGATGAAGATGAGCTGGGCAGTGCAATGTATAGATTACTTATAAATCAATAAAATCATATCTGCTCCTTAAAACTCACCCCTCCCTCAGGGGACAAAAGGTCACAGAGCAGATTTAGCCTCATGCTGCAGTAGAGAACAGGGGCATATGGCAACGGCATGGTCGCTTGGGTTCCATGATCATCTTTCTTCTTACTAGTGTGATGAACAGAGGGGGCATGGCCTCCAAACAGCATGTTCTCACTATATGCCACCCATACGCTATATGCCTGCTGTATCACACGACTCTCCTGAGCTGAGTGACTGTGTGTATGTTATCTCAGGAGACTACAGTAATACATACAGCAGACATTATAGAGTGTGGGCTGGCATGTAGTGTTAACAGGGGGTGTGATCTGGGCATGCCAATTACACTAGCAATAAGTATGAGGGGGCACTGGAATAAAGATGATCATGGAGCCCCCACCATACCCCCCTGTTCTCTGCTGCAGCATGAGGCTGAATCTGCTCTGTGACCTATTGTCCCCTGAGGGAGGGGTGAGTGCTGAGGAGCAGATATTATTTTATTGATTTATAAGTGATCTATAGATCTTAGAACTGTAGTGGACAGCTCCGCTTCATCATGTAAGAGGGAAGGGACAGTACAATTTTTTTTTAATCTCCCCGGAGTTCCCTTTTAATATCTTTACTAGCCAAGTTATATTATTGTGTAGGGAGATGATCCATTTCACAAACCCAGCAAATAATCTAGGTCTTATCTCAGAGGACTAGTAAGAGCAGGAGATACATATCTTTTCATTTGCAAATATAGGTCAGTGTCTTAAATAATATTGACTGATAAGGAATGTGTGTCTTTGTGCGATTTCCAAACAGGAGCAGCTGTTAATACGGACAGAGATTCCTAGAAACATCTGATTTTTATGATCCTCGTCATCCACGGTGGATCCACATTGCTATTGCTTTATGTTCTTGCATATTATAGAATCCTAGCAGAATTGTGTTTACCTTGGATTGATAAATTGAGATGGTATTTGCATGCAAGGTATGTGAGTGTGTTTTTTGTGTTTATACAGTTGGTTTTGCCTGGCTGCCCTTGCTGAGGGATGGTCGAGTGGTCACCAATGAGCAGAACATTCCAGTATCTGCCAACCTTCCTGCAGGATACCTGTGCTATCAGGAGCCTGGGATGGGCAAGGTAATAAAAGCATCCTCACTTCTTACCATGCTCCATACAATGACACACTCATGTGATAAACATTTTATTTTATTATTAATATATTTTATTGTGCAATTTATTTCCCAAACAGCATTCTGGACCAGAGATTAAGTGGGTGGATGGAGGCAAGCCGCTGTTAAAGGTGGCTACTCATCTGGTGTCCACTGTATATGCACAGGTACTTATCTATAGGTCAATGGATTTTATTATAACTAGAAGATTTCTTCAGGCAGGAATTATTGTTTACTTGGTGTTTAGGTTTAGATTTTCTTTAGTAAAACATGGATTTCACACAATTATGGATGTAAGTGAAAATGTTTACATAATTCTGTACAATTAAAGGAGTTGTCCTCGTTCAGGAACATTCCTGCTATAATCTGCAGTAGTTCTACAAAAACAAACTGAGCGTAAGTTACCCTCCCCAGGTTCATAGTTGATTTTCCACTGTTGTCCTGGTCTCTGTCTGAATCGCTGGTGCTGTTCTCTATTGTGTGGTCCTGTGTGACTCCTGCAGTGTATGCAGGTCTGCAAGGTCTGGGACTGAATTCAGACAGCGCTCGCTCTAGGCAAGCGACTGCTGTCCATCAAGCTGAGGAGAGATATGGTGATTGAGTAGGCAGTGTGATTCAGCAAGCCCTCACCTGTACCTAGGGTGCATCGAGGAGCCCTTCTTTGTGTATGTAATAAATCAATTTTTTTGTACAATGAATGAAGGGAAATCTATCCAACAGGTATGAGGTTTTTTTTAAGTCAATGGAAACAAAAAGATCCAGCATCTGCAAAAAATTTCAAGGTTAAAACATTTATTTTCATCACATAAAATAAGCTACAAAAATCTTAAGAACACATAGGTAAATAAGTAGCCAGGGTCTACACAGTTCAGGCAAGGACAATTATTCTTATTTTTAAAATTAAGTCATGCATAAAATGTATTTTTTTTTTTTTTGCAACTAGGATCAGCATTTGCACAACTTCTTTCAGTATTGTCAGAAAACAGAATCCGGAGCCCAGGCATTAGGAATTGAGCTTGTCAAATATTTAAAGGTAAATCTAATTAGATAATGCTGTTACAGCATCATCTAATAATGTAAATATAATTGCATATCCTTTTTACAAAATCAATGACTCCTCTATCCAGTAACAGAATATTTTACTTGATACGTCACTTCAATGAGTTTTACGTCACAATAAACTAGACACCAGGGTTCAGCAAAATGATGTTCAAGACTGTGGTTCAACAGACACTTCGATGGCTTAGTACGTTCATCATAAAGACACCATTGTGTGCTAGACCAACTAATCAAACAGGAGGCGGGGAAATCGTCAAGTAGTTAGAGCATTGCTTGACCTTCGGCAACCTGTAATCGAACAGCTATGTGACTGCTGGACCTGGATTCTGCAAATTCTTATGCTTAACTCTAGTAATCACGGATTGGGTGTAGAATTGATTTTTTGGAGAAATTACAAAATTACAGCCATATCGATTAGTTAAAGGTAAAGTTGGAAATCAAGTTGGCGTTAGAAGATGAAGGCTGGAATGTGATCCAGTCAGTCGGGAACGTTTGGTGTATGTGTTGTGCTATCTAATTCACTATTGACCCACCTGCTTCTTACTGAAGGTGGACCTGTGGCAGGAGACTGTGCTGTATGTGGATAATGGCTTTATTTGGGCTAGGTTTACCGTGTGCCGTTTTAGCTAATATTTACTGCTAGTGTGATGAGAAGTACATACTACATACACACATGCTAGAAGTTGTGCTAAGTATGGCTCCATCCTGATAATGAACTTGTTTCTTTTAAAGAGCCTCCATGCCATGGAAGGACATGTCATGATTGCCTTTCTGCCCACTATACTGAACCAAATGTTCAGAGTTCTGACAAGGACTACCCAGGAGGAAGTGGCTGTCAATGTCACAAGGTAAATGTTGGGGAAATTTATAATGTATTTAATACCTGTTCTCATAGGAACTAAGTCACTTACACACTCATTCTCTATTTATTATGCGTATGACATGTCTACTGTTATGTTAGGTTTCCTTACATGAGAATTTGTTTTATGAGACATGCCTGTTTACGCCTGTAAATACTTGTAGTCCTGATGAAAATCAACAAAAAGGAAAAAATAATTATTATTCTCTTTTCTTAGGACTCTGTGGCATTCCTGTCATTCTTTCAGTATATTTTTTAATAAATTGATATTTGGGTGTTACCATTGGTGGGTGTGTAAGGCACATTCTCACACTCTCCAATCAAACCCGTGTTTGGTAACACCTGGTTATCAATGTCTTCATAAATATCTAGGATGAGGTACAGAGACTTAAAGGTACTCTGGACTTCTTATTCGTTTGTAAATGAAATGTACTAAAATAAAGTCAGAGGAGCGGTGACTGGTAAATTTGGTGCAAATCGATTAATAGGATTCCATCTATTGGCTACCTCAGTAATCTGTTGACGCTGGTTGCAAGCTCTGACAACCACTTAATGTTATCCATGACTCTCTTTTTGATTGGCTGACACCTTATGAGAGTTACATTGCAACCATGATGTGACTGTTGGCTAGCCAATCAAAGGAAGAGTCAACATTGCCCTCCGGTAAGAGCGGCTCTCAGAGCTCTGGTCCAGTGGCCGCAGATTACTGACATGGCAAACGTACCAGGTCCTTGGAAGAAAATTACACCAATTCGAGAGAGTGGTCCAATTTAACTACAAATTTTATTCATGGTCTATTACTGGATGTGTTGGATATTTGCAGGAAATATACATATGTACATGGACACTTGGCCTTTATACAGCTGTATCTTAGAACAAAATGTACATCTTGACTGGACTTTCTAAATAAGCCTTCACCATTTATATAGAAGCTAAGGCTGGAATTTGGGATCTCTTTTTAGGGTCATTATCCACGTTGTCTCACAGTGCCATGAAGAGGGGCTGGAGAGCTACTTGAGGTCATATGTTAAGGTATGCTGAACATTTGGGGGGGGGGGGATTTTCCAAATTTAATTTCTGCTGTCATATATTAAGCATTTTCCATTTGCTGCAAACTTGTATTGGAAATTTTACTGTATGCATTCAGTGATGTAGAATGAATTCTGCTTTTTCCAAGTTGTGGGAAAATGCTTGAAAATGCAGCATTTGTAGTCTATCTCGTTGACATTAAGGGAAATCGCTTCCTGGGCTTGCGCTGTGTGTCATTCCATTGCGCATCAAATGCAGCCAAGCGCAAGCCATTGCGCACCCATAGAGAATGTGTTGTTTTTATGCACTCGTGCACATGCTTGCGCATTTTTCAGTCATCAAAAATGCAACATGTTGCGTTCGCCGGGCACCAAGAAACATGCATCGGGACGCATACGCAGACATACGGACGCCAACGCAGGTCCCTGCGTACACCTGTGCACACCATGTTAAAGATAGGTGTGCAATACACTTGCAGATTTTAAAAAGGAACTACGCAGCATGCGCTGCATTCAAAAGCGCTAATGTGAAACCAGCCTAAGCCTACAGGGATGAAAAGTTCTTTTTCAGCATAGCAGGAGGCTTTGTGTTGTAATATAGGATGATAGAACTCGACCCTCAAATGGAATGATGGTTAATTGAAAACATATTGACCCCTTTAAATATTATTTATTCAATCAGATTATATTTAGTTTCAGATCATTTTTATGGGGTCTTATAGCCAACTAGGAGGTTTATCATGTCACAGCCTGTATACATAGCCCTAGCATTGGGGCATCATTAGAGGCTTAACTACTTCTTAGAGAATTAAATAATAAATGCAGGTAAATTATGCTTAAGTCTATAATCTATCTGCTAGTGAATAAAGTAAGAATATAATTAGTTATGTGAACAGAAGCAGTAGAGATAGAGAAGGATATAGTTGGTGAAGAATGCTCATGCAATTATGATATGATGTCATGTTAATATCTGGCTATGTTCACATGTTGCATTTTTGCTGCACATTTTTTCTCCTATCTTGGCAGTAAAAATTCACAAAATGCCCTTTTTCTGCTTTTTCTTGTCATTTTTCTTTTGCAGATTATGTGTGCTTGTTTTACAGTACGTTTAATTCACTGTGTGCAGAATTATTAGGCAAATGAGTATTTTGATCACATGATACTTTTTATACATGTTGTCCTACTCCAAGCTGTATAGGCTTGAGAGCCAACTACCAATTAAGTAAATCAGGTGATGTGCATCTCTGTAAAGAGGAGGGGTGTGGTGTAATGACATCAACATCCTATATAAGGTGTGCTTAATTATTAGGCAACTTCCTTTCCTTTGGCAAAATGGGTCGGAAGAGAGATTTGACGGGCTCTGAAAAGTCCAAAACTGTGAAATGTCTTGCAGAGGGATGTAGTAGTCTTGAAATTGCCAAACTTTTGAAGCGTGGTCACCAAACAATCAAGCGTTTCATGGCAAAAAGCCAACAGGGTCGCAAGAAGCGTGTTGGGCAAAAAAGGCGCAAAAGAACTGCCCATGAATTGAGGAAAATCAAGCGTAAAGATCCCATTTGCCACCAGTTTTGCAATATTTCAGAGCTGCAACGTTACTGGAGTATCAAAAAGCACAAGGTGTGCTATACTCAGGGACATGGCCGAGGTAAGGAAGGCTGAAAAACTAACACCTTTGAACAAGAAACATAAGATAAAATGTCAAGACTGCGCCAAAATATACCTGAAGACTGATTTTTCAAAGGTTTTATGGACTGATGCAGTGATAGTGACTCTTGATGGGCCAGATGGATGGGTCAGAGGCTGGATCATTAAAGGGCAGAGAGCTTTACTCTGACTCAGGCGCCAGCAAGGTGGAGGTGGGGTACTGGTATGGGCTGGTATCATCAAAGATGAACTTGTGGGACCTTTTTGGGTTGTGGATGGAGTGAAGCTCAACTCCCAGACCTACTGCCAGTTTCTGGAAGACAACTTCTTCAAGCAGTGGTACTGGAAGAAGTCAGTATCGTTCAAGAAAAACATGATTTTCATGCAGGACAATGTTCCATCACATGCGTCCAACTACTCCACAGCAAGGCTGGCCGGTAAAGGTCTAAAAGAAGCAAAAATAATGACATGGCCCCCTTGTTCACCTGATCTGAACCCCATAGAGAACCTGTGGTCCCTCCTAAAATGTGAGATCTACAGGGAGGGAAAATAGTACACCTCTCAGAACCGTGTCTGGGAGGCTGTGGTGGCTGCTGCACGCAATGTTGATCATAAACAGATCAAACAACTGACAGAATCTATGGATGGAAGGCTGCTGAGTGTCATCATAAAGAAAGGTGGCTATATTGGGCACTAATTTTTTTGTGTTTTGTTTTTGCATGGTGAAAATAAACAAGTGAGATGGGAATATATTTGGTTTTTATTAAGTTGCCTAATGATTCTGCACAGTAATAGTTACCTGCACAAACAGACATCCTTCTAAGGGCCCTTTCACATCAGCGTTTTTTTTTAAATCGCGGCAGACGCGGTGAAAAAACCGCATCTGCCGCGATTACCGCATACCGGCTGCACTTGCGGCGCGGTTTTTGCCATGCAAAGTATAGGCGGACTTGCGGCAAGTGCGGTTTTGCACTTGTGGCAGGTTTTTTTTGCGGCCGCACCTGCCGCAAGTGCAAAACCGCACTTGCCGCACCTGCCGCAAGTCCGCCTATACTTTGCATGGCAAAAACCGCAACCGTGCCGCAAGTGCAGCCGGTATGCGGTAATCGCGGCAGATGCGGTTTTTTCACCGCATCTGCCGCGATTTCAAAAAAACGCTGATGTGAAAGGGCCCTAAGGCTGCTTTCACATCAGCGTTTTACGCTGATCGCGGCAGTTGCGGTGAAAAAACCGCAACTGCCGCAATTACCGCATAACGGCCGCACTTGCGGCAAGCCCAATACAATGTATATGGGGCTTGCGGCAGGTGCGGCAAGTGCAGTATCGGCACTTGCCGCAGGTGCGACCGTGAAAAACCGCGGCACACCGCGTTTTTTTCGCGCATGCACCTTCAGAAAGTGCCAGAACCGCAGCTGTCGCACACTTACCGCACGCCCCATAGACAGTGTGCTGCGATCGTGGCCGTTATGCGGTAATCGCGGCAGTTGCGGTTTTTTCACCGCAACTGCTGCGATCAGCGAAAAACGCTGATGTGAAAGGGGCCTAAGATCGCCAAATCTAAAAAAAAACAAAACCCACTCCAGCTTCCAAAAATATTAAGCTTTGATATTTGAGTCTTTTGGGTTGATTGAGAACATAATTGTTGATCAATAATAAAAATAATTCTCTAAAATACAACTTGCCTAATAATTCTGCACACAGTGTACAGTTTAAGTTTTATTCACTAAAAATTCTTGAAAAACGAACGCTGCTGCATTTTTTCACTTATTGCTTTCTATGTGTGAAAAAAGTGCTGCAAAAATATGAAAGAATTGATATTCGGCAGATTTAAAGCCAGTCAGGAAAAAAATTGTGAGAGATTGACTTGAAATCCCCCATCTTATGCTGGTACTGGAAAAAAACAAGTTTTGATTTGCTTAAAAGAAAAGTGGCAAAAACAGAAGGTGTGAACATTGCCTTACTGTGTTTTATACTGTTCTAGATGTCAAAATGAGGAATAATTGATTAAAAGTGAAAGATATACAAGGGCATGAAGGTACTCTACTCACCCTGTAGTATTACAGGGCAATGTATAGAACATGTGTCTTATTTCTCATCTCTACCATCTTGGCACAGTTAGTGCTTGTGATACAGATTTGTAAACCGATGTACAAGTGAGCCCTTGTATTTTACTATTCAGCTTCACAAAATCTCATAGACTTCAGCTGTCGCTTGAAATCAATTAGTTGCACTACAGAAAGTGTCACGTAGCACAGTCCTTACTCTGAGCAAGGACAGGTGACCGCTCGCCATCTGCTTTTGCTAAACTTAATGATCTGC
Organism: Allobates femoralis; assembly: GCA_033576535.1. Taxonomy (NCBI): domain Eukaryota; kingdom Metazoa; phylum Chordata; class Amphibia; order Anura; family Aromobatidae; genus Allobates; species Allobates femoralis. Next base: position 538,590,698 of record JARQOC010000002.1, read on the forward strand.
CTCATAGTGAAAATGATAACTTGATATATGAACGTTTTTTCTAATATTATTTAATATTGTATGTATCAGTATGTCTACAAGGCAGAGCCGTATGTCACCTCAGAATACAAGACGGTACACGAAGAGTTGGCCAAATCCATGACCGCAATCCTCAAGCCTTCCGCTGACTTTTTAACGTGTAACAAGCTTCTCAAGGTACAACTGGAGTAAGGTGTCAGAGTTTGAAGCCATACGTCCGCATACACCCTAATCACGCTCATTAAAACTGTTATTCACAATACCTGACAATTATTCCTAGCACACATTCCTTTAGAATCACTACTATACTTCAAGAATGTGAAATGTCCGGCTAATATTAGAGAAAATTGCCGTATGTGTTTTAGCTTTTAATTTTTTTATCACATTCCCAGTGGTTCAAAAAAGTACCTACACATGGTTAGAAATGTGGTAGCATTACCTTTACATGGTCTAAGGCCGGGTTCAGATAGCCGTATTGATTATCAAGCTATTCACAACCTCAAATTGCAGGTGTGACTTGCTCTGTATGGAGCGTCATGTGCTCGTCTACTTTGCAGACAGATGCCAGAGCTGCATTGCATTGTACGCTGTGATTTTTTTCCATACATACTGTACGTGTATCAGCCATGTGCATTAGTACACTGGCTGTAGTAGGTCTGTGTTTGGTCTGAGGTGCGCACAGGTTGTAATGGGTCTGTGTATGGTTGCAGGTGCACACAAGCTATAATGGGTCTGTGTGTGGGCTGTGGTGTGAACAGACCATAATGGGTCTGTGTGTGGTTCGTGATGGGAACAGGCTATAATGGGTCTGTGTGTAGGCTGTAGTGTGAACAGGCTATAATGGGTCTGTGTGTAGGCTGTAGTGTGAACAGGCTATAATGGGTCTGTGTGTAGGCTGTAGTGTGAACAGGCTATAATGGGTCTGTGTGTAGGCTGTAGTGTGAACAGGCTATAATGGGTCTGTGTGTAGGCTGTAGTGTGAACAGGCTATAATGGGTCTGTGTGTAGGCTGTAGTGTGAACAGGCTATAATGGGTCTGTGTGTGGGCTGTGGTGTGAACAGACCATAATGGGTCTGTGTGTAGGCTGTAGTGTGAACAGGCTATAATGGATTTGTGTGGTTCGTGGTGTGAACAGGCCATAATGGGTCTGTGTGTAGGCTGTAGTGTGAACAGGCCATAGTGGGTCTGGGTGTAGGCTGTAGTGTGAACAGGCTATAATGGGTTTGTGTGTGGGCTGTGGTGTGAACAGGCCATAATAGGTCTGTGTGTAGGCTGTAGTGTGAACAGGCTATAATGGGTTTGTGTTTGGTTCGAGGTGTGAACAGGCTATAATGGGTCTGTGTTTGTTCCGAGGTGCAAACAGGCTATAATGGGTCTGTCTGGGCTGTGGTGTGAACAGACTATAATGGGTCTGTTTGGTTCGAGGTGTTGAACAGGCTATAATGGGTCTGTGTGTGGGCTGTGGTGTGAACAGGCTATAATGGATCTGTGCTTGGTTCGAGGTGTGAACAGGCTATAATGGGTCTGTGTGTGGGCTGTGGTGTGAACAGGCTATAATGGATCTGTGCTTGGTTCGAGGTGTGAACAGGCTAAAATGGGTCTGTCTGGGCTGTGGTGTGGAACAGACTATAATGGGTCTGTTTGGTTCAAGGTGTGAACAGGCTATAATGGGTCTGTGTGTGGGCTGTGGTGTGAACAGGCTATAATGGATCTGTGTTTGGTTCGAGGTGTGAACAGGCTATAATGGGTCTGTGTGTAGTCTGTGGTGCGCACAGATTGATTAAACACTCGTCTGAACAAGCCCTAACTTGGGTCACAGTTTTCAGGTAGTCTTTTCATGACTTTCTCACAATAAGTTGCTGGTATTTTGGTCCATTCTTCCTGTCAGAATTGGTGTAATGGAGTCCAGTTTGTAGGCCTCCTTGTTGACACAGGTTTTTCTTTACAGTTTTTCCTATAAATTTTGAAAACACAAATGTCAGGCCTTTGTAATGGCCACTATGTTACCATCACTCTGTCCTCAAGCCATTTTACCTCATAATTTGAAATATGGGTCTGGCCATTCGGAAGACAAAGCATTAAATATCTTTACGTTTTCCTTTCCTCATAATGGTATTTATTTGGCACCTCCATGCTTCACTCCTAGGATAGGGTTTTTGGCTTGGCCTCCCCTTATACATCTAATATATAAAGCTGAATGTGTGTATGTATGTGTGTGTGTATGTGTGTATATCCGGGATTGGCATCTACACCGTCGCAACTACAGCCACAAAATTTTGCACAGTCGCACGTCTCGACCCCGGGAGCGTCATAGGCTATGTTGTGAGGCGAAATTTTAACCCTGCGCGTTCCAGTTCACCAAACAATTTTGGCCCTATCTACATAATGGGGAAAAAGTGAATGGAAAAGAGTTGGAGGAAAATCGACAGATGTCAGCTATAGAGACAAAATTTTGCACAGTCACACGTCTGGACCCAGGAGCGTCATAGGCTATGTTGTGAGGCGAAATTTTAACCCCGCGCATTCCAATTCACCAAACAATTTTGCCCCCATCTACATAATGGGGAAAAAGTGACAGTTACCAGTTGACAGTTGTGAATGAGAGGGGCTTAATGATGGCGCCAAAGACTAACAGCACATACCAGCATATAGTCACTAAGGTGGGGCCCCAACATGAGATATTCACCACGCACGGGGACATGTATACACAACACATGCACACAAAGAGTTACAGCAAGTGTATAGTCGCTAAGGTGCAGCCCCAACATTGGATACTCACCACGCACCCAAACAAACACACACACACCACAAAGAGACACACACAACACAGAGACACACACACACCCCCAAGGGGACACACACACACTCTATAGCGACACATGCACTCACCCCACAGGGACACACACACACACCACAATGAGACACACATGACACAGATACACACACCACACAGACTTCCTCCCACAGGGACACACACACATAGCCACCCTATAGGGACACATGCACTCACCCCACAGGGACACACACACCACACAGACACACACAACACGAGACACACACCCACACAGACCCCCCCCCCACAGGGACACACACACATGCACACCCTATAAGGACACATGCACTCACCCCACAGGGACACACACCACAAAGAGACACACACAACACAGATACACACACACACACACCCTATAGGAACACATGCACTCACCCCACAGGGACACACACACCACAAAGAGACACACACAACAGAGACACACACCACACATACCCCCCCCCCCCCCCCACAGAGACACACACATACACACCCCAGGGACACACACACCACACAGACAGACACAGATGTGCACAAATCACCTCACACAACTCGCCTCATACGTGTGCTATCTTTATTTTCCAAACATAAACATCTGATTAAAAACAGCCAATGTGCAACACATGTGCCATATAGGGAATTAAGGCAGATGTCAGTCACATGAGCTGTCTATTATGTGTATGTGTTAGGTAACATATACTGCCTGGCCAGGGGGTGGGTTTACTGTTGGCTGGAGATTTATTAGGCTGCCTATAGCAACCAATCACAGCTCAGCTTCTATTTTCCTACAGGTCATTAATATGACATATTCAAATTCTATTTTGTTATAGCTAACAGCAGTTATTTATTAACCCGGGCGTAGCCGGGTATTACAGCTAGTCCATTTATAAAGATGATCATTGTGGCCAAACAGTTTAATTTATGTTTAATCAGATTAAAGGACATCTCCCCAAGGGATCAACATAAGGTTTAATGACTGACGTAAGTGTATGTAATTTATGACTTCAACTGTATTTTATTGATTTTTTTTTTTTTTTTTTTGATAGGTCAGTTGAGTTTTTTTTTTTTTACTAAATGTCACAAATCTTGTTAAATAAGTACATTTATCCTTTTCTTACGGTTGTAAACATGCTGGTATATAATATTGATTGACTAACTTATTGTTGTGTGTTATTTATTTACAGTATTCTTGGTTTTTCTTTGAAGTCTTGATAAAGTCGATGGCCCAGCACCTTGTTGAGAATTCGAAAGTCAAAGTATGTACTTATGCACCTCTTCGGGGATTTTGTTTATTCCATTGTAACACAAGACTTCGACCTGTCTCTATATACACCCTTCCATTCCTGCTGTGTCCATGCTAGCATATGTATACCATGTCCACATCTCCGATACCATACCTGGTTGGCATTCAGTCTCGATTGCCCCCCTTAAGCTAAGTCTTGTGTAGAAAAGAATCATTTCTGTGAAAGGCTGCCGATCTCGATATGGCGGTGAAGTCGAGGTTGGAGATGTGCACGGGGTATCTGAGGTTTAGGCTTCCAGGTTATCCAATGAATTCAATGTTAAACATGTTTCCAATGGATATGTTTTTAATGTTGTATGCTCTAGTCTTAAACATGGCTCAGTATGGGAAATATGATTAAAAGGAACCTGACCCCTAAGAAGAACATGGGACACTGTCAATATGTTAATATTTTATATTCGCTCTGCTCAGTGTTGTTTTATATGGTTTAGTATGTCTATTGTAAACAAAGCTCCCTTGATTTCTGCATGAAAAACTAGTGCTATTCTTGAGAAAAATAAAAAATGTTGTGGTAGTGCCGTGCTTGAAGGGATATTTCACAGTTGGACCCCAATTGTTCAGCAAGTGATTGTTAGGTAACATTTACTACAGTGGAAAACCACTTTAATAGCTTACAGCATAGCTTTGTTGGATTGTTTACTGCGCATACATGTTTTTTTCATTATATTTTTATATGATTTTATTTTATTCTCTGTTGTATCTAGCTTATGTTTAAAATAGCATGCTGTACTCTTTTTCAGTACTTTTCGTAACATTTAGAGCCGACTTTTTCCACACCACAAAATAATTCCTTTTGGTTCTGGGTGGCAAGTATATATAAAACCCAAAGTGCCACAATTAAGGTGAAAATTAGATGGTTGGTGTCACCACAAACTACAACCCTGGAAGCAAATTTCCGTTTCCATAAATGAGTGCCATCCTGTTGTGGTTTTATTTTTACTTCTGCAAAAGAATTTCTAGATACGATAAGAATGTCTTCAGATAAGAGTGTTATGCCTGTAAATTTTACCCTTATAGGTTCTTCCGCTTTGCAGTGCTGAATAGTCTTAGGTACATGACAGACCTGGATGCCTATGCCAACATACCCCATTAACCCCCCATGGGTGTTACAGGGGTCTTCTGTGCTTGCAGGGTTTGCCCACAACCTTTTAAAAATCACTTAGATTTCTTCGACTTCTTTTTTTTTTACAGTTGCACATGAAGGGTTAACCAGCTGAGATCAGAGTTATGACACAGCTGACGTCAGCTGAGGATGGTGCAGTCACTGCTTTATGCCATTTCCGTACAAATAATGGTTATTGGCCACTTATGCTGCTCCTATCTGTTCCCCATCTCCTTCAGTTGACTATACCAGGGGGTGGGGCCTGACTGCCATGGAGTGAGGACGCTCTGTTGCTGAGCTCCTCGCATACACCGGGCAATTATTCACCCACCACCGCCATACAAGACCGAAAATGCCTCCCAAGAAGTAGTTGACACCACAGAGCCTCCTGGACCCGACTGTGAGGAGTTCCCGCCTGGTGGGGTCCATCACGGGCTTCTTATCCAACTCCCTGGTGTCTCCCCGCACAGAAGCTGCGAGGAAAATGGCGCCGAAACCACAGCATCCTGAACTTCTGCACGCCAACTCCCAAGTGAAGAAGAGGAAGAGCGGCGCTCTGGAGAGACGCCCTGCATTGGCAACTCCAGCGGAGGTATGCACACATGGCTCAGTGACCCGGCGGGGACCCGGTGGCAGTCTAGCAAACTGTCTTGTGGCAGAGGAACCCGGAGGGTGCGGGGAGCCCAAGGAATATGGAGGGAGGTGCTTCTCCCTCTTGCCTGCAGCTGCCCCCTACAGAGACACAAACAGGAGAGGATGGCCTGGTAAATGGGCAAAAGAGAAAGGGATACTTTTCCCCAAAAGACCCCATAGAGAATGAGGAAGCTTCTGCACATCTCTCCCATTCCAGGGAGAGAGGGTCTCCAATGAGGTACAGTCAGAGGGAGGAGATGTCGCTTAGTTCACCCCAGAGCTCTATTAACATGTGGGTCCACTGACCTCCAGGCCATAAGAGAGCTAATAATGGCACTACCCACCAAGGCTGATCTCGACTCTATCATCACCAGACTTGAACAGTCACATAAGCAAGACATAGAGTCTGTCCGGGAAGATTTGTCTAATGTTCAAACTAGAGTAATCCATACGGAGAATGCACAGGCATCTCTGGAGCAGAGGGTTTTGGCTGTGGAGGAATGTCTGACAGATACGGATGCACACGTGAACGACCTGTACCTACACCTAGACGATCAAGAGAACAGGGACAGACGAAATAACATCAGGCTGAAAGGCCTCCCTGAGGACTGGTCTCCTACCCTGCTGCAAATTAATGTCCGGGCTATTTTTAATCAGGTGTTGGAATGCCCTGAGGACTCTCCCTGCCCATTTGATCGGGTCCACAGAGTTTTTCACCCCGGGGGTGTGTCTCCAGATTATCCTAGGGATGTCCTATGCCACTTCCATTACTTCCCTGATAATGACTTTATCATCCAGAAGGCTTGGGCACATGGCCCCGTGGAAATTAATGGCGCTAAGATCAACCTTTCCCGGATATCTCAAGTCGTACATTGGCAATGAGAAGGGCCTTGTACCCCCTGCTGATCAAAATTAAGGAGGTGGGAGCAAAACTTACAGGTGGCGTCATCCCTTCCATGTGATTATCCGCAGGGACTTGTCCACATTCCTCCTTAAAAAACACACAGAACTGTCTGAGCTGTTTACGTTCCTGGAAATTGAACCTATTGAAGTTCCTGACTGGCTTGCTTTACTCCCTGGAGACTATGGATTCCCTCGTGCGGAACAAGGTCACGGACGTCCTCCTAGACCGCTTCGGAGACAGCGCCGTCGAGAATCAGAAGTACAGATATCAGCTGATGGAGGGGGAGTCTCTGCACCCACCTGAGGCACTCCTGGTATCGGACAATTTATTATTTTTTCTTTCGGGGGTTTGCGCCCTTGGTGGAGTCCTGGTCTTCCTTTGGGCGGCCAACGGGGAGGGGGGGGACTCTGGCATGTACAACCTCTTTGTTGCTCACACATGTTTGTTCATGAAACGTATGGTTTATTACATTAGATTGTTCCAGGCACAATTATTTTAATAGATATAGGTTACTACACTTCTATCTGACACAAGACCTCTTTAATGATAGTTATGGGTCCCCTAGGTAGGCATAATGAGTAAAATATTTATAATGTTTATAACACTTTTTTTTCGGTTGCCAGAAAATTTTCCAATTTATATGTGCGGTGGCATATGGACGATGGGACTCTCAGTCAATTTCAGACGGTGGGAATCCCCAATATCAATATGCCCGGGTACGCGCGGGATAACTCTCTTTGTGGTGGTTATTCACTCACTCTCATCTTATCCTGTAATAGGCTCAGGCAGGTTCCAGAGTCTATAAGCTTGATAAAAGCTAACTCTCCCTTCTCATTCTTCTTTTCTCAACTTTCTTTTTTTTTTTCTTTCTCTTCTTCTCTCTATTGTTTCTTCCTTACCGTTTATTTATTTATTTATTTTTTTATCTTTTTTAAATTTCTTTACCGTTCTCCTTCCCCCACCCCCTTACCTTCTCCCTACCCCCGTCGACTTTGAAATAGCATGGCGGTCAGCTCTCGAACCTTGCCCTCTGAACTCAGGATAGGTACTCTTAATGTAAAGGGCCTACACAGCCCTGGGAAACGTTCTATACTCCTGAATTTGCTCTGGAAAAAGAAGTTACAAGTGGTCTTTCTTCAGGAGACTCACTACACTGCCAGTAGACCATTTAGACTTTCAGATAGAAGGTTTTCGACCGTGTACTACTCTCCGTCAGATGACCGCAGAGCCAAAGGCACCTTCATACTTCTATCCTGGGAGCGAATTGAATTCCGTGCTGATCCAAAGGGAAGACTGGCCATGCTTAAGCGGGGGATTGCATCGCAGCTATTTACCTTCATGTCCCTTTACTTATCAAATACAGGACAATGCTCAGCACTCCTTAGATGTCTCGAGCAGATAAAGGCATTTGCTGAGGGTATATTAGTAATTAGAGACCTCAATTTAATACTCGACCCAACTAAAGAAAATTCCAGGTGTTCTGCTGGACTGTCCCCTGCCGCCTTAAAGTGGATAGGGCGGAGTCTATTTGAACACCAACTAGTGTATATATTGTGAATCACACCCCACTGAAAGAAACTATGTTTTATTCAGCAGCTCATGATGTATACTCACGCCTAGATTATTATTATTTTTTTTTTAAAACATACTGCCCTGGACTCTTGACTGATATTTCTATTGACCCCATTACATTCTCGGACCACGCTTTGGTGAGACTTACTATAGCTATGGAAGGCCGCCAGATGATTAATAGTCATTGGATCCTGAATCCCTCATTGTTAAATGATGATGTGGTAATGAGGGATGTAGAATCCGTGCTAAAAGACTACTTTCTGCATAACTCAGGGACGGAATGTTCCCCTAACATAGTTTGGGAGGCACACAAGTGTGTGATCAGAGGAGTGTTTATTAAACATGGGTCACGTTTGAAGAGAGAGAGAGAGCAGGAGGTGGAGGAGTTAGTGGCGGAAATACATCACTTAGAGACCATTCATAAAACTCGACAGGATGCCCATGTTCTTGCATCTCTTTTGAAAGCAAGAGAAGACCTGAGAAAAATATCAATGGGCAGAGCCAAGCCATCCCTGGCTAGGTGTCGCAGACACTTATTAATCTGGGAACAAAACAAGTAAGACCTTAGCGAGGGCTCTTCACACACAACGAGCACACGGATGTATACCCCAAATTCTTGACCATAGAGGCAACAAGGTTTCCACTCCACTTAAAATTGCCTCGATATTCAAGGACTTCTATGCTAAGCTTTATTCACTACATGGTACAACCTCATCAGGTATCGAGGGAGCCCATAAGAGAGTGATATCGGAATACATTAAACAATCGGGCCTGCCCAGAATTTCAGATGCAGACTTAAGATTGAGAGTCCCATTACAGAGGGAGAGCTGATGGAGGCGATCCACCAAACATCTAATGGAAAGGCCCCCAGTCCAGACGGTCTGCCTCTCGAGTACTATAAAAAGTTGGCACTTCAGTTGTCCACTCATTTTTTGTCCGCCTTTAATAACATTGCAAAAGATTCCAGATTAAAATTGCCTGGTGATGTTCTGAGAGCTAATATAGTAGTCATCCCAAAAAAAGGTAAAAATCCCTTAAATTGCGCGAGTTACCACCCTATCTCCCTCCTCAATGTTGACCTGAAACTGTTCACCAAAATTCTGGCGGGCAGAATATCTCCACTTCTGGGTGATATAATCCATTCGGACCAAGCTGGGTTCATGTTGGCCAGGGAGGCTCGAGATAATACTGTAAAAGCCTTGAATCTCATTCACAAATCCCGATTAGAGGGCCTGCCCACGATGCTGCTATCTACAGACGCTGAAAAAGCGTTCGATGGCGTGAACTGGGATTTTATGAGGGAGATATTACGATCAGTCGGGCTAAAATCCTCAATGATGCGTTGGATCGAAGTTATCTATAGCTGCCCCACAGCGTGCGTCGGGTAAATGGGGTATATTCTGAACCTTTTCCAATTCTAAATAATGCTCGCCAGGGCTGCCCTCTATCCCCCTTGATTTTTATTTTGATATTGGAATCCCTTTTGCGTCACATTAGAAGTAATCCCAACATTTCGGGATAGCTATATAAGATAGCTGCCTATGCGGATGACTTTTTATTCTTTATCACTAACCCTATAATTTCCCTCCCATTCCTGATGACTGAACTGTACAGATATTCAAACTTGGCCAACTTTAAGATCAATTGGTCTAAATCGGAGGCCCTTAATGTCAATTTATCAGCCTCTACCTTGGCCAACATTAAGTCCAGTTTTAAGTTCAAGTGGGCGGGGCCCTCGATGAGATACTTGGGTATTAATTTCACTTCCGACCCAGATCAGTTATTTAGAGTAAATTTTGTCCCTCTCTTGCAGAAAATACGAGAGGAATGTAATAGATGGGTCAAGGGATGCTTCACCTGGTTCAGGAGATGTGAAATTCTGAAAATGAACATTCTGCCTCGGGCTCTATACCTTCTACAGGCAATTCCGATTAAAATTCCTGACTCCTTCTTTAGGGAGTTCTCTCTTCAAGTTAAATTTGTATAGGCTGGCCAGATCTGTGTAGGCAGAAATCAGAGGGGGGGCTGGGGCTTCCGGTTTTGAAGTTGTATTACAAATCTGCCCAAATGGTGAGAGTGGTGGACTGGTGTAGACAGTCGGTTTAAACCTTGGATACAGATCGAACCAAGTGTCACAGAAATTTCCCTGGCGGCTCTTCCATGGCTCCCCAAAGTTGTTGACCCTGGTATAAAGGTCCACCCCACCCTAGGACCAACGGTACAGTGGTGTTCTAACCCAGGAATTCGTTCTGGAATTCTCCCCTACCCATCACCCTTGACGCCGATACTCTGATCCCCGGACTTCAACCCAGGATTGACAGACTTGTCCTTCCGGCTTTGGGTAGCAGTGGGGAACTTTAGAGCAAGACATTTTATTAGAGAGAGTACCTGGTTGAGTGGGGAGGACATGGGGGAGAGGTCTGCGCCGATACAACTAGGTCCTTGGAGGGCAATCCAATTGAGACACTTCATTAGATCCTTGCCAGAGGTGTCCTCATTCTTGAAACCGACCACTAAATTTGAAATCTTATGTCTGGAAGTGGGACCCTTAACCCACTCATTATCCGTAGTGAAAACTATTTTGGTCTGAGCGGAGGACATCCCCCCCACCGAGGTATTTGTTGAGATGGGAATAGGAAGGATCTAAATATTTGACTTACCCCCGAACAGAGGGAGGGAATCCTGACCCTGGCCCATAAAATTACGATACACTAGAGTCTCCAGGAAGCAAACTACAAAATCCTGTCTCGATGGTACAGAGTACCACAGCGGATACATACCAGGCTCCCATCGGTTGACCCAACCTGTTGGAGATGCAGGAAGGGAGAAGAGACATTCCTACATATTTTTTGGAGTTGCGAGAAATTAGATTCTAGGATGATATGAAGAGAATCATAAATCGTGTCACTAAGACCGAGCGAGTCCTGGGCCCGGAGCTTTTCTTACTTCAACTCTCCACACTCCCGGTGTCTATTTATAAAGCATCCATCTTACGATTTATGGTGATGGCTGCGAGAGCGTGCATCCCACTTTGCTGGAGAACTCCCCAACCACCAAGTATTAACATGTAGGTGAACAAAATAAATGACTTGATGCTGATGTAAGATATGACAGCATCTCCGGAACAGGTATACGGCGTACTTTGGCACCTGGTATCAGCTGCATCGGAGCTCATATCAAACACCGGGACCCGACCCTTGACGTTATATTACGCCAAGGGTCGGGAAGGATCACCAGCATTTTCTTTAATTTCACTGCTGGAGTGGTGCCCTAAATGTAAATCCTTTGCTCCCTAGTGTTATAGCGGGGAAAAAAAGTATTTAGTTAGCCACCAATTGTGCAAGTTCTCCCACTTAAAAAGATGAGAGAGGCCTGTAATTGACATCATAGGTAGACCTTTACTATGAGAGACAAAATGAGAAAACAAATCCTGAAAATCACATTGTCTAATTTGGAAAGACATTTTTTTCACATTTTGGTGGAAAGTAAGTATTTGGTCAATAACAAACAAGCAAGATTTCTGGCTCTCACAGACCTGTAATGTCTTCTTTAATAGGTTTCTCTGTCCTCCACTAATTACCTGTAGTACTGGCACCTGTTTGAACTTGTTATGAGTATAACAGACACCTGGTCTCAACCTCAAACAGTCACACTCCAAACTCTACTATGGTGAAGACCAAAGAGCTGTCAAATGATACCAGAAACAAAATTGTAGCCCTGCACCAGGCTGGGAAGAATGAATCTGCAATAGGCAAGCAGTTGGGTGTGAAGAAATAAACAGTGTGAGCAATAATTAGAAAATGGAAGACATAGAATACCACTGATAATCTCCCTTGTTCTGGGGCCCCACACAAGATCTCACCCCGTGGGGTCAAAATTATCTCAAGAATGGTGAGCAAAAATCCCAGAACTACACGGGGGCACCTAGTGAATGATCTCCAGAGAGCTGGGACCTATGTTACATAGGCTACCTTCAGTAACACACTACTCCGCCAGGGACTCAGATCCTGCGGTGCCAGACGTGTCCCCCTGCTTTAGCCATTACATGTTGAGGCCTGTCTGAAGCTTGCTAGAGAGCATTTGGATTATCCAGAAGAGTATTGGAAGAATATCATATGGTCAGATGAAACCAAAGTATAACTGTTTGGTAGAAATACAACTCGTTGTGTTTGGAGGAGAAAGAATGCTGAGTTGCATCCAAACAACACCACACCTACTGTGAAGCATGGGGGTCGCAACGTCATGCTTTACGGCTGTTTTTCTGCCAAGGGACCAGAACGATTGATCTGTGTACATGTAAGAATGAATGGAGCCATGTAGGGCTGGGCGATTATGGAAAAAATCAAAATCTCGATTTTATTTAAGCCTATGGACGATTTTCGATTTAAATCTCGATTTTTTTTCTATTTTCTTTTTTTGCTTTTCTTTGATGAATAAAGAGAAAAAACTAAGAGGTAGACAGTTTAACATTTTTTATTCAGATAAATAATGTTAACATAACAATGTTTTAAATAACTTCACAGTTTTTTAAATTGTGCAAATATCATGTCATAAATACAAGTTGTCAACACAAAAATTTATATCGAACCATGTCTCTTTAAAGGGACTCTGTTAACAGATTTTAAGACTAAACTACTGAAAGAGTCTCACAGTGATCATGACAGTGAGTATAGACATGGGGTTTATGTGTCTATACTTACTGTCTATGCCCCGCTGTGCCCATATGAATATCAGAATTATATTCCCTGACGTGACTGAGGGGAGCTCCGATCTCCCCACCCACTGCTGTGAGTGACACTGGCCCAGCTGTGATGTCACAAGCAGGGCTGCTATCATTCCCTGTGTATGGAATTTCTGCACAGGAAATTAATCATTTTTGGAAAGGTAACTTGGTGGTATATCTCTGTGCACAAGCCCAGGGAATGATGGGCGCTGGGCATGCTAGAGATTTGCATTGACCCTGCTCGAGATGTCAGTGCAGGGTTGTTGTGAATTAAACTGCTGACAGTCCCCTTAGAAGAAACTATTTATAAAGTAGTGCAAAAGTTCTAAATGCTGCCTTAACTGGCAACCACAGTACATTGTTAAAGTGCTGGTCATATGTGCTGGAGGCTGGAAGAAAGGTCCAGAATACACAATGTAAAGCCTGGTGTTAACTTAAAGGGAACCAACCACCTCAGATCACCCTAATACACAGTTAATACGTGTCCCTGCACCCTAAGGATACGTTTCCAGCACTGTTTTTGTGTAACATCTTGCATTAGTATAACCGATATAAAGACTTTATAAAGATAAAGATTTTACACAAAAACAGTGCTGGAAACGTATCCTTAGGGTGCAGGGACACATATTAACTGTGTATTAGGGTGATCTGAGGTGGTTGGTTCCGTTTAAAGCGAACCTGTCACCCCCCCGGGCATCAAAAGCTCTAATAGCCACCTTCTGCAGCACTAAGGCTGCATTCTGAGAAGGTGCCTATAGGCTTTTGATGCCCTTTCTAGCATGAAATATTAAGTTAGGTAAATGCTCACTCTTCTGCAGATTAAAGACCGGGAGGCGGGGTTTCACGCTCCTCCGGCCCGTCAATCATTGTGCGCGCCTGCTGCTGTCTCCCCTCAGTGTTGAAAATGAACGCGCGTCTCCGTTCTCATGCACGGAGCCGCGCATGCTCTGTGCGCCCGGTGTCCAGGAAGTCGACACCGGGCGCACAGAGCATGCGCGGCTCCATACAGGAGAATGGAGACGCGCGTTCATTTTCAACACTGAGGGGAGACAGCAGCAGGCGCGCACAATGATTGACAAGAGGGGGCGGGCCGGAGGAGCGTGAAACCCCGCCTCCCGGTCTTTAATCTGCAGAAGAGTGAGCATTTACCTAACTTAATATTTCATGCTAGAAAGGGCATCAAAAGCCTATAGGCACCTTCTCAGAATGCAGCCTTAGTGCTGCAGAAGGTGGCTATTAGAGCTTTTGATGCCCGGGGGGGTGACAGGTTCGCTTTAAACGAAACCACCTTCCATGAAACTGGAGCAGCAAAATTGGGCTGAGCCTGAGCTTGCAAAAAACAGGTGCCCGTGCAATGTAACTTCAACCGCTTCTAAATGCAGCTCATCCTGGCTTGTTGTTAAAAAGCCTACAAAATCCTTCTGCCTCTCATACTTGTCAACTGCTTTTAACAACCAGGCAGGATGAGCCACATCTACAAGCATTTCATAGCATCGGCACTGCACCTGCTTTGTGTAATCTTTGGCCATTGAGTCGCACTCGCTTCCCATGAAAAAAAACGAAGAACAAAATAGTGCATTTAAATTTTGTACAGGCTTTTAGCAATAAATACTTTTTTACAGGTTTTTAGCAAGAAATACAAGCCTGTCTACTGTCTCTGGCTTCAGGCATGCCCGGTGACACGTAACAATGTTACCACCTGTACTGAAGACTCTTTCAGAAGGAGCACTAGTAGCAGGAACGGATAGATATTTTTTGGCCAGGTGACTCAACCTTGGGAAATTTTCTTCATGCTGCTTCCACCACAGAAGTGGATCTTTGTCTGGTTCTACATATGGGAACAATAAGTAGCTTGAAATCTCAGCTTCAATACTAGCCACTGCTGATTGGGTTTGTGCTGTAGAGGTTGATGGCACTGGTCTTTTTAAGAAGCTGGCTAAGGATCTTTTTTTAGGTACAGATCCACCTTCTTCATCTACTTGTGACTGTAAACATTCTTTCTGCACAGGCACAGCTGTGTCAGTTGGATCCGGGTGCATATTTTTCTCAGAGAGAGATATCAACTCAGTGACAAGTGTTTTCTTCATTGCCTCTATTTTTTCATCTGCAATGTAAGTTGACCGAAATCGGGGGTCTACCATCATTGCAATGTCCAGGAGGTTATCTGTGTTGGAGTCACTATACTTATTGTTTAGATACTCCAAAATGGTGCATTTAATTTTTTGGGTGAGTTCACTGTCATCCTCAGCTGGCTGCAGAAGGCTGTTATTAAATAAATGAAGTACTGGTTTAAGGTATGAGACAGTCACATACGACTCGCCAGAGAGTGCATCAGTGAACTCTTTTAAAGGACTTAAAGCCCTGTTTATTGACTCCAACACATCTATATCCTGCCAAGTTGGTACTAGGTGCCTGCTCTTTTTTTCGGACCCCAACACTCGTGCAATTGCCTTTTCCTGCTCTAGAACACGTTCAATCATTTGTTGTTTCGAACCCCACCTTGTTGGAGACTCTGTAATAAATTGATGAGTGGGTAATCCCAGTTCTGCCTGCACCAGAACCATATCTCTTCTCTTCTTCCAACTGAAGGAGAAGGCACTAACAATTTTTTTACACACTCCTACAGCACGTTCAACCCGTGAATCTTTCAAACCATTCTCTGTAATAAAAGAAACAAAAATTATAGAATTGTTTAAACAAAGTGTCTTCCCTTTTTTGCACCCAAAAAAATTAGATTCCTAAACTAGGGAGAAGTCAGAGGTAAAAGTTTATTGCTTCTAGTTCTAGCACTAGCCTGTTCAGAGTTCACAGTTTACAATACACTTAAGTATCATCATTATACAAACTGAACTAGAATTAAGGTCCCCGCCCACTAACCGATTAGACGGTTGTCATAGGACGGCCGGTCTAATCGCTGTACCGCCCTATTATATGTCGGTGTGTGCTTGCACACACAGACATATAGCAAAGCTTTAGACAGCTAAGCAGAGGACGGCATCACATCATTACATGGCGCCGCCGTAGCCTCCCCACTATTAGCGTATAGGGGAGGGCGGTGTCGCATCATTATGCGGTACTGCCCTCCGCTATACGCGAATAGGGCCGTGCCTCGTCATAAGGGCAGAGTCCCTGCACAGGAGCATAGCTCCTATGAATGGATGCTGCCCCTAAAAGTCTGCCGTGGCACTTACACGGGCCGCGGAGCGCAACCTAGAATAGAGAGTGTGGCCGATCAGGCAGGGCACCGACAAGTCGGTCGGTGCCCCAGCTGTGGCCACGCTCAAAACGGGCCGACATGCGCCGACATCTCGTCTGTGCCCACAAACACAGCCGATATGTCGGCTAGTGTAAGGAGGGGTCCTTACTTTTCTCCCTCGCTCTTGTATTACTAGAATCATTCATTACCTGTACTTACCGATGGCATTGTGAAGTCTGTGTCCAAAGCAATGCAGGTGTGTCCACCCATTCTGCCTTACAGCCTTTATCATGTTTGTCCCACTGTCTGTTGTGATGCACACTTGTTGTTCTTCCCTGAGCTTCCAGGAAAGCAGGGACTCTTTCAGCCCCTGAGCTACAATTTCTCCAGTGTGGTCATCCGGAAAATAAGTTGTCTGGAGGCAGATACTTTGCAGTTTCCAGTCTTCATCAATGAAATGAGCTGTCAGACTTAGGTATGGCTGCATGGTTCTGCTGGACCATAGATCAGAGGTTGTAGAATAGAATTCTATACTCTGCACTTTAGTTGCAACACTTTGTTTTGCAATATTGTACAAATGAGGCAGAGCTATTTCTGCAAAATACTTCCGGTTTGGCAGCTGATATTTGGGATCTAGTGTGTGTAGCATCTGAATAAATCCAGGCTTCTGGACTGTATAGATAGGAAGCATATCTTTAGCGATATGATATGTTACTGCATCCGTTATTGCTTGCCACCTAGGCCCTTTCTTGTCATATGGCATTACACCAGAAAACGATGCCTCTATCGTTAACTGCTTTGTTTTTTGTGTTTTTGGAGTTGGACTGACTCTTCCTTCAGCATCTCGCAAAGCGACACACTCTTCCCATTCAGCAGCATGTTTTAGTCGGAGGTGCTGGAATAAGTTAGTTGTGCTGCTACTTTTAGTTGCTATACTTTTTCTACACAATTTGCAGAGCACATTGCTTTGTTTAATATCATTACGCAAAAATCCAAACCACTTCCAAATGATGGATGTCACATTGCCTTTTCGAGGAATTAACTCCTCTCCCTCAACCTCATCATCCTCGATGTTTCTTAAAGAGTTTGTTGCCATTTTCGCGTTTTATTCGTGGAGGGGTGGTGCTTTTTCTGGATTCTTCGGAGTCTGACTATAGATGAGGGCCTGCCAACATCAAACAATAATTAGTCTCAGTCTCTCTCCCTCTTTTTCTCCCAGTGCCTGTCTATCTCCCCTTGTGGCCGTTCATCCATCCCTCTCCTCCGTCCGTTCATCCATCCCTCCCTCGTGACAGTTCATCCATCCTGAAGATCATCTTTAAACAGGATTCCCCTTTAAGGAGACCGCATCTATAGAACGGAGCAGGTTCCAACTTTCCCCAGGTATATAATCTATGAGGGGGAGGGGATATAGGACCCAGCCAGCGATATACAATATATACGGAGGAGGTAAGGGATATAGGACACAGCAATGTAGGGGGTATTACCCTGGTATTAGATCATTAATGGCAGTCATTATATAGGGAGTCATGCTGACAGCAGGGCACTGTGATTACTGGCCAACAGGTATAGAATATATAAGGAGGGGGAGGGAATACAGGACATGATGACCTATTCGATGTTAAAGTGATCAGGCCTTGAAAGCCTGGAGGAGCTTCTGTTCCCCCCCAGTATTGCTCCTCGGCTGACCCGCCCTGGCGCTGCTCCTCCGCAGACCCCCCTGGCGCTGCTCCTCCGCAGACCCCCCTGGCGCTGCTCCTCTGCAGACCCCCCTGGCGCTGCTCCTCTGCAGACCCCCCTGGCGCTGCTCCTCTGCAGACCCCCCTGGCGCTGCTCCTCTGCAGACCCCCCTGGCGCTGCTCCTCTGCAGACCCCCCTGGCGCTGCTCCTCTGCAGACCCCCCTGGCGCTGCTCCTCTGCAGACCCCCCTGGCGCTGCTCCTCCGCAGACCCCCCCAAAGTTTCCTTCGCTGACCCTGCTCCTCAGCTGACCCCCCCCCCCCCTCCCCCACAGCAGTGCTACTCTGCTGACCCCCAGCAGCATTTCTCTGCTGACCCCCCCCCCCCCCCAGTGCTGCTCCTCTGCTGACCCCACTGGCACTGCTCCTCCACTAACCCCCCCTGCAGTGTTACTCCGCTGACCCTCCAGGCTCCAGCACTGCTCCTCCACTGCCCCCCCCCCCCGCTGTGTTACTCCGCTGACCCTCCAGGCTCCAGCACTGCTCCTCCACTGCCCCCCCCCCCCCCGCCCCGCTGTGTTACTCCGCTGACCCTCCAGGCTCCAGCACTGCTCCTCCACTGCCCCCCCCCCCCCCGCTGTGTTACTCCGCTGACCCTCCAGGCTCCAGCACTGCTCCTCCACTGACCCCCCCCTGCAGTGTTACTCTGCTGACCCTCCAGCCCTGCTCCTCCACTGTCCCCCCCTGCAGTGTTACTCCGCTGACCCTCCAGGCTCCAGTACTGCTCCTCCACTGACCCCCCCCCCCTCCCCCACAGCAGTGCTCCTCTGCTGACCCCACTGGCACTGCTCCTCTGCTGACCCCACTGGCACTGCTCCTCCACTAACCCCCCCTGCAGTGTTGCTCCGCTGACCCTCCAGGCTCCAGCACTGCTCCTCCACTGACCCCCCCCTGCAGTGTTACTCTGCTGACCCTCCAGCCCTGCTCCTCCACTGTCCCCCCCTGCAGTGTTACTCCGCTGACCCTCCAGGCTCCAGTACTGCTCCTCCACTGACCCCCCCCCCCTCCCCCACAGCAGTGCTCCTCTGCTGACCCCACTGGCACTGCTCCTCTGCTGACCCCACTGGCACTGCTCCTCCACTAACCCCCCCTGCAGTGTTGCTCCGCTGACCCTCCAGGCTCCAGCACTGCTCCTCCACTGCCCCCCCCCCGCTGTGTTACTCCGCTGACCCTCCAGGCTCCAGTACTGCTCCTCCACTGACCCCCCCCCTCCCCCACAGCAGTGCTCCTCTGCTGACCCCACTGGCACTGCTCCTCTGCTGACCCCACTGGCACTGCTCCTCTGCTGACCCCACTGGCACTGCTCCTCTGCTGACCCCACTGGCACTGCTCCTCCACTAACCCCCCCTGCAGTGTTGCTCCGCTGACCCTCCAGGCTCCAGCACTGCTCCTCCACTAACCCCCCTGCAGTGTTACTCCGCTGACCCTCCAGGCTCCAGTACTGCTCCTCCACTGACCCCCCCCCCCCCCCCCCCCCCCACAGCAGTGCTCCTCTGCTGACCCCACTGGCACTGCTCCTCTGCTGACCCCACTGCACTGCTCCTCCACTAACCCCCCCTGCAGTGTTGCTCCGCTGACCCTCCAGGCTCCAGCACTGCTCCTCCACTGCCCCCCCCCCCCCCCCCCCCCGCTGTGTTACTCCGCTGACCCTCCAGGCTCCAGTACTGCTCCTCCACTGACCCCCCCCCCCCCCCACAGCAGTGCTCCTCTGCTGACCCCACTGGCACTGCTCCTCTGCTGACCCCACTGGCACTGCTCCTCCACTAACCCCCCCTGCAGTGTTGCTCCGCTGACCCTCCAGGCTCCAGCACTGCTCCTCCACTGCCCCCCCCCCCCTCCCCCGCTGTGTTACTCCGCTGACCCTCCAGGCTCCAGCACTGGTCCTCCACTGACCCCCCCTGCAGTGTATTACTTTTCCATGCAGAAAACCTACTGGCATCACACAGCTCAGCAATGGGCATCATGGAGGCAGTGATGGTTTACAGTATCAGGTGCCTGCCCAGGTGTGACAGGCAGTAATCAGTGTATAGTGCGGGGAGCAGAGCACCTGTGAATTCACCATTCACCATTCCTGGTGTTAATCAGTCAGCAGAGCAGACGTGGTGCACAGTATTGCAGCATTATTTGCTCAATTTACAAACTTTACATATTGATATGTGATGTTGGAGACGTCTCTCAGGGATCTGCTGTGCGGCGGCGGCGGCGGCACAGTAATCAGCGCGGTGCGGGTGTCCTGGGATTCAGGATTCCTGGCAGAGCACTGAGCAGATGTAAACGCTAAATACCCACCCGGAGCACCGACAGCGCAGCCGACATCAATGTTACCGACCGCCGGCGGAACAGGAGAAGGAGAGGAGAATAGCAAATCCTGCACAGAGGCGCCGCCGACCATAACAAATCTCGCGAGTCGCGAGGTTCCGTCTCGGCCCCGCCCACTGCCGCGAACACGCTGGTATTAACAGTAAATGCGCCCGGATCTTCTAAACAGCGCTCCGGGCGCCATTTTAAATCGAATTTCACGATTGTTAGGAAAACAACAATCGTGGACACAGCAGGGGGCGAATTAATCGAATTAATTCGATTAATCGCCCAGCCCTAGAGCCATGTATCGTGAGATTTTGAGTGCAACCCCCTTCCATCAGCAAGGGCATTGAAGATGAAATGTGTCTGGGTTTTTCAGCATGACTATGCTCCCAAGCACACCACCAGGGAAATGAACGAGTGGCTTCGTAAGAAGCAGTTCAAGGCCCAAAACATCACTGCTCTAGAGGAGATCTGCATTGAGGAATGGGCCAACATACCAGCAACAGTGTGTGCCAACCTTGTGAAGACTTAAACAAAACGTTTGACCTCTGTCATTGCCAACAAAGGATATATAACAAAGTATTGAGATTAAATTTTGTTATTGACTGAATGCTTATTTTCCACCAAAATTTGAAAAAAAAATTCTTTCCAAATAAGATATGATTTTCAGGATTTGGTTTTCTCATATTGTCTCTCATAGTTGAGGTCTACCTATGATGTCAATTACAGGCCTCTCTCATCTTTTTAAGTGGGAGAACATGCACAATTAGTGGCTGACTAAAGGCTGACTAAATACTTTTTAATCCCACTGTATCTTCATCTTTTTCCAGCATCGCTCTGGTTAGTCTTCGGTGATTTGTGACTTGTCGGCACACCCCGGTGTTTCATGGAGCATGCAGGAGGTTACAACTAGGTACAACTGTATAGGAGCCTCATTCTGGCTCTCATAGAGATACATTTAGACCTTTGTGACATAACTTTTGATTTCTGGCCAGTCACAAGTTATAGGTGAAGATGAAAAACGATGAAGCCACCGGAAGGTGTGGTACTTTAACAACATCATTACAGACTAAATATTGTTTAGGCCTATAGAGGCATGCAGCATATGGACAAGCGGAATGGTAATGTAGAATTTGTCAGATTAGATATATATTTCCAGGAAAAATAACAGATCTAAGAAAAGTTGATCCAGCATTATTATTTCTTGATAAATATAGCATTTACTAAAACAGAGATGTCAGGAGATCTAGGACAAATGCATGAAATCTCATCTTAAAGGAAAGATCTTGTTTAAGTATAATTGAAGTAGGAAGATGTTTTAAAGGAGGAAACTATTCTGGATTAGCTTGGTACTATATTTATTTTTTGTCTTTACAGTTACTAAGGAACCAAAGATTCACAGCCTCTTTCCATCATGCGGTAGAAACCCTGGTTAACATGCTTATGCCACACATCACACACAAATACAAAGACAATCCCCAGGCTTCCAGGAATGCTAATCACAGCCTAGCTTTCTTCATAAAGGTAATCAGGCTTTGTCCCTCATCTCTAAGTGTAAGTGTTATCTAAACAGAATCATTATAGAATTGTATAGTTGTGATATTGGTAAAGAAAAATGATAATTCATGATCACTTCACACAGTTTTCTATATGATGCACGTTATCTTTTGTGTTTTACAGAGGTGCTTCACATTTATGGACCGGGGTTTTGCTTTCAAGCAAATTAACAACTACATGAGTTTCTTTTCTCCAGGAGATCCAAAGGTAAGACGGTGCACAATGTCAACAAATTATTGCTTTGAATGTCCTTTGTGGTCCTCAAGTGTAACATGTTTATACATTTCATTTTGGAGGAAATCTGGTACCTATTTGAGAGGGTTGAGCGCCTTATGTCAGGTTATTTCCTACTATCACTGGTTCCTTATTGTGATTTCCTCCAGACGCTGTTTGAATTCAAGTTTGAGTTTCTGCGAGTTGTCTGCAATCATGAGCACTACATTCCTTTAAACTTGCCAATGCCATTTGGAAAGGGCAGGATCCAAAGATATCAAGGTATTTATCACCGTATTTGTTTAATAATTTGCCTAACAGAGATGACTAAAATGATGCCTGTTCTCAATGGGCGCAGTCTGGATCTTCTACCTCCGTGGAATATATAAGCCCAGCTATCTGCCTCCTAGGTATTTTAATAGGCTAAATACCACTTTATAACTAAAATTGTTCAATCTGGGGTCTTCAAACTTGGCCCGAATGTTCATACCAGGCCATTATTTGGGGAAAGGCAACTGTACCTCATAAATTAGCCATCAGCTAGGAGCGCCAGATGAAGCCAGTGAAACATTATTGTTTCTGTTGTTGTTTCATTCACCATTCATTATCTGATGGGAAGAAAGCCATACATTTCTTTATTTTCTTCTGCAGTACTTAAGAGAAATGTGCTTAACGCCTCATTAGGGGACACAGGACCATGGGTGTTATGCTGCTTATCCCTGGGAGGTGACAATAGGTAAATGCAAAAAAACAATAGGCTCCTCCTCTGCAGCATACACCCCCTAGATGGGCCAGGCCACGCCAGTTTTAGCTTCGTGTCTGTAGGGGGCACATCTCTCCAGAACTGATTTTCCCAAACCATCAACAGGGAGGAACGCGGAATGTCACCTCCCCATACCCCCTCCTGCGATATTGGAATTTTTTTGGGCTGAAACTTCTCACGGGCGACGGTTCCCTCGGGCACCGATTTCCCTCACTCTTCAACGGACAGGCACGCGGAGTGTCGCCTCCCCATAACCCCTTCCACAACAGTGCAGACCCGTTTGATCCCAGTGGTAGGACTTCTGTTTCCACAGCAGCAGACAGCAGCAAAGGACAGCCCACTGGACTCCCCAGCCTGCCATACAGCATCCTGAGTTGAGACATCTCCGCTTGTGAAATCCCCCTGTGATATTGGCCCTTGCGGGGCTCATCAGTGTCAAGACCTCCTGTTTTACCGGCGGAGGGCTCTGGGCTCAGGGCTTATGGCTGTTGCCACTTCAGAAGGGCACTTTATTCTCTGGCCCGTTTCCCCCCACTGCTGCGGCAGTCCACATAATCCACGGACCACCGCCATAACCGCCGGTGTCCCCGCCAATTTCGTGCTGTTTTTCCCAGTCTCCCGGCTGGTCCCGCCCCCTGGAATGATGCGGCGCTCGGTGGCCATGCCCCCCTGATGATGCTGTTTGCATCATCTGGGTGCAAGCCGTGCCCCTTGCCTTGGCCATGCCCCCTCTGTAAAGCACGCATTTTTGCTTGTGGCGCCGCCTCCATTACTCTTCCACTCAGAGGACAGAGGACATTATTATCAGGCCGCACCACACAGCGCTCTGTAGGAAGCAGCACCTGGGGACAGCAGGAGCCTGAACTGAGGGCACAGGACCATCGGCTGCGGACCCGGATGAGAGACCTCCTGTTTATCTTACAGGCTGCCCACTTGCTTCTCTGTTAGTAGTTCCCCTGCCCTGCTCACAGCTCTGCACCCCCTGCAGCCATGCATGCCCCAAAGGGTACAAAGAATTCAAAGGCTCATAAAGCCTATTATTCTTCCTGCTCCACCTGCCACGCTGAGCTTCCATGAAAACATACTACCCCTTATTGCCAGTCCTGTACCCCTGCAGCCCCCCAAGAGCCATCCGCAGCCAGCGGTCCAGAGCCCAGGGCCCCCAGTACACCAGATTGGGCCCTATTTCTGTCACAGTCTATGGAGAAGCTGTCCCAAATCCTGGAACAAGCTATGCAATGCCGCCCCCCCCACACTGGGCCCCCAGAAGGAGAACAGGCAGAGGACCCCTCCATGGAGGGTCCTTCTGACAGCAGCAGGACATGTTCCATATCTGCCATGGTGGTCAGAAAACGGTCACACAGAAACGTGTCACCCGTGTCCTCCTACGGCTCCCATGCATCCCCGTCAAGGGAACCGGGACCATGCTCTACTGCATCCAACGACCTAGAGGAAGGGGAATGTTGCCTATACCAGGATGAATCCCTGGACATAGACTCCCCTGACGACCAAGCAGCCATTGACAGCTGTCAACCGCATCTTAAATGTGGACAAAGTTCCGTCCTCCACACCTGAGAATGCAGTCTCTTTTAAAAGAGCAAAGAAGTGGCAAAAGGTCTTCGCAGACCATCCGGAGTTTCAGGCAATCCTTACTAAACAAAGGGAGAAACCTGACAAGCGCTTTCGTAACCGCAAGGCCATAAATACTCGGTACCCCTTCGCCTTAGCTATTCCCAAGGGCTGGGCAGATTCACCATCTGTCGACACCCCCCCCCCCACCCGTCTTGCGGCTTAAACTTTGCTATTATTGCCTGACGGTTCCTCCATCAAAGATCCGACCGACAGACAAGTGGAGCAGCTCGCTCTGCCTTTGAAGCAGCTATCATGGTCTGGGCCAAAACCCTATCCACTTCCTTGCAGGAGTCCCAGCTCCCTCATACCTTCACTGACATCACCGCCCAGATCAACGTGGCTGCAGATTCCTTGATCCTGGCATCCCTTGACTCTGCTACCTGCGCATCTTTCGCTGCCTCTAATACTATTGCCATTTGTAGGGCCCTTTGGCTCCGATAGGGGCGGACGGACTCTGCGTCAAAAAAGTCATTGACAGGCCTCCTTATTTTCCTGATCATCTATTCGGCAAGCGCCTGGACAAACTTATCTCTGATGCCACAGGCGGGAAGAGCACTTCCCTTCCCCAACTTAAGCCAAGAAAAACCTTCGTCAGGCGCTCACAGACCACGTTCCGTTCCTTTCAGAACTCCTTTGGCTGGGCGACCTCTCGACCTCCCCCTGCCTCTATTCGTGGCCCTCGTAGAGACAGGCCTTCCCAGTCTTCTCCTAAAGCAAGTACCTCCTGGCAGTCCAGACAGAGACAGTCGAAGCCCAGGGAGTCTCGATCCCAGCGTTTCTCCTCTTCTTGACTTCTACAGCGCTCCGAAAGACACTCCCACTGTCGGTGGCCGTCTACGGCTCTTCAGCCACATCTGGTCATCCGCCACAGACAGGTTCAAGATCTTGTGTCTTCCGGCTACCACATAGTTTCGATCCCACAAAACGCAACCGGGCCTTCTTCAACGCGATCCAATCACTACAACAGGCGGGAGTAATCGTCCCTGTACCGCAGCCCGAGAGGTTCAAGGGGTTTTACTCCAACCTCTTTGTGGTCCCCAAGAAAGATGGCACGGTGCGTCCCATCCTGGACCTCAAACACCTAAACAGGCATGTTCTTGTCCGGACGTTCAGGATGGAGTCCCTATGTTCCATCATTGCGTCCATGGAGGAAGCGGAATTCCTCGCCTCCATAGATATAAAGGACGCATATTTGCATATACCCATAGCCCCAGCACACCAACAATTCCTCTGCTTTGCGGTACAGGATTCTCATTTCCAGTTGGTAACCCTACCTTTTGGCCTCGCTATGGCACCAAGAGTCTTTACCAAGGTCATGGCGGCCGCCATGAGTGTACTTCATGCCAGGGGCGTAACGGTCTTGCCCTACCTAGACGACCTGCTGATAAAAGCTCCTTCCTTTCAGGACTGTGCAAGTAGCGTCCAGATTACAGTCGACACTCTGTCTCGCCTAGGGTGGCTACTGAACCTGGACAAGTCACCCCCAGTCCCGTCCCAGTCTATCACCTTCCTCAGCATGACCCTAGACACTTACCGGGTTTGGTCTCTCTTCCCCAGGACAAGGCGTCTATCCTACGCCAAGCAGTACGCACATTGCTGCGTCCTCCCTCACACTCCATTCGGTTCAGCATGAGGGTTCTGAGCAGGATGGTTGCGACAATGGAGGCCGTACCCTTTGCCCAATTTTACCTCCGGCCATTGCAACTAGCCCTTCTGTCGGCCTGGAACAGGAGCCCCTTATCCATCGACAAGACTCTGCGCCTACCACACGCAGTAAGGCAAACTCTCCTTTGGTGGCTTCGGCAAACTTCCCTCTCCAAGGGACAATCCTTTCTGCCAGTGAACTGGCTGGTTCTGACCACGGATGCCAGTCTCCTCGGCTGGGAAATCGTCCTTGCAGATAAACATCCTCGAGATTCGTGCGATCTCCCTTGCCCTCGAAGCATTCTATCCCCTGCTTGCGGGTCGCCATATTCGTGTCCAGTCGGACAATGCGACGGCGGTGGCCTATATCAATCGACAAGGAGGTACACGCAGCAGGGCAGCGTACCACTAAGTCCAGATGATCCTTTATTGTGCAGAATCGACAAAGTCCGTCATCTCCATGATTCACATACCGGGAGTGGAGAACTGGGCAGCGGATTTTCTAAGTTGCCAGGGTCTAGCCGCCGGAGAATGGTCCCTCCATCTGGAGGTATTCCAGCAAATATGTCACCACTGGGGGACGCCAGACATAGATCTGATGGCGTCTCGTCTGAACGCAAAAGTGCTCGTGTTCATAGCACGGTCGCGGGATCCACTGTCCGTCAGAGCGGACGCTCTGGTTTGCTCCTGGCGTCTCTTCTGACTGCCATACATTTTCCCTCCCCTCCCCTTTCTTCCACGGGTAATCAGGAAAATCAAAGCAGAAGGAGTCCCAGTCATACTTATAGCCCTGGATTGGTCCAGGCGTGCCTGGTACGCCGACATAGTGCAGCTGCTCGCCGACGTCCCTTCCAGACCTGCCAGATCTCCTCACTCAGTGTCTCATTTCCCATCAGAATTCCAGGGCCCCGAATTTGACGGTATGGCCGTTGAGACCTGTCTCGATGTTATCACCACCATGATCAGGGCTCGAAAGCCTGCCTCTTCTCTTATCTACTACCGTACGTGGGGAATATTTTTCTCGTGGTGTATAGATCGAGACCTCTCCCTCTGTCTATCCCTGTGATTCTCAGCTTCCTACAGCCGGGTCTAGCTCTGAGCTCCCTGAAAGGGCAGGTTTCTGCTCTTTCGTTTTTTTACCAACGCCGCCTTTCCACTAAGGCCCAAGTCAAAACCTTCCTCCAAGGTGTTTCCCGCCTGGTTCCTCCATACAAGAGACCGCTTGAGCCCTGGGACCTTAACCTAGTCTTGGACGGACTTCAGAGGTCCCCCTTTGAGCTCCTACAGGAGGCGGCTCTTCCTCTTTTATCATGGAAGATAACCTTCCTGGTGGCAATTACGTCCATCAGGAGGATTTCTGAACTGGCAGCACTTTCCTGCCGTGAACCTTTTCTGATTTTCCACCAAGACTAAGTGGTACTACGTCCAGTCCCCGATTTTCTTCCTAAGGTGACTTCTTCTTTTCATCTTAACGAAGATATCATTCTGCCGTCCTTCTGTTCGGCTCCAGTTCATCGGGTGGAAAAATCTCTGCATACCCTCGACCTCGTGAGAGCCCTCAGAGATATTATCTCTTCAGGACAGCCTCCTTCAGGAAGACAGATGCCTTATTTGTCCTTCCTGGACCACGAAAAGGGCAGGCTGCCTCTAAGGCTACCCAGGCACGATGGATTTGTTCTGCTATCCAGGAAACCTTCCGCCTAAGGCAAGTTCCCATACCTGGTGGACTGCTCTCTCATTCAACGCGTCTGGTTGGTGCTTCTTGGCACCAGGCTTCAGTTGACCAGGTGTGCAAGGCCGCTACTTGGTCTAGCTTGCACACGTTTTCAAAGCATTACAGGGTCCATACCCAGGCTTCAGCGGAAGCTTCCCTGGGTAGGAGGATCCTTCAGACGACAGTGGAGCACCTATCTTAGTAGACGCTCCAGGAAGTCTGGGACTAGTCCCTTGTTCCTTGGGTTGTGTCATTTCCCACTCAGGGACTGCTTTAGGACGTCCCATGGTCCTGTGTCCCCCCAATGAGGCATTAGAGAAAAATGGATTTTTGTGCACTCACTGTAAAATCGTTTTCTCTTAGCCATCATTGGGGGACACAGCACCCACTCTGTTTACCTGTAGGGTCTTTGTCTTCTTGGTACCTTTTTTGTCAATGTTACCACTGTGGTTGTTTACTTGTTGCACTGCTTGTTCACTAAAACTGGCGTTGCCTGGCCCAGCCAGGGGGTATATGCTGTAGAGGAGGAGCCTATTGTTTTTTTGCATTTACTTAGTGTTGCCTCCTAGGGATAAGCAGCATAACACCCATGGTCCTGTGTCCTCCAATGATGGCTAGAGAAAACTATTTTACGGTGATTACACAAAAATACATTTTATTAGTAACTAGACAGGGGCCGATTCTATCGCATCGTTCAATTCCAGAACGTGTGCGATTTATATATTTCTTGATTTCTATGTTGTTAATGTTTTAGGTGCAGTGCAACTGCCTTTTGTAATTTACCCAATGTTTCTGACTGATCACCCAAACTTGACTGTTCAACCAAAAAATGGACTTCTCATTCCAGTTTAACTGCCTTTTGTAAGGGCCCTTTCACATCAGCGGTATTTTCAAATCGCGGCAGATGCGGTGAAAAAAACGCATCTGCCGCGATTACCGCATAACCGCGACACTTGTGGCACACTTGCGGCAAGCCCCATACAATGTCTATGGGGCGTGCGGCAGGTGCTGCAAGTGTCGCGGTTATGCGGTAATTGCGGCAGATGCGTTTTTTTCACCGCATCTGCCGCGATTTGAAAATACCGCTGATGTGAAAGGGCACTTAGTTACACGATGTCCTATAAGTGGTGCTGTTTTCAGGACCAACTTCCAGACAGACAGACTGGATTGGGCTTTTATATAGTAGACACTATGCAGTCGCCTAGAACAATATCTAAAGTCTATGCAGAGGAAGATTTAAGAAAAAGCATTTTCCATTTTTGTTAGTTATCAATTGAAAATGGATACATTATTGCTTTGTTTTTATTCCTTACGCCATCTCCATTCCTTTTTTCCTCATTTTGTTCCGTTTTATTTATTTATATATATAATTGTGGTAGTTGTTCTATGTCTTACAACCAGCATTAAGCATCTCTGTGTTGGCCTATTGTAATAACTGATATGTGAGAGTCATGTTCGCGGGTAGATTTTATTTTATATGGTTTTTTTATTTTCCACTTTGTTTATTTTCATCAATTAGCATTTCTTTCACCAACAATGGAGTCATTAGACCCTTCTGTAGGTAGGTGCAGGATTTGCAGTGTGTGGCAGTTTTTGCAGTTCGCTAGCTTCAGTTTTTTAGTTTGATGTTACATTACATTATTTTATTTCTCAATCTGTAAGAATAAAAAAAGAAAAAGATCCTCAATCAAATTAATTGCCAGACATGTCATCGGTTGTAGTGGGGTATCTAACAGATGATAAGCTATTTATCTTGGTATATGTAACAGTATTTTGAACTTGTTCCCAGCACTACTAATGAGTGTCACTAGTTTCCTGGGCTTCATATCATTAAACTGCTGACTGGTTTGTTACCAAGATATTTACACTGTGAAATTCAGGAACATGATGGCTTTATTAATTAGCTTTTAATTAATCCCTGTTTCCGCCTACAGATCTGCAGCTTGACTACACACTGACAGACGAGTTCTGCAAGAACCATTTCTTGGTGGGCCTTCTCTTGAGGGAGGTGGGGAACGCGCTGCAAGAGTTCCGAGAAATCCGGCAAATTGCCATCAGTGTGCTGAAGAGCCTGATGATCAAGCACTCTTTTGATGATCGATATTCTAACAGAGTATGTGAAATCTAAACCAGATAGAATTTACCAATTTAAGGAAGGCAGTTTATGGATATCGCATGATTAGTCCTCTAGATCAGTGTTTCCCAACTCCAGTCCTCAAGGCACACCAACAGGTCATGTTTTCAGGATTTCCTTATCATTAGACAGATGATGGAATTATCCCTGTGCAAGTGATTAAACTAACACCTGTGCAATCCTAAGGAAATCCTGAAAACATGACCTGTTGGTGTGCCTTGAGGACTGGAGTTGGGAAACACTGCTCTAGATGATAGTCGTGTAGTGCATTCATAGACTGAAAATCTAAAAATACCTTTCTAAGTTCTTACAATACTTTTACGATAAAAGTGTTTGTATAAAAGGTAGTATCAATCTTCCACAGATAAAACATAGTGGACACCCATAATCCTCTCTATTTTATATTTAGCCATCACTGAATTAAACGGAACATGTCTTTAGAACATGATCTCTTGTTTAAATCATGTATTTTTTTTTCTTTTTAACTTAGAAGAAAAAGTAATTTGCAATATTCATATTGGCCACTGAGGCTCTTGTAGACTCTGCTGTATGCTGTTCCTGATATGACTGGAAGTCCATTTCCTTATCATATGCAGAATTACAAAGACAATTTAGGATCCATCATCACTATATTCACACCTGACCCTTCACAATGATTTTACATAGGTTCATTAGATACTTCAATACAAACATAAAGATAGGGCTGAAATCCGGCAATGGTGGCTAATCTGCATTTGATATTTTCTGAAACAAATGGAAGTTAGAGTATAAAAAGTGTGGCCAATGGGAAAACTGAAAGATTCCTATTTTTATGATAGGTCCCTTAAATCCCCTCAAACTGCCAGCATGTGTTTATTCTTATGTGAACACTCTTATACTGGCTGTAGAAGCCTAAACCAGTGTGACCTGCCAGCATCCATCACTGAAAGGTAAAAAAGACTAGCTGAGTGAGTGATGCTTTTGGTCACTATAAGTGACTCTACATCTGGAACTAGAGGAAAGACACCTTTAATAATCAGAATCACAAACCAAAAGGAGGTATCTTCCAGTATGAAAAGTTGGAGCAACATTACCTGGACTGCTTGGTGAATACGCAAAGCTAAGCGGTCTATTCCACGTGAATGAATTACGGCTGGAAGTTAAAGATGTGCACAGAAGTCTTGTGGCTTTGCCAAACCTAGAGGTTTCTGATGGTAGGCCTGATTCCTTCAAGAAAGGGGTCAGAGACCTATGTGGTTCATCTGTGAATTATACCCTACCGAGGGGTCTCAGATAGCTCAGTTAGCTTTATTGACTCATGTATGATTAGACACTTGCCCTTGGAGGTGGTCAGAGTTTTGTCAAGATAGGTTACATGCTACTTGTAGTGATGAGTCTCAGCCCGCTGGTCTGCTTCACTGGGGGAAGTGGGAAGTGTACTGTATGGACTGCTTGTGTAATAATATTATTATTATTTATTTATATAGCACCATTAAATTTCATAGCGCTTTACAAGTGGAAAGGGCAAGCAAAGACAAGTACAGCATCTTTCGACAACCAAATACATACACCCTGTGAGTGATCTATCTTGGTTCTATTGGCTAGCTAAGGGAAGTGGAAAATGCAGTGCCTTGTTTGCTTCCACGATACTACCTGCTGAGATGTCTGTTTGCTGTTCAGACTCTTTTGAAGGAGTTGTCCTCTACTAGGACAACTCCTTCTGATTCCACTTGTTTTCCCCAGTTAAAATAAAAGACCCTGTACCCCCTCCCGTGCTGGCTGCAATCCAGCATTGTCAGTATTCGCAGATCGATGCTGACGTGACATAGTGAAGTCACGTGAACCCGTGTTCCAATCACCGCTGGCTTCTGTCTCCCTGCTTTTGGACCAAATTGACAATCAACAGAAAGTGAGTGGCAGTCACAACATCACCATAGTTATCCTGGTAGTTGACAAGTCCTTTATGGAGACTGGTCAGAGTACAGACTTCTTCACTTGGATGATACACCTGGGAGCTCTGCTTGCTGACCTGAAATAACCTGGATAGTGGTCCGAGTACCATGTGGCTTGCTCTTGTGATAAGACCTAACAATTAGAACTAGGAAGAGGCAAATCGTATCCGGAGGGAGGAAGCCAGTGCGAGAAGGATTGACTGGTAAGAGAAGAGTGGAACCTACTGTAAATGGGCTAGGCTGCAACTAAAGTCAAGGACTAAATTAAGAGTCCCAGGACTGTATTAGAACCCGATGGAAGCGTTATGATGACTAGAGACTCTTACCTCTATTGCTTGCAGGAAATTCATAGGCAAAAATAGTTCTGAAACTGACAAACTTATGTGTGCCTCCTACATATATGGAATAGCTGGATGCCTGCAGGCTAGGTGTAGCCCATAGGGGAGGAGGCAACTTTTGTTTTACAGTAACTCTGTCAGCACAGAAAATGTGTTCAAGTGCAGGTGCTCTGTGCATCATGATGGGGCTAATCATTTGAATACACCTTCCCACCTACTTGTTTCCATCTGTCTCCTCCCAATTAACAATTAGAAAAGTGTATTTAAATAATTAGCCCTGTCATAATGCGCCAACCCACCTGTACTTGGTTTGAACAGTCGTTCTGTGCTGACAGTGTCCCCGTATTCTATTCTTAGTGTCAGCTTCGAGGTAGCAGCAGAGTCCCACGGTTTTCTTGTGTCCCCCAATGAAGTGTCTGAGACAGACCATTTTCTGGTGATAGATTTCTCTTGAACTGAGCTTATATTGACATACTTTTTCCCATGAGTTCTGATCTCAGACCCTTGTTTGTTGCATTTACCTTTACACAGGCCTATGCAAACATATGGGGATGAATAATTGTTATTCTATTCATTTGGTCCTCGTACAGTCTGCATATTGTCAGCAGCAGATCCTCAGTTTACAGGACAACAATGATTTTAGGGCCCACATAAATTATTCAACTGGCAGAAGAAGAAAGCTACCTTTACACTGGGACAAACCTCCTAACTGACTTTGTTTGGCATATTGAAGGCCTGTGTAAAAGCCTTCAGACTTCTTAGTCATACAATTGTTTGTTATTACCGTAGTTCTTGGAGCTGAAGTTTCCATTAAGGCTCCGTTAAACATAGGGATATTCCAACGATCCGACGTGGCCGGGATCGCAGGAACAACGCTATGTGATCGCTGGTGAGCAGTGACACTGGACGATCAACTTACCGATGCAGCGTCCCCCGACGGTCGCTGAGATCGCTCACTGTCTCGGGCGCAGCAAGGGAATTGTTGTTCGTTGGCCCTGTCAGCGGGAGACCAACGATGGAAAAATGGTCCCGGACATTCTGCAACAATCTGCGATAAGCAAGCTCATCGCTGGTCGTTGCTACATGTCACACGCAGCGACATCGCTGGCGAGAACACTGCAACATTACAAAACCAGTGACGTTGCGGCGATATCGTTAACAATATCACTACATGTAATGGGGCCTTTAGTCACACGTTAATTTTACACATTTTGATGCTTTTAATAGAAACTGCATTATTAATTTATGAACAATGTATTTTTTGTTCATTATGTTATTTTGCTGAGGTTATCTTTGAAACATTAGTATAGTTTTATGAAATATGTATGGAATATGGAATAGGCAAGTGTTCACTTACTGAATCTGAACCTCATGTGAACACATCTGCTATAAGTGACAGTAGAATAGTCCGTTCTGGTGTTAGCCTTCCCATTTTCATGAAATATTCTTTTTGCATTTCAGTCTAAGTAAATCTGATCAGGATTAGGGGTGACTGGTTGGTTGGATCATATTTCGTGTTTTGTGTATATTTTTATGGTGGAGCTGTCAGAATGCGCAGATGGCTGAGTAAACACTTTTCCACATTGCAGAATTTTAACAAGTGCAGCATGTTTTACAATCCTCCTACACATTTTTTAGCAAAGAATAGGAGAATTGTTTAAGTTGAGATCTCTTTTAGCAAGAGGACCCATTGTAGCCTTGTGTTTAGACTTACATTTTTCAGCATAAAGATTGTAGAAGGGTGTCTTACATGACTTTTTTCAGACGTCAATCCAAAAGTAATGCAGCTATTAAATGACACATATTCAAGTGAAGTATTTCTTAGTCTGATCTTTTAAGAAAGCAAATCTATAGCATACATGTTGTTTCCCTTTCAGAGCCAGCAGGCGAGGATAGCCACTCTCTACCTGCCGATGTTTGGGCTCCTAATTGAAAATGTGCAGCGGATTAATGTGAAAGAAACCTCTCCCTTCCCCGTAACTCAGAGTGTAAGTGTTAAATGCAGTCCAGGCATGTGTTGTCTTACTATGTGCATCCCAATTTTTCATTAACCATTTATATAATGAGTGTATTTTTCATCCTTATAGAATGCGAAAGATGAAGTTTTAATTAACGCAGCCGCTGGAAATCCACTGGTAACACCACAGAAACCAGGCAATACATTGGATAATAACCTCCATAAGGATCTTTTTGGTGTTATCTCTGGCACAGGTGAGTGAACATACCCCCTTTTGATGAGGCACCTCCCCCTCCATACCTAGACTAAGGGGTATTCTCACTGTAAGATAATTAAATTATATATATTGTTTAGATTGTGAGCTCCAAGAGAGACGGCATTACTGATATATGTAAAGTGCTATGGAATTAATAGCGCTATATAAATGAATAAATATTATTATATAATCGCCTTTTGGACTGAATGGATCCTCTTTCAAGACTCCCCAGTTTTTAGAGATATTTTTGTAGAAGGAATGAGCCCAAGGTCCTGACACTACTTAGCGATTCATGGCCGATGTGGAAACTGAGTGCCCTTCCCTACGCTCCCCCTTGTCGGACCCTGTCCCTTTACCCCACCTTCTTAGTCCTATTCTTGATGCCTCCTTTTTTTCCCTTTTGAATGTCCTTTCCTTAACTTTCCCTTTTCCTTATCCTTTGATCTTTTAACCTGATTTCTACCTTCTCTATTCAATTGAGACTTAAAGCGCCATTGAAGCTTTACTGGGTGCTCCTGAACAGAATGAGCGCAACAGTTGACTTATAATTTTGTTGGGGGAATTTTACAGAGTGCCCTTTATCGTGCTCTGGACTCTTACATCCTGGACGTTATTGTTTCAGCCATCAGGTTGAATACGGTGTCTAGTGTAATGCTCACAGCAATGTGGGAACTTATACCCCCTTCCTCTCTCATTTCCATTTTAATTTCCTCTGAGTCTGCCTGATAAGAGTTCATTAAGGTCAATGTTGTGGTTTAAATCTGTTGACCCTATGATTGCTATTTTGTTAACATGAGGTATGGCTGGGAGAAGGTTCGGTAAAGGACTTATAGACATTTGTTTGATGCGATGGTTCGGCGTTCTGTTATCACAATATGAAACTCTTACTTGTGATGTTAGCTATACCATGGTCTTTCCACCACTAAGGTAAATTGTGTTATATCATCTAGATTATATACTTGCTATATGTATGCCTTTTCATTTATGCTTGAATTCTTTTGAATTGTTGATTTTATTTCCAATAAAAACAGATTGACTATAAATTATATACGGTAATTATAGAATGATAGAGTTGGAAGGGACCTCCTGGGTCATCTGGTCAACATAGGATTCACTAAATCATCCCAGACAGATGCCTGTCCAGCCTCTGTTTGAGCGAGCTGTGTTAAAAATGGTAGTTTCATGATTCTCATGCCAAGTAAATGGACTGCCAATGAATAAGCAAATTTAAAGTTCGTTGGGTGAAATGATCTTTTCTGCAGCATCATTCATCGTTATTGTCAGTGGTGGATTGTCCGGTATGAATAGTTCACACTGACGAAAACAATAGCTGCCTATGAATTTGAATACTTTCTTCACTCAGCATAGGGGTGATAAATTGGTCAATTAGGCAAAAAGAACCCCTAAACTAAAGACGTAATATTAAAAATGACCTTTTATGAGCCTCCGTCAAGAGGCAAATTTATCAGAAGAGTACGTGCTGTGGTACGGTTGGAGGAGAGGATATATAATTAATAATAATAAAAAAACTTTATTTGTATAACGCCAACATATTCCACAGCGGTTTACAGTACAATGGTTCGTATAAGAAAAAATATACAATACAGAATGGTAGGTAATACAGAACAGTAGTTACATACATTAAACATAGAATCAATGTAGAAAATACAATAAATAAGGCAAAAAAAATAAAGGGGACCCTGCTCGAAAGAGCTTACAATCTACGACGAGATGGGGGTGACACAAAGTACAGGGGCTTATAACAATGAATATCTTATGTCTAAATGACTACGATTAGGGAGAATGATAGGCCGCCCTGAAAAGATGTGTTTTTAGGGAGTGTCTGAAGCTATGCAAGTTGTGAATGGTCCTAATTTCTTGTGGTAGAGCATTCCAGAGGATTGGTGCAGCTCGAGAGAAGTCTTGGAGTCGGGAATGGGAGGTTCGGATTAATGCTGATGTTAGTCTAAGGTCGCTTCCAGACCGAAGGGGACGGGTGGGGTGGTAGACAGAGATGAGGGTAGAGAGGTAAGGAGGTGCCGCACCATGAATAGCTTTGTGGGTGACAACAAGAAATTTGAATAGGATCCTATAGTGTATGGGCAGCCAGTGCAGTGACTGGCACAGAGCGGAAACATCTGAGTAACAGTTAGCTAGATAGGTGATCCTGGCTGCTGCATTGAGGATAGACTGGAGAGGGGAAAGCTTACTGCGGGGGAGGCCAGCTAATAAAGAATTACACTAGTCAAGTTGGGAATGGATCAGGGCCACAGTGAGGGTTTTAGTTGTTTCCATGGTGAGGAAAGGGCAAATTCTGGAGATATTTTTCAGGTGCAAGCAACAGGTGCGGGTGAGAGATTGTATATATGGGGTGAAGGAGAGATCAGCATGAAACATAACAAGACAGCGAGCCTGCTGCCTGGGCGTTATCGTGGTGCCGCACACTGAGAGGGAGATGTCAGGTTTAGGGAGGTTGGTGGGGGCGGGATCTGAAGAAGTTCATTTTTGGAAAGGCTAAGTTTCAGATAGAGAGCACACATGATAGTGGAAACTGTGGTTACAGTCATTAGTGTTCTGTAATAATGCGGGGGTAAGGTCAGGGGAGGAAGTGTATAGTTGTGTGTCATCTGCATAAAGATTCTACTGGAAGCCAAATCTGCTGATGGTGTGTCCTATTGGGGCAGTGTAGAGCGAGAAGAGGGCCAAAGACTGAACCCTGAGGGACCCCAATAGTGAGACGAAGAGGGGAGGAAGTGGATCCAGCAAATGATACACTGAAAGAGCGATCAGAGAGATAGGAAGAGAACCAGGAGAGAGCTGTGTCCTTGATGCCAATGGAGTGCAGCATAGAGAGTAGGAGATGGTGGTCAACTGTGTCAAAAGCTGCAGAAAGGTCAAGAAGGATAAGCAGAGAGTGGTCACCATTACATTTTGCTGTCAGAAGGTCGTTGGTCACTTTGATAAGGGCAGTTTCTGTAGAATGTAAGGGGCAGAAGCCAGACTGCAATGGATCTAAAAGAGAGTGAGTGGAGAGGTAATGGGTGAGGCGGGTGTAGACCAGGCGCTCCAGGAGTTGAGAGATGAAGGGGAGATTGGAGACTGGTCTGTAGTTAATTGTGCAGGATGGGTCAAGGGACATTTTCTTTAGCAATGGAGTAATAATAGAGTGTTTAAAGAAGGAGGGGAAGATGCCAGAAGAGAGGGAGAGATTGAAGATTATGGTTAAGTGAGTGGTGACCACTGGAGAGAGGGACTTGAGTAGGTGTGAGGGAATCAGGTCAGTGGTGCATGTAGAGTGGAATGTGAGAAAGAGAGGAGCCTGGAGACTACTTCTTCTGTGACTGGGTCAGAAGTGGAGAGTAAGCCAGAGGGGAAGGGGGGTGGATGGGAGTAACAGTGCTTGAAGGTTGGGAGCTGATTTCCTGACGGATGTTTTCTATTTTCTCTGTGAAGTAAGAAGCTAGATCATCAGCACAGAGGTCAGTGATAGGGGCCTGCACTTTAGGACTGAGGAGAGAGTGAAAGGCGTCAAAGAGTTTCTTTGAGTTGTTGGATAGTGAGGAGATCTGGGTGGTGAAGTAGGTCTGTTTGGCGAGGTGAAGGGCAGAGTTGTAGATTTTTAGCATGAATTTATAATAGATAAAGTTTTCTGGTGTTCGGGTTTTCCTCAATAGACGTTCGGCACTCCTGGAGCATCGCTGCAGGAATCGAGTTTGTGATGTGAGCCAGGGCTGTTTTATTTTATGTTTGGAGGTTCTGCGGGTCCAGGGTGCTACTTGGTCCAGGGTGCTTCTGAGAGTATGATTGTAGTGATTTACTGCCAGATTGGGGCAGGAGAAGGAGAAGATTGGGGACAGTGATGAGAGTCTGTGAATGTATGAGGGTTAATGGCCTGTAGATTTCTGGATGTGTGATAGGTCGGACTGTGCTGTGATGAGCGAGGGTTTGAGAGTGTGAAGGAGAGAATGTTGTGATCAGAGATAGGAAGAGATGAGTTCTCTAAGAAGGAGGTAGAGCAGAGCGGGTAAAGACCAGGTCAAGCATGTTACCATCTTTGTGTCTCAGAGGTTGAGAGCTGCGAGAGGCCAAGAGAAGTGGTTAGAGATAGGAGCTGGGATGCAGATGAGGAGATGGAGCTGTTTATGGGAATGTTAGTCTCCCAGGATGAGGGTTGGTAATTCTGAGGACATGAAGTGCGGCAGCCACGCAGAGAAGTGGTCGAGTAAGTGGGTGGGTGAACCTGGGGGGTGGTAAACCACTGCTACTCTGAGGAGGAGGGGACGGAACAGCCTAATTGTGTGGACCTCAAAAAAAGGGAATGAGAGTGATGGAGCGGGGGGATGACCTGAAAAGTACATTGTGGGACAGGAGTAAGCCAACTCCACCACCATGTCTGTTCCCTGGTCTTGGGGAATGGGAAAAGTGTAAACCGCCGTAGGAAATGGCAGCAGGGGAAGCAGTGTCTGATTCCTGGATCCAGGTTTCAGTGAGGGCCAAAAGGTTAAGAGAGTTAGTGAGAAAGTACAGTAGTTGTGGATACAGGTAAGTTTGTTGCATGCAGATCGTGGATTCCAGAGGGCACATTTAAAAGAGGGAGATGAAGGTGTGCATGTAATGCTAATGAGGTTAGTGGGATTTCTAGGTGAGAAGGGGGAGGGTTGAAGTTGGAAGAAGGTGGTCCAGGATTGGGAGAAAATATCGCCTGACATGAGAAGGAGTGAGTAATTTTTGGCTCTGTAACATGGTTTTTGATGATGCAATGCCCTGGAATATGATGGGCTTAGATTATTGAGTAGGGTGAAGAGAGTATGGAAGCAGGACATAGTAAAGGGAAGTAGGGAGGGGTTGATGTGGATAAAGGGTGATGGAGGGGGAATGGGGCGGTAAAAGTGGATGACTAACGCACATGGATATAAAGGCATTAAACTGAAGGACATTTGGATGTGTAGGTCAAAATAAAGTTTAGACAGGTAGCAGACAGGTAGAGTTGTTGCCTCTGGAATATCTCTGCAGCCCACTTTCCAAATCCCACTTTGGCAAATCACACAGCCCAAGGCACAGAGGCCTTACACCTTGCAATTTATAGCTCTTGTGGTCAGCAGACAATATGCCAGACATATAGAAAGGAGGGGTCAGAGGAGAAAGAGGGATACAACACACCAGGGTACAATTAACAAATTGCTGCTAAGACAAACATTTGGGGCCGGATCAGCAGGAGGGAGAGACTCAGGATGACGGAATATGCATATTTCTAAGGTACAAAGGAGATGGGAGAATGTCATACCATACATTATATGAGAGGCACACAGTGATTTGGATACAGCAGATGTTAGATACGCCAGTAGTAAGTCAATGTGTCCATACCTGCGAATGAATAAGAAGTAGAAGATAGATTGTCAGATCAGGACATCACAGCATTGGGAAGTGTAGGTAATACATCTCTGGAATATATATATGATACATAGAGAAAAGCAATTTGAGAACATTTGGTCTCCTTGGTTGGCTATGGGTTAATTTGTGGTCATATTACCTGAGGATAACAATTATCTGGTTTAAAAAAAATTAACTTTTTTTCTAAAATTTATTATTAAAAATAAATTACATTACTCTTAAAAGCCCACAGTGTGGTGGATAGGTCTCTTATACAGAGGTAGACTTATCTTTTTATTGCAGTCTCCCTATTGTATGGAACCCAATATAAGAAATTAAATAATCACTGATTGCTTATATCAATAAACTGTGAGGCCACAGACTACCACAATGTATTTTTTTCCTATATGCATATATTAAATGGACCTGCCATCACATGTGCAATTGAAATTAACCATTAGCCTCCCCAACATGTTTCACCCAACTGCGTCATCAGGGGACTGAGGCTAAATATCAATATAACATGCCAGTATGATGAAACATATTGGGGAGGCTAATGGTTAATTTCAATTGCACAGGTGTTGGCAAGTCCATTTAATACATACAGATAGAAATACAATATATTTTGGTAGTCCACGGCTTCACTGCTATTTGATATAGGCAATCGATAATTTATGTTCCTTTATTTGAGGTTTAATACAATATGAAGACTACAATAAAATTATAAGTCCACATCTGTACAGGAGATTTCTCCATGGCACTGTGTAGTTTTAAGAATAATGCACTTTCTCCATGATATTAATAGTTATAATAAAAGTTAATTTTAATATTGGCTGTTCAGTTTAGGGGTTCTTTGACCAATGACCGCCTGAGTGCTCTCAGCGCTCTTGTGTTCAAATTACCCCTGATTGATAAAAGCTTATGATTGCTGTCACGTTTTGTCATTGGTTCAGTCTGTATAAACAGACCTGAACTCTATATTCTACCAAATAAACATATTTATTAATTATATGATGCTCACTTAAGCATTTAATGACTGTCTTTCCTACAGCTTCCCCACATACCTCATCCACTCCCAATATAAACAGTGTGAGAAATGCAGACTCCAGGGGGTCCCTCATAAGCACAGACTCGGGGAACAGCCTCCCTGAGAGGAACAGTGACAAGAGCAGTTCTTTAGACAAGGTATGTATAGTGCCTTTTTTTTTTTTTTTTTTTTTTTTTTTTTTAATACATTTTTCAGAAATATTAACCTGATAATTCCCATGCTACCACACCCATTTTATTAAAAGAACAGTTTTTTATGCAATGTATGTCTTCCTCTCTTTACTTATTCTGTATAGCAGACACATAAGACCTTGTTCACATCTGCATCTGGAGCTCCACCAGGAGTCTGCTTTACTGATTCTGGCACATTTGCTTGAAAAAGCACTACACACATTATTTTTTTCAATCTAATTGAGTAACATCTCTGGAAGAACCCAACAGATGCCACTATAAGTTAAGTAGGAACGTTTGACACCTTTGGTATTTAAGGGCCCCTTCACACCACGATTTTTTCCTGTCCATGGGGATCCTGTTTTTTTGCAGGACCCCACGGACAGGAATGGACAGGCCTGGATGTGAACTCCGGATGCCATTTCTGTATCCAGATCCGTGATTTTAACAGATCTGGACACAGAAAGAGCTGGGAGGAGCCCAGTGGTGCCGGAGCTGTGATGTCACGGGGGCGGGGGGGGGAGCAGAATCCTTTGTTCCTCCCCTGTGTGACATAATGGGGCTGAAGTTTTGCCTTCCCAGTGTATCTCCATGCACTGGGAAAGCAAAATAAAAGAGAAGACATGTATTAAAAATAAAAAAAATAAATACTTACCTTTCCGCCGACAGTCCAGTCCAGGACCCAAGATGATGTCTGAATGCTGGCAGAACCTTAAAGATCTCTGATTGGCCAGTAGTGATCATGTGATATGTGATGTGACATACCTCCTGATCACTACCTGCCAATCTCATTTTAAGTAAGATTCTGACAGCATCCAAACGTTTTTATTTTGGGTCCCGGACAGCCGGCAGAGAGGTAAGTATTTATTTTTTTTATTTTTAACATATTGCTTCATTTAATTTCACTTTAGCAGTGCATGTAGATACATTGCTAAAGTGAAATTACACTGAGCAGAGCAGTCTTAGTGTACGGAGCATGCTCAGTACACTAACATCTTATCCGGGAAACGATCCTGTTTTTCCCGGTTCTGAGCTCCATGTTGTTTGAATCGGACAGCGTCAGATCCGATGCTGTCCGATTGTGTCCGCTGTGGCAAAAATCGGAGCAGTCTACGATTTTGGGGGCATGAAAACATCGGATCCCAGCACACACGGATGGCTATTAAGCACCAATCCGTGCCCATAGGAAACATGGGGGCCAAATCGGATCCGTGGCTATCCGTTCTACAACGGATAGCCATGGATCCCAACAAATCATGGTGTGAAGG
Source organism: Allobates femoralis (assembly GCA_033576535.1). NCBI lineage: Eukaryota > Metazoa > Chordata > Amphibia > Anura > Aromobatidae > Allobates > Allobates femoralis. Next base: position 538,632,999 of record JARQOC010000002.1, read on the forward strand.
GGGCCTAATGTATCACAGATTTTGTTAGAAATGGAGAACTCCAGGTGCATGTGAACAGAGTCTAAGATGATCACTTTTTAGTCTATGGTTGCTTTGTGAACTTGTCATACTCTTATATAATATGTAGAGAATGCAGTAAATGGTTAAAGCATTTCCTCCTCGCCTTTACCATGCATTCACGGTGCAGAAGGACAGACTGTTTCGGAGGCATTCTGCACACGCCCTGCGCTCTAGTGGAGAGGAAGACGACTACACACAGGCTGCTAAGAGAAACCGATACACTATGGATTTCTCTCTGCTGACAGTGCCTGTGCTGTCACAGACTGTATTGCATGCTGCGGTTTCTTCCCAGAATCCAGAAGAAGTATTTTATAATCTTGTTTCTAGTATCTGATTACATAGCATGTGATCGTATCGGATACATCCTGATTATTGACAATATTGTAGCATAATCTTCATATTACTAATCTGATTAGTTTGCTCATTTGTAGTGATTGCAGTGTTTTCCTACCTTTCCTTAGTCTTACTGACATTCACCACTTTGATCGTAGAATATAGTTGTTTTAAGTGGTATACTTGTTTCTCATTATCCACTGTACGACTTTGTAAAACCTGTGGAATAATGAGATTTGATGAGGAGCATTGCTTCACTACAGAATTGATAGTTTCCGCTATGAATAGTACCTTGATGCTTCCCCCTATGTGTGAATGTTTGCAGTGCTGCGCCTTTGTGGAGGCCTGACGTTTTCCTAAATGCTTGATCCGGGCTCAGTCAGCCCAGCGTAGTAATGATGGTAATTACTACCTGTTTTACATTCTTAGAATCAGCACGGAGGCTCTCTAGGAAACACACTAGTTCGCTGTGACAAGCTGGAACAAGCCGAAATTAAAAGTTTACTCATGTGCTTCCTTCACATTTTGAAAAGCATGTCAGATGGTATGTAGTATTTGGGGAAATAGATCTAACGTAGTTGTATGTCATTGCACCTTATGTTGTGGGATTTTAGCTACACCTAATTGCTTTTTTTTTTTCTGTTATTGAGAACTTTCTTCATCGGAAAAACGTATGAATACATTTTTAACATGATACATACAGTGGACCAATATCAAACTGCTGTTTGGAACTCTTTAAGTGGTTGACTGCAGAATTATCAGTTTAGACCAGACACTGTGCGCTGGGAGGATTCACTGATTTTTAAGCCAGGAACAGACCACAATTATGCGGTATACATGTTCCCGGCAACAACACGACTAGTGGGCGTGGCCTCGCTCAATACAAGTGCATTGAGCGGGCATGTCCAACTAGTGGGAGCGGCCTTGCTCCATACACTTATATTGAGCAAGGCCACACCCACTTGTCGAGGATTCTGGTCGGGAGCATGTATACCACATAGTTGCGACCCATTTGTGGTTTAGAAACCTCGAATCCTCACAGTGCACATTGAGTGCACTGGGAGGATGAATAAGTGTGCAGTTACTGCAGAATTATCAGTTTAGACCGGAGCAGTCCTTTAAGGATTGAGTAGACAGTTCTATCTGGCCCTGTTTCAAGCCCCCACATTGCCCTCCTGGGACACTTTTCCCGCCATAAGTAGTCCTGCCACTTTTTCAAGGAGAGAAGAGGACATCACACTTGGAAGGTTCAGTTTATTCTGCCATGTAGCTGTTTGTGTAGAGGGGAGCCTTGTAAAGGTTCACATTTTTTAAGATTCTGATACCCCAATCTTTTCAATTTTTGTTACTGACTTTATGGCTTTTCCAACCTGTAAAATCGTCAAATCATCTTTAGAGTGTACCATGGTAAGAGTCTGCACAGACTGCTGAATACCTATCATCTATAATTTAAAGACAACATCTCTGCACGATTTTGTAATGTAACGTAAAGACATGGCTGTAACGACTCTGCCCTATTGATTACATTTAAATATTTGGTGAAGAAATCTGCAAGAATCTAGAGGAAAGACATGAATGTAATGGTGATAGAAGACTGATAACGTAGATCACTTTGTTGTTCTTCATTAATAATCATTTAAAGTGTCTTCCTAATTAATTTTGGTCCACAGGAGACGGATTATACACTGAGTCAACTCCTCCCTGTTGCTTATTCTCCAGCTTTCTGACTGGAAGCAAGCAGAGGGGCCAGGGAATCATGGACAGGGAGGAGAAGACCCAGTATACAGTCTGGCCCTTGTGCAATGAAATCTAATTAGCAGAAAACTTCAAATGATGATAAAAGAATAATATCAAAGGTGTATCTATGTAATTGGTCTTCCAGCAATATTACATTCATGTCTTTCCTCTATATTTGAAAAGTGTGCTGACAGGTTCTCAAACGTACTGTTTGCTTAATGCTGCTCCCGGATACTGTAGTCTCTTATATTAAACATATTTTCATGTCCAGAATTGCAGTCAGTTGGTAGTTGACAATCTTTCTTTCATCTTGTTCTTCAGACGCACTGTTTACATATTGGAACAAAGCCGCATCAACAGAACTGATGGACTTTTTTACCATCTCAGAGTATGTACCTTTATTTCACTGTAACCTACAAATGATAGCATATGTTGTCTAGATATGAATTCAAATTATAAATTGAATAAAATGTCTTTGAGGTATAATCAGTAAAATATCTGGCATTGGTTTTTTTTCTACAAATCTCCAATTCACAAAGCCCTGTCTTTCTTTCCCCATTATGGCATTATATTGTATTTCATTGATCTTTTGTGTGATGTCTCTCGTCTCTGCAGAGTATGCCTTCATCAGTTCCAGTACATGGGCAAGCGATACATTGCCAGGTATAGTGTTACTTAAGCTGTGTGAACATCATGACACCTCTTTATATTTCAGCCTCCACACTGGATGGATTTTGTATTTCTATTGTAGAATAACAAAACCTTTTTTTAATTTCATTATCCTCTATTTATTGCAAAGTTCAGAGTTTCCATGCTTCATTACCTTATTTTGCTTCCTTCTCACCCAAGCATTTTGCTGCAGTGCTGTGTCAATGCCCAGTTGATGCATCTGTAGATGCTCATTTCAGTTGCTTGTAGCCAAAGATCTGTACGCTATATTCAAAGAGTCAGAGTAAGGGACTGATCCTTTTGGAGTCTCTGTGCTCCCAAGCCTTGTAGATGGATGGGAGGTAACAACAACTCGGACTGAATATATGTTCTGCTCAATGAGGAACAGCAGTTTAGAGGAGCTGCTAAATGAGCATGAACTGGACACTGAAAAAGCTCTGCAACTTAGTGTTTCATATAGTAGGAGGCAAAATGATAAGTACCATTAGATACATAATATCTGCAATTTATGATATTGATTGAACATGTAGCACGTTGGATGTTTAGGATTTTTTTCTTAGTACATCTCATTAGATTAGGCCAGTATAATGTGATCCGATTGATTGTTCTTCCTATGGTAATTGGGTGAATGTTGTTCACATGAACAGCTTGTCCAGTGTTTTATTACAACTATCCAAACAGCAGTCATTGTGGTAAAGTAAAAATAGTCAACACTAGCCAGTTAAATTCCCTGCACGTCAGTGGTCTCCATCAGTCTCCCCTGTACAGCAGTGATGACCTGCTGCACCTTCACATGAGCTGGCCTCTGTGATCTCCATCACTCTGCCTTGTTCAGCAGTAATGACCTGCTGTATGTTCACATAAGCTGGCTTCCATGATCTCCATCAGTCTTTCTTGTCCGACAATGATGAGCTTATACGTTCATGTCAGCTGGCCTCCATGGTCTCCATAAGTCTCCTTTGTCCAGCAGTGATGACCTGCTATACATCCACGGTGGTCTTCATCAGTCTCCCTTTCCAGCAGTGATTACCTATATGTTAATGTGAACTGGCCTCTATGGTCTGCGTCAGTCTCCCCTGTCCAGCAGTGATGACCTGCTGTACATTCATTTGAGCTGACCTCGGTGGTCTCCCATCAGTCTCCCCTGCCCAGCAGTGATGACCTGCTGTACATTCACATGCGCTGGCCTTGGTGGCCTCCATCAGTCTTCCCTATCCAGCAGTGATGGCCTGCTGTACGTTCACATGAACTGGCCTCTGGTCTCAATCAGTCTGCCTTTCTGTCGGTGATTACTTATACATTCACGTGAGCTGACCTCGGTGGTTTCCTGCGAGACACAGCTATCGCCACTGAGGCCAGTCTGTACATCATGTCCTCACTACAGGGAAAAGACCAGTGAGTATTGCTGGAGCTGCAGGAGAATTTTACAAGTGAATAATTATTATTTTTATTTTTTTAACATTTTCTGCTTCTAGGATCTTTAGTAAAATCCTGGACAAACTTTTTAAGGACACGCAAACAAAGCTTGCAATTCAGCTGTATATTTAATGCTAAGAACAAATTGGATCCAATCCTTTGAGAACGTTTTTTTTTTTTTTTTTAACGAAGCTTAAATAAAGAATTTAGCAATTTCTTAACCTGGTGCAGGAGCCGAACCTTCATTGACTTTAAAAACGTCTTTCTTGATGCCACAGTTAAGGATTTGATCCCATCATTGGCACTAAATATACTACTACTGGATGTTTTCCAGATATAGCTTTATCCTATATGATATAACCTCTATAACAAGCTTTATTTCCATGACCTGTTTCCTAAATCATTTATCATTTGACCTCATTAATAATAAAGTACTTAAAAAATTAATAAACCTAGGTGCAATTCATGTATTTTCTCAAACTAACAGTACTGTACGTCTAAGTTCTACTACTCAGGTTGTCTTAAAATGTTTCATTGAATGATTTTGCAGAATAGCTTAAGCTGGTTATAGAGTTGATAAATGTTTAGTCTGGTGATTGATTCTTAAATTTGTTTCTACACTGGAAAGTGGCATGCCGGAATGGTTATTTCTCATTGTATGGACAATTTATCTAATGGAAAATCGTTCATATCATGGGAAATGAATATGTTTTGGTATCAGCCAATATTGATAATAAAAATACTAAAATTAAAAAAAGTTCTAAAATCTAAGTGTTTGAGCAATTTGAATTGCTATTGTATCTATGACCAGCTTCAGTAAGGGGCCCTCCATATTATGTTCCTACAACCTTCTTATACTCTAGGGATTAACGCCATAATTCACATTGTGTACACCAACAATCCGATGTAAGCATGATACATGGTGCCGAGTGCATGTTCCGGGTATCCCACATAACATGAATAATAAGATGTCACAGATGTCTGTGTGTCCTACCTTGGCCCTCACGTTAGCACTGGTGGTGGTACACTTTAGGCCTCAGCCTCAGCTGATTGCTAACACGGCTCACTCTTTCTGTTTTCCTCACTTGATTGCTGGCAAGTATAACAAAGTATATGGCTCTTCTCCCTTCCTGCTTGGGTAAGACAATCACCGTGCCTTGCTGCTTTATACGCTCTTGCATGCCCTTTATTTATGGCATTTCCCGATTGAACCCTTTGTATATATCTTGTATCAACATATTTGTTCATCGCCATGTTGGACTGTAGTTTGATTTAGGAGTTTCCTAGTGAATGAACTAGTTGTAGGTAGTGAGTAATAATCATGGAGTAACCGCTACCCAGATTTGACTTTTAGTGCTTTGTTTGTAGCATGTTGCTTTTACAGTTAATGACTTTTTTTTTAATTTTTTTGCTGTAGACCCAGTTTTTTTTATTTAAGGTTGTGTGTTTTTCTGCTTTACTAACTGCCCCCACTTCTCTGCAGTGGGGACACATCTAACTGGTGCTTCTATCCTATTTCCACTCATCTTACAGGAACCAGGAGGGGTTGGGACCCATAGTTCATGATCGAAAGTCTCAGACATTACCTGTTTCCCGTAACAGAACAGGGATGATGCATGCCAGATTGCAACAGCTCAGCAGCCTGGATAACTCTCTCACTTTTAACCACAGTAAGTTCTGTGATGATCTTCGCTATCAGCCGCCTCTTCTTGTACCACCACATCACTGGCACCTACCAAAGCCTCTCTACATCACACTTGGATTATAGAAGATTTTTCAATCTGGGCTCAATGTTATGTTTTTCCTTCCCCGAACAGGCGTGCTCATCGACACCAGATGATAATGTGTGCCACATGATTCTGTTAATATTGTGCAACCACAGAAATTATATGACAATTTGCTGCTTAGTACGATTTGGAAATATATGGTACAGAGGATTTCAGAATATGATTCCTCGGAGTAGCAGCTTGTTCTTTTTCCAGTCAACGTCTTGGCATGATGGTAACAGAGCGTGTGGTGCACACAATATCCTGGTGCCAGCTAAGAAGTAAATCCGATGATAGGTGAGGCTATTCTATCCACAGTTATGTGTATGAAAAAGCATTCAATAATGAATTGACTTTTTCTGTGTTTTCAGTGTGAGAAAGATATCAAGTATACTTGGAATAGCTGTAGAAAATGGTAAGATTCAATCAGGTTGACTTTGACCTCGAAATCTGCACTACGTTGAGTCAAAGTTTTTACAGTACTCCTGCTTTGCTTCTTCTTTTTTTTGGCCTACTGAATGTTGTATACTACATAACCCCAAGCACAGCATAATGTTAATGTATATGAAAAGTGCTTAGTAGCAAATGGTTTTACTGTCCTCTGGCTTCTTACTAACAACAATGTTATTTCTGGAATGGGCAAGATTGGGAATTTGTCACTAGGTTTGGTCTGAGATCATAAATCCATCAATAGGCTATTTACTGATTCTGAGTCTTGAGTAACATGAATTCACATGAATTTACATCTAGTATATTGCCAACTCAGTTGACTGAGGGAAAATGTTAACCCCGCCATGTACACAATCAAAATAAAGTAGATATATTCACTTTTTGTATGTGTGAGGTAATACATACTGTTTTGACAGTTAACTTGTATATTTCTAACATTCTGTAACATTTCTTTAGTGGACATACTACATACATACATACATACAAACATACATACATACATACACTCAGGTTTATGTATAAACACAGTACAGACCAATACTTTGGACACACCTTCTCATTCAAAGAGTTTTCTGTTTTTTTCATGACTATGAAAATTGTAGGTTCACACTGAAGGCATCAAATCTATGAATTAACGCATGTGGAATTATATACTTAACAAAAAAGTGTGAAACAACTGAAAATATGTTTTATATTCTAGGTTCTTCAAAGTAGCCACCTTTTGCTTAGATTACTGCTTTGCACCCTCTTGGCATTCTCCTGATGAGCTTCAAGAGGTAGTCACCAGAAATGGTTTACACTTCACAGGTGTGCCCTGTCAGGTTTAATAAGTGGGATTTCTTGCCTTATAAATGGGGTGGGGACCATCAGTTGTGTTGTGCAGAAGTCTGGTGGATACACAGCTGATAGTCCTACTGAATAGACTGTTAGCTGCTTTTATCTTGCCATAATACAAATTCTAAGTAAAGAAAAACGAGTGGCCATCATTACTTTAAGAAATGAAGGTCAGTCAGTCCGAAAAATTGGGAAAACTTTGAAAGTGCAATTGCAAAAACCATCAAGCACTACAAAGAAACTGGCTCACATGAGAACTGCCCCAGCAAAGGAAGACGAAGAGTCACTTCTGCTGCAGAGGATAAGTTCATCCGAGTCCCAGCCTCAGAAATCGCAGGTTAACAGCAGCTCACATTGGAGACCAGGTCAATGCCACACAGAGTTGTAGCAGCAGACACATCTCTACAACAACTGTTAAGAGGAAACTTTGTGCAGCAGGCCTTCATGGAAAAATAGCTGCTAGGAAACCACTGCTAAGGGCAGGCAACAAGCAGAAGAGTCTTGTTTGGGCTAAAGAACACAAGGAATGGACATTAGACCAGTGGATATCTGTGCTTTGGTCTGAGGAGTACAAATTTGATATCTTTGGTTCCAACCACCGTGTCTTGGTGCGACGCAGAAAAGATGAACAGATGGACTCAACATGCCTGGTTCCCACCGTGAAGCATGGAGGAGGAGGTGTGATGGTGATGGGGTGCTACGCCAGATGACCTGACCTCCACAGTCACCAGACCTGAACCCAATCGAGATGGTTTGGGGTGAGCTGGACCGCAGAGTGAAGGCAAAAGGGCTAACAAGTGCTAGCATCTCTGGGAAGTCCTTCAAGACTGTTGGAAGACCATTTCCGGTGACTACCTCTTGAAGCTCATTAAGAGAATGCCAAGAGTGTGCAAAGCAGTAATCAAAGCAAAAGGTGGCTACTTTAAAGAAACCTAGAATATAAGACATATTTTCAGTTGTGTCACACTTTTTTGTTAAGTAAATAATTCCACATGTGTTAATTAATAGGTTTGATGCCTTCAGTGTGAATGTACAATTTTCATAGCCATAAAAATACAGAAAACTCTTTGAATGGGAAGGTGTCCAAACTTTTGGTCTGTACTGTGTGCGCGTGTGTGTATATATTTATATAATATATATATACAGTGTTGGCCAAAAGTATTGACACCCCTGCAATTCTGTCAGATAATACTCAGTTTCTTCCTGAAAATGGTTGCAATCACCAATTCTTTGGTATTATTATCTTCATTGAATTTGTCTTCAATAAAAAAATACACAAAAAGAATTGTCCTAAAGCCTAATAGGATTTAGTTCCACACCAAACATAAAAAAGGGGGTGGACAAAAGTATTGGCACTGTTAGAAAAATCTTGTGATGCTTCTCTAATTTGTGTAATTAACAACACCTGTAACTTACCTGTGGTACCTAACAGGTGTTGGCAATAACTAAATCACACTTGCAGCCAGTTGACATGGATTAAAGTTGACTCAACCTCTGCCCTGTGTCCTTGTGTGTACCACATTGAGCATGGAGAAAAGAAAGAAGACCAAAGAACTGTCTGAGGACTTGAGAAACCAAATTGTGAGGAAGCATGAGCAATCTCAAGGCTACAAGTCCATCTCCAAAGACCTGAATGTTCCTGTGTCTACCGTACGCAGTATCATCATCAAGAAGTTTAAAGCCCATTGCACTGAGGCTAATCTCCCTAGATGTGGACGGAAAAGAAAAATTGCGAAGAGATTTCAACGCAAGATTGTGCGGATGGTGGATAAAGAACCTTGAGGAACATTCAAACAAGTTCAAGCTGCCCTGCAGTCCGAGGGTACAACAGTGTCAACCCGTACTATCCGTCAGTGTCTGAAAAGGGACTGTATAGTAGGAGACCCAGGAAGACCCCACTTCTTACCCCGAGACATAAAAAAGCCAGGCTGGAGTTTGCCAAAACGTACCTGGGAAAGCCTAAAACGTTTTGGAAGAATGTTCTCTCTTTTTGGACAAAGGCATCAACATGGAATTTACAGGAGAAAAAAAGAGGCATTCAAAGAAAAGAACACGGTCCCTACAGCAAAACATGGCAGAGGTTCCCTGATGTTTTGGGGTTGCTTTGCTGCCTCTGGCACTGGACTGCTTGACCGTGTGCATGGCATTGTGAAGTCTGAAGACTACCAACAAATTTTGCAGCATAATGTAGGGCCCAGTGTGAGAAAGCTGGGTCTCCCTCAGAGGTCATGGGTCTTCCAGCAGGACAATGACCCAAAACACACTTCAAAAAGCACTAGAAAATGGTTTGAGAGAAAGCACTGGAGACTTCTAAGGTGGCCAGCAATGAGTCCAGACCTGAATCCCATAGAACACCTGTGGAGAGATCTAAAAATGGCAGTTTGGAGAAGGCACCCTTCAAATATCAGAGACCTGGAGCAGTTTGCCAAAGAAGAATGGTCTAAAATTCTATCAGAGCATTGTAAGAAACTCATTGATGGTTACCGGAAGCGGTTGATCGCAGTTATTTTTGGCTAAAGGTTGTGCAACCAAGTATTAGTCTGAGGGTGCCAATACTTTTGTCTGGCCCATTTTTGGAGTTTTGTGTGAAATGATCAATGTTTTGCTTTTTGCTTCATTCTCTTTTGTGTTTTTTCATTGAAGACAAATTAAATGAAGATAATAATACCAAAGAATTTGTGATTGCAATCATTTTCAGGAAGAAACTTGAGTATTATGTGACAGAATTGCAGGGGTGTCAATACTTTTGGCCAACACTGTATATGTACGTGTGTGTGTGTGTGTGTGTGTGTAATATAGTATAGATTTGCTTGCTATATTGTATTTGGAGAACTTTGGTGAGTGCTGTATAGTATATGTAGGGTATGGGGAGTCATTTATAGTATACGTAGGACATTGCCATATATGGGCAACTCAACTGTATAGTGGACATATATACAGTAAGCTTTATATATGTATAGAAGATACACATATATATATATTCCCGTGTATATATAAATAATTAAAATGAATAGGGATGATATGAGGTAGAAACAAAGAAGCTAAAAAGGATGTGCTGCTATATATTAAATAGATACTTATACAACCAACACAATGCTTAAATCTCTGCAGTAAACTACTACCTATGTGACATACAGAAAAGGATAATCTTAAGTGCAGACATACTTCATGTAAATAAAATGACAACCAGTAATTAATATAGTAGGGAAAACAACTGCATAAAATATGGCAACAAATCTGATAGCCATTCATTGAGATATTATTTAACCTAAAAAAGTGCCATGTGCAAGGAGGTTATTTCCATTGCTATCTATTTTTTATTTTTCATTTGATTGACTAACAGATATTATAATTATTGAATTACCTATCTGAGATCAAAATGATGTTGGAGGTAGAGACCTTGATTCGAGCTCTGTGTCTTACTTTGCTCTTACTTTGCTGTCTTCTTTTTATTAAAGAATCATTGTTTTATCTGCTGCAGATCTACCAGTTCTCTAAACACTGAGCTCTGTATAGCCCCGCTCCCATCACTGATTGGCAGCTGTTTGTGTACACTGTGCATAGGCAGCAAGCTGCTAATCAGTAGGGTGGTGGCGTTATACAGAGCATATGAATCTCAAGACTATACAGTAGCAGGTTTATTAGTCCTATAGTGGTAACCACCTGCTGGTAGAACAGTGATTTTATCAAACTATAGCAAGCAGCTCAGTAAGTGACACATCGCTGAAATCAAGGTCTCTGTTTCTAGATTATGCTGTTCTTAGGTTGGTGTCAGATAACTTGGTGAAAGGTTCCCTTTATGAACACCATAAACATGTCAAAATCTTTCAGTCCTAAGCACTCTACTGAATTTAAGACCAAAACTATCTTCTATTTGTTTGATTTGTAATTGCAGTGGGCTACTGTATATCAGATGAATTGGTGGTTCATAAAAAGGAAAAGAAAAATAGAAAATATCTTCCTAGATCTGTAGTTCTACATACATCCAATAAAAAAGTGCACTTTATAGGACATTTGGAGGATGTATATATTAAATAATGCTACGGTAGTATTTTCTGATCATCATAATGGGAGACCCAGACAATGGGGTTTAGGGCACTGCCCTCCGGAGGCCACACTAGGTACTACAAGAACTGTAGACACCGCCCCCTCCGCTTATAAACCCCTACCGCAGGGAACATCCTCAGTTTTAAACTTAGTGTGCTCGGAGGTACCACACGCTTTGCTTGCACTCATCGCATTCTCACAGCTTACGTGATGGCGTATGAAGACAAGGTAAAGAAGGTCCCAGTCAGGGACCTCCGGCAGTCTCCCTGTTTACCTTCGGGGAACATGCAGGTCGAGGTACCGGAGGGCCTAGTGCCTGGGCACACTGTGTCTCCCGGTACGCTGCCGTGCTCCTTCCCATCCCTCCTGGGGGCTCTGAGAAGTGGGAGATAGGAGCCTTGCACAGCTCCGCTCCGTCCGAGGCCTCCCTAAATGGTGCTTACAGACCGGACTGGAGTCAGCTCTGTCCGAGGCCTCCCTAAATGGTGCTTACAGACCGGACTAGAGCCAGCCCAGTCCGAGGCCTCCCTAAATGGTGCTTACAGACCGGACTGGTGCTGAACCCCCGTCCGAGGCCTCCCATGATATGGTGCTTACAGACCGGACCGGCACTGAGATACTCCGGTGTCTCCGGTGTGCCTGGGGGTAGTGTCTGACACTGATGTGTTTATGACACTCAGACCGCGCGTTGCCTTAGGGTCCGCGGTTCTGGCGGTGTACCCTGTGCTGGGGTCACCCTGGCTGACCGCCCTGTGTGACACAGGGGCTGCGGCTGTGGGCTTCAGACTTTGTCTGTGAGCCCGGGTATTTATGTTTAATACCTCCCGCGCTGCGGGCTCCGGCGCTTACATTATTGTAATGGCGGCCGGGAGAGATGTGGAGCGGCCCATGTGACCTGGATGGGCGTGTGTGTGTGCTTCCCGCGTGTTTCGGCCCCGCCCTCTGCTTCTACAGCGGCGGCCATCTTTTCCCCTCACTTTCCTGCTGGGATCGTTGGAGACTGCTCTGCTGCACTCCAGGGGAGACCAGGTTTTCTTTCCTCGCGGAGGCCACACACACACCGCTCCCTTCACCACCGCTGTGCAGCGGTCGGTAAGCCACCGGTTTCCGGTGAAGTTTCTCCTGTGTTGATATTCCTCTACCGTGGGTATGTCCTCAGGGAAGAAAGGTGCTGCTAAGGCAGCCAGTACCACACCTGTCTGTGCTACATGCAACGGGACACTGGTGGAGGGGTCCTGCAATAATTGCGGACGCCCAGACGCCCGGACTGTCACTGCTGAGTCAGCAGCTCCGGTGCTTTACCCTGAGGTTCAAGTGATCCCAGGGCCATGGGAAAAACAAAGCGAGATTAATGCCTCTCTGTTATCCCAATTGTCCTCCATGTCGCAATCCCTGGAGGCACTAACAAGGAGACTGGATGCTCCAGCTACTCCTTCAAGCTACCCCCGGGTGTCTCCATCTTCCACCGTGAGACCCCTTAAGCGGGCTCGCCGTGATGATTCACCCGAGCTCCAGATCCTCTCTGAGGAGGAGCGTCACTCTGACGGTGACGAGGATGATGGGGGTTCAACTCTCGGGTCGGTGTCTGAACCAGCTGAAGGGGTGGAGGATCTGGTGTCTTCCATCAACGAGACTTTACGTCTCGGGTTACCCCCTCAGGAGACAGCCGTTCACCCGAAGGAGGTCTACCAGTGGTTACGACCTGAGGCTAGACCGTGTGGTTCCTTTTTGGACCACACTAATTTTGAAAGGGTGGTTAGAGCTCCCAGGGTACACCCTGGACGGCGTTATGTCCGCAAATCCAAGGACAACCGCTTTCCCTTTCCTCAGGAGGTGCTTCAGGAGTGGTCGCAGTCCCCGAAAGTGGACGCTTCCATGACCAGGATTGCTGCACGCTCCCTATTCTCTGCCTCTGATAGCTCCTCACTGAAGGATGCGACAGACAGACAGGTCGAACAACTCGCCAAGTCGTCTTATGAGGCTGTGGGGTCTTCATTTGCCCCGAGTTTTGCTGCGGTCTGGACTCTGCAGGCGATCACATCCTGTCTGGATGGGATTGCTGACCTGGCAGGTTTTAACTCTGAAGTCCTGGCACTTACAGAGAGGGCAAAGGCCTATGCAGATTATGCTAGGACGGCGTCCCTGGAGACTGCCACTCGCTCGGCTGTGGCTTCGGCCAATGCGATAGCGATCCGCAGATTGTTGTGGCTGCGTCTATGGGACTCAGATGCCACGTCAAAGAAGATTCTGCAGAATCTTCCTTTCTCTGGTGACAGGCTGTTTGGTGCCGAGCTGGACAAGTTGATCAAAGACTCTACGGAGTCCAAGATCCCACAGAATAGACCTAAACCTAGGTATACTGTGAAAAGGAACCCTAAACAGTGGTCCTTTCGTACCAGCTCACAGCCGTCAGCGTCTTCCGCTCGTGCGGACCGTGGGGCCAAGCCCTCTCAGCAATGGCGCCCCAAGAGTCGCCAGAAGAAGTCGGCAGGTACAACAGCTGCCGCTCCCAAGCCCACCTCAGCATGACTCGCTCTCTCTTCCTGCCTCCCCACAGGTTGGAGGTCGCCTGTCTCAATTTCAAGACAAATGGCGACTCCACATCCAAGATCAGTGGGTTCGAGACGTAGTCTCCAGAGGATACAGGATAGAGCTGTCGTCACAACCCACACACCGATTCCATCGGTCTGTCCCATCTCCAGAAAAGGCTCAGGCTTTTTATCTGGTCTTGGAGGGACTCCGCAGAGACGGAGTGGTGGTCCCAGTGCCCACTGGGGAGAGGTTCAGGGGTTTCTACTCCAACCTCTTTATCGTCCCGAAGAAGGACGGCTCCTTCCGCCCGGTTCTGGACCTCAAGCTGTTCAACCGCCATGTGTTGGTTCGGAAGTTCCGCATGGAATCCCTGCGCTCCGTGATCGCGGCTGTGTCGCAGGGCGACTTCCTGGCGTCCATAGACATTCGCGACGCTTACCTTCACATACCCATTGCACCGTCTCATCAACGATGGTTGAGATTCGCGGTGGGGGAGGAGCACTTCCAATTCGTGGCGCTGCCCTTCGGGTTGGCCTCGGCTCCCCGGGTGTTCACGAAAGTGATGGCATCAATGATGGCCTTACTGCATGCGCAGGGACACGCCGTCATTCCTTATTTGGACGACCTACTGGTCAGAGCGCCATCGGAACACCTGTGTCAGCGAAGCCTGCAGGCGACCATGCAGTCTCTGGAGCAGTTCGGGTGGCTTCTCAACATCCAGAAGTCCACCCTGGTTCCAACCCAGTCACTGACGTACCTGGGCATGGAATTCCACACGGACTCTGCTCTAGTGTCCCTACCACGAGCCAAACAACTGGCCATCCAGTCGGGAGTACGCGATCTCCTCGAATCGCCTCATTCATCCCTACGGGTATTGATGAAGATGGTGGGACGCATGGTGGCAGCAATAGAGGCGGTGCCCTTCGCACAGTTTCGCCTCCGTCCTCTGCAACTGGAAATCCTCCAGAAGTGGGACAAGAGGACGTCCTCTCTGAATCAGCTGGTGGTCCTCTCCCAGCCGACCAGGGATGCTCTGCAGTGGTGGCTTCAGCCGAGTCACTTATCAAAGGGACGATCCTTCCTGAAGCCATCGTGGTTAGTGGTGACCACCGACGCCAGCCTGAAGGGCTGGGGCGCGGTGTTTTTACACCACAGAGCTCAAGGTCTCTGGACACGTGCAGAGACGACGTTGCAGATCAACGTGCTGGAGCTCAGGGCGGTCTATCTGGCTCTCCTGGCCTTTCGGGTGTTCCTATCCGGACAACCAATTCGGGTTCAGTCCGACAATGCGACGACTGTCGCCTATATAAACCACCAAGGAGGAACCAGGAGTGCACAGGCTCTAGCGGAAGTCCACCGCATTCTATCATGGGTGGAAGCCAACAACTGCTTGATTTCCGCAGTCTACATCCCAGGTGTCGAGAATTGGGAGGCAGATTACCTGAGCCGACAGGGGATGGACGCCGGAGAATGGTCTCTCCATCCGGACGTCTTCCGGGACATCTGCATCAGATGGGGGACCCCGGATGTGGATCTGATGGCCTCCCGGCTGAATCATCAGGTGCCACAATACATGGCGAGATCGTGGGACCCTCAGTCTCTGGGGGCAGATGCTCTAGTCCTGAGTTGGTCAGTTTTTCGCCTGCCATATGTTTTCCCGCCCCTGGCGCTGATGCCCAAGGTCCTGTGGAAAATCAAGACGGAATGTCACACAGCCATTCTAGTGGCTCCGGATTGGCCGAGGAGGTCCTGGTATCCGGATTTGTGGCAACTGTCCGGCGGACGCCGGTGGGCTCTTCCAGACCGCGCAGATCTTCTCGCGCAGGGCCCCTTCTTCCGCCCCAATTCCAGGGCCCTCAGATTGACTGCATGGCTCTTGAGGCCTGGCTCTTAACATCCAGGGGTTTCTCTCCTGCGGTTGTTTCCACCATGAACAGAGCTAGACGCCCACGTCACGGAAGATTTACCACAGAACGTGGAAAGTCTTTTTCGCCTGGTGCTCCTCTGGGGGACATGTACCTTGGCCCTTGTCGATCCCGACCCTATTGGCTTTTTTGCAGTCAGGTTTGGAGTTGGGCCTTTCCCTCAGTTCTCTGAAGGGTCAGGTATCAGCGCTGTCTGTATTGTTCGACAGGCGCTTGGCGCTCCTCCCAAAGGTTCGTCAATTTCTCCAAGGGGTGTCTCGAGTGGTTCCGCCGTATAGGCGGCCTCTGGACCCTTGGGATCTCAACATGGTCTTGGCGGCTTTGCAGAAACCACCTTTTGAGCCATTGAGAGAAGTCTCTCTTTCTTACTTGTCACAGAAAGTGGCTTTTCTGGTGGCTATTACGTCCCTGAGACGGGTCTCTGAACTGGCGGCACTATCGTGCAAGTCACCCTTTCTGGTGGTTCACCAAGACAAGGTGGTGTTGCGCCCGCGGGCGGAATTCCTGCCAAAAGTGGTTTCCACTTTTCATTTGAACCAGGAGATTGTGCTCCCATCATTTTGTCCCGCTCCGGTTCATCAGATTGAACGCGACCTCCATACTCTGGACCTCGTACGGGCTGTACGCATTTATGTGTCCAGAACTGCCTCCTTCCGGAGTTCGGACTCCTTGTTCGTACTTACGGCAGGTCGCTGTAAGGGGTCAGCGGCGTCAAAATCTACCTTGGCCAGATGGATCAAGGCACCCATTCAAGAGGCTTACCGGTCTTCTGGTTTGCCTCTCCCGGTAGGCTTGAAGGCACACTCGACAAGAGCTGTCGGTGCCTCCTGGGCCTTGCGACATCGCGCCTCTGCTCTGCAGGTGTGTCAGGCGGCCACTTGGTCTAGCCTGCACACCTTCTCTAAGCATTATATGGTGCATGCCCATGCCTCTGCGGATGCAAGTTTGGGCAGGCGGGTCCTCCAGGCGGCGGTTGCCCACCTTTGACGGGGACCGCGTATGCAAACGTCTTTTGAGGAACTTTTTCCCGCCCTGGGGTATTGCTTTAGGACATCCCCATTGTCTGGGTCTCCCATTATGATGATCAGAAAAAAGAGAATTTTGTTTACGTACCGTAAATTCTTTTTTCTTGAATCATCAATGGGAGACCCAGCACCCACCCAGTGTTCCGTTGTATGTTACGGCTGATCTGTCCCCTGTTGGGGCAGTTTATCCGGGTTGTTGACCCGTCTGTTCACGGTGTCTTCCCGAGGTTTCGGGTGTGGTTTTCTGTTGTCTCCTCGCAGCTTATGGACCAAACTGAGGATGTTCCCTGCGGTAGGGGTTTATAAGCGGAGGGGGCGGTGTCTACAGTTCTTGTAGTACCTAGTGTGGCCTCCGGAGGGCAGTGCCCTAAACCCCATTGTCTGGGTCTCCCATTGATGATTCAAGAAAAAAGAATTTACGGTACGTAAACAAAATTCTCTTTTTTTCTATCTAGATTAGTATCAGTGATAGTGTAGTCAAATATTGTAATTATGACCCCTACTGCCCTACCCTGTGCACATGCTACAACTGCTGTTACGTCTCTCACAATTAAAACAAGAGATTCTTATAAATAAATTGAAGCCAAACTTTTCGTTCACATTTCATTTTTTTGTATATTATCTATAAAATGAAGCCAGACCCAGTCTTTGCTGTAGTAATATCCTCTTTAGCTTGCCCTTGGTGTGATCACTGACTCATCAGATTTTCTTTTACTTTGGATAGAGCTTCTACTATGACATGTTAATGTATTAGGATTGTCTCAGGTTTGGATTGGAAGCCAAACCATAAGCAATGGAGGGAAACAAGTCAGAGCCTTTCTACTATCTTCATAAAACCTGTTTATCTGCCTGAAATCCTTTATACAGAAGCAGATTTAGTTGTCATCAACCCTTTAAAGGACAGGAGATAAAAACTCTACTTGTATTTATATCCAGCTACTCCACCATCCTGGGCTGTAATTGCACTGTATTACTCAGTATCTTCTGTTATTGTGATGTAGTATCAGCCTGGAAAAAAGTATGTTATGCAAAGCTCAATAGCAGAAAGGCCTATTGGATATGTGCATGGGGAGATGGACTCTCAGGTTTCTATACAGTGTGCATTGAGAAGACTTGGGACTCTTGTCACTATTAAGCATGGCTTCCGTAAGCTTTCATTAGTTTCCTTTATGTATTTTCAAATGACCATAGGTGAAATCTCTAGTGTTTGCAGTCATGTGTTTTAGCATGCTCTTTCCACAGATCTGTAAATGTAAGATCCAATTAGATAATTGATGTAAATTGCACTATGGAAATAAAATTACAATGCACAAATCTGGCCATATTTTCTTTTATAGCAAATGTAGTACCCAACCCAAAATTTCTTTATTCCTTGCAAGTTAGTTCAAGCCAATAACAGGAGATGTAAATATTCACTATAGTTTTATAACTATTTTGACATTTTGGCTTTATTTTTTTGGAAGCAAGTTCTGTATTTAAATAGTGCTTAAAGGGGTTGTCCACTGTTATACTACCCTGCTTAATGGGAACCTGTCACCTGGAATTAAGGCCCTGACCTATCACTAGCTGTCCCTACACCTTCCTAGGTACCCTCTGTGGGTTCTAAATGCGACTTGTAAAGAGTTAGAAAAAAGAATTTATACTTGCAGCATGGTGCTCTCTCAGGCGATGGGAAAGGCGGCCCCAGGCTCCTTTCTCCCCTCCTCGCAGCTTTCCAGCACGCCCCGCTGGGCAGCATAACTCTTTATTCATGTCCTCCTGAATTTGTAATCTCCTGCCCTGCTTTCATGTGATGATGCACCGGCCGGTATGTCACATCCGGTCCCGTGCATTATGGCCTTGATCACGTTATCGGCCCGGTTTCAATATGCACATTGCGCATTACGTGATCAAGGCTATAATGCACCACGGCCAATCAAGTGATTAAGGCCATAATGCACCACGGCCGGATGTCGCGTAACGGCCGGTGCATCATCACATGAAAACAGAGCGGGAGATTCCAAATTCAGGAGGACATGAATGAAGAATTATGTCGCCCGGCGGGGCGTGCTGGAAAGCTGCGAGGAGGGGAGAAAGGAGCCTGGGGCCGCCTTTCCCATCGCCTGAGAGAGCACCATGCTGCAAGTATAAATTCTTTTTTCTAACTCTTTACAAGTCGCATTTAGAACCCACAGAGGGTACCTAGGAAGGTGTAGGGACAGCTAGTGATATTTATTTATAGAGCACCGTTGATTCCAAGGTGCTGTTTATATCTGTAGTTTGTATGCAATCCCTTCTCATAAATTACAGTACAGTAAACAGGCCAGTACAGAGGGGAGAGGTTCCTTTCCTTGTGGCTTTCCATTCTACAATGTTAGCTCTATTATTCCCACTACTCTCCTGAGTATTCAGTGTACGGTATTTTTTTTGTTATCTGCCAAACATTTCCAGAGAGATGAGCTTTGTAATTTAGTGCTAATGTTTATGGTCTTTCCTAAGGGGCAGTTCTCATAGGATTCTCTGAATCGTGTCTTTTGTCTGCTACGTTTGGCAACACAGCTGGCCTGAGGTAGATTTCCCTCAGTATTTAAGAGATTCTCAAGGCAATGTAGATTTTGGTATTCTTTACCTAGAACACTGGACCTATATTATAATACTGATGGTAGCTGCAGATGAGTACATCATAGTGTGTGATTTCACCCCCATTTCCCTTTTCATTACTTAGTTGTTCCATTTATCATTCTGGATTATTACTTTCCACAATCCCCCACATCTGAACTCGAACCATTAGTATTCCACATAAGTCATTTGAAAGTGTGCATGCTCCTTCTTTTCTCCATTTCGTCTTGCCATCCTGCTTGACCTTTGTTACTTTGTCTCCATTCTTTTTTGCTGCATTAGTAAAAAAAAAGCCTATTCTGTGTTTTAAACCTGTTATCATACTGAAAACATGATCAGGACTTGTACAACTAAAGCTGGGTTGACATTATCAATACAGTACTTTCTGCCAATCACTCCATCAAGGTTCTTGTCAGAATCACTGAAAGTGTTCCATCAGGAAATCCAAGAGTCTTCACGGATCCATTCACTTAAAAGAAGCCAATGGAGTTACTGTGGACAATGTCCGTCCTCCGGCCTCTATTACTCTATTACTCTATTACAGACATGCACAAAAACAAGGACTGTTTTTTGGGGGATTCCAACAGAAACTCATACATAGTGCTTGGTAGAGACCACTGTGTTATTGTGAACCTGGCCTAATGAAAAAAATATTCAGCCCGACGTGGGTTGTTTTCTATATTTGGTTTGGAAAATTCTGATGTATTTTTTTAATGTATAATAAAAGATGTAAAGAAAGGTGCAATAGCTCATACACATCTGATAGCTCACATTGGGCACAATACATATTTTGTCCATTATATGGAATGCCAAGAAGAACTGTTGTCCTATGCTCAAGTACTTGCTCTGTTTGCTTTCCAAAGTGATTTTTATTTTCTTTGCTGCTTAGAGCAACAGTCAGAAATGAAAGCCTGTTCCTCCTTAGAATCCTGTGTTCTTGATTTAACCAAGCCATATAGTAAAGGTTCTGGTCGCACCACATTTATGAGCATCCTCTGAAGGACATGCTTGGCTCAAATATGTAAATGCATCCTAGGATGCTCTCATACTTTTTTTGGAGGTGCATATGTATGCTAAATGCTTTCCTTATGGTCAACAATTGGACCATATCTAGATGCATATACTAAATCTATATTGCCCGAAAATATCTAACATACCAGACAGTTATTTATATATTTGTTTAGGAAGAAATTCAACAGAATTTAGGTGTATAACTATATGTCCTAAATGTGGTGTGGATAAGGCCTTAGTATTTAATGCTAAAGTGTGTGCACTGTCTGTATACTAGCAGTCTTAGCATATCTATTCCTTATGCCAGATGTACATCTAGATCCTGGAGACATGTGACTGTATACTACTTTTCAAATTATACAGTTTCCTATATCCAGATCTATCTTTGTAATGTAAGATGATGTATAGATCTCCCCAGATGGTTGAAATGTGTACTTTACAATAAAAAGTTCGGACACGTACATCTTCCATTACAAGAAAACTAATACTCTTTCATTTTCTAAATAGTGTAGTATAAAAACATAGTCATGCCCTAATGTGTTAGTACCCTTGAAGCTCTTCCTGAAAATGATTTTTTTTTCTCCCAGAAAATGATGGCAATTACACAGATGTTGTTATATACATGTTTATTTTCTTTATGTGAATTGGAGCAACACAAAAAAAATGCAAATTGGACTTGATTTCACACAAAACCCCAAAAATGGGTCGGACAAAATTGTTGGCAACCCTAACTTATTATTTGGTTGCACACTTTTTGGAATAAATAACAGCAATTAGTTGCTTCCTATAACAATCAATAAGCTTCTTACACCTCTCAACTCGAATTTTGGACCACTCTTCTTTTGCAAACTGCCCAGGTCTCTCATATTTAAAGGTGCCTTCTCCCAACAACAATTGTAACATCTCTCCACCAGTGTTCAATGGGATTTAGATCCTGACTCATTGCTGGCCACTTCAGAACCATCCAGCGATTTGTTTCCATCCATTTCTGGGTGCTTCTTGAAACATGTTTGGGACGAAAAACCAGCTTTCTGACACTGCATTTTATTGCGTCCCAAAATCCTTTGGTGTTCTTAAGATGTCATGATGCCATACACACAGTCAAGTTACCCAGTGGCAGAGGCTTCAACCACCATCCTATTTCCCTGTAGGTACTGTGTTCTTTTCTTTGTAGGGCACATTCCTTTTTCAGTAGATCGTAGATTGATGTGCTCTACCAAACAGCGCTATCTTGGTTTTCAAAGGATGCTTTCCCAGAAGAATTTTGGCTTGCGTATATTTATGCAAACTGCAGTCTAGCTTTTTATGTCTCTGTATTTGCAGTGGGGTTCTCCTGGGTCTCCTCCATACTGTTTCATTTAATTCAAATGTTGACGGATTGTTCGCGCCAACGCTGATGCACATTGTGAGTCTGCTGGCCAGCATGAATTTCTTTGGAACTAGATTGACGCTGCTTATCCACTATCTGGACTCCCCAGCATTGCAACCTCTTATCATTTTTCCTCTGTCGTTCATGTCCAAAGAGATTAGCTAAAGTGCCATGAGTTGTAAACTTATTTATTATGTTGTGCACTGTGGATATGTGGAAATATGCTAATTTTTGGGGTTTTGTGTGAAATTACGTCCAATTTGATTTTGTTCTCTTTATTTTTGTTTTGTTCCAATACACATGAAGGAAATAAACATGTATGACAAAACATGTTAAGTTGCTGTGATTTTTGTGTGAGAAATGCGTCATTTTCTGAAACCATTTCAAAGGTGCAAACACCTTTGCAGGGACTGTATACTGACATGTACATCTCCTATCGTGCTTCAATTTTGACAATAAATGACAAAATTCAAATTAAGTTGTCCATTGCGTCCTAACTGCATATATTGCTCTGATTTCAGTGATGACCCTGTATATATCCTGTATATGCTTTTCTAATTCTTTTTTACTTTTAACTAATTTTTACTGTACATTTCTTGCTAGACAGGCTATTTTCATTTCTGGATGATTAAAAAGACATTTGTTCACTGGAGAAAATGTATTTATGGAAAACTGAAATATTTCCTTAGTCCAATTGAAATTTATATTCCTAGAGTTTTGTTCACACAGTGGTTTTTTTGACATACATTTTGGGACAAAAATTATTTTTTTCACATCAAAGTCTGCTAAAAAGTTAATGAATTGAGCACAGTTTCTCTCAACGTGAAACCTGCGTTGTTGACAATAAGTGGCATGTCACATTGAAGTTGCCACACAGAAACCCTAAAACCGGCAGGGGATAAGAACATGTTCATTAGACCTGTTAGTAAGAGCAGCCAGATCATCCGCCACCCTAGGCTAATGGCTGTGGTTTAAAGGGGACCTGTCATCCACGTCATTAAGCCTGTATGCCCCAGCTTTTCAAATTACCCATTGAAAAGCCAGTCAGGGGGCATGTATCTTGGATGGCTACTCAAAGGTATATTACCAGCTGGTATCTCTGTGCCATGCTCCCTTAGTTGATGGGTGTCCTTTTACATACACATGAGAGACCTGTCGGTGAAATGGCATGGAGTGGAGAAAAGCCGGACAGAGACCCCATCAGACTAGTCAGCCAAGGTACATAGTCCCCAGCTTGGTTTTCAATGCTGCAACGTTTCAGAATATAATCTGCCTGCCTGTAGCCCCTCAAGCAGCATGATTCAAATGGCTCTTTTCTTTTTAAGGCTGCAGTCACACTGGCGTATATTCTACATTGCCAGAGAGTCTGATGCAATAATCTAATGACACCGGCTCAAACTCTGCTGCGAGCGTGACCAAGTGTCATTTTACTAACCTGAGAAAATCCGAACATAGGTGAGGAGAAAACGGGGAGCTTAATTTCTTCATCTTCTCCATTGCCTATCTCTGCATATATCGGACTGGACTTGGATGACATCATAGTGAAGTCCAATGTTTTGCATGCACCCGTAGACTTTAATGGGTGCGCACTGTCTGATAAATGCTGCTGCATGCTGCAATTTTTTTTGTCACGTCGAAAAAAATGATAAAACAGATAAAGGTGGCCAATGCCCCATAGCCTAACATTTAATCGAGTACTACTCTACAAAACATTGGATAGCACTTGTCCGATGTCTACGCTCGTGTGTGCAAGCTCTAAGCCAAAAGTTATGCCCAAGAAACCGGGTTTTTCCTTAGATTGTTGTTGCAGATTTCAGAGCAAATGCATACAAAGTACTTACTCTGTGAACATACCCTTAGAAAAGGCAAAATGAAGCAATACTACAGCACTCTTGCCTTGCCTATTCGGTCAGTTGTCTCAATGCATGTTATGGTTGATACACAGAACAGAATACTTTTCCTGTGTTTTTTTTCCTATAATTGTGTTATATAAACCTGTTTCTAACATGGGCTCTGTTCACATCTATATTAGGATTGACATTAATTCTTCCCGTTAAAGCAGTGGACACCTGACCTGACCCCATTATAAGTCAGTGGAAGTCCTTGTGCTTGTGTCCATTATGTGATGAATCCAGGATAATTCTGTGCTAAGTGTTATAAGTGGAAGACACAACACTGATGTGAACAGAGCCATAGCTATGTCTGCTTTCTCCTCTTAGGCAACTTTCACATCAGCGATTTTTGAATTTTGCGGCAGGTCTGGCAGCTTTGCTACATCTGCAGCCTTCAGGGACATTTGCGGCAAGCCCCATTCATGCCCTATGAGACTTGGAATATTATGTGGGCCAAAAAAACACAGCTAGCAGCGGGGTTTTTTTGTGTACTGCCACAAGTGCCGGATCAGGCAAAACTGCACGTCACACATGACTGCAAGTCCCAAAGGGAAAGGAATGGGGCTTGCCGCAAGTGAGCCATTACGCGGTAGATGCGGCGAACCTGCCGGATCTTCCGTGAACAGCAGAAAACACTCATGTGAAAGCAGCCTTATCTATGGTTTGGACTTGAGCCTAAATGTTTATACCATGAGAAGTCACAAGAATTGAACTTGAGAATTGTAGTTCGCAGCCATTCATCTTTTCATTTATTATTTTATCGTGACCTGTATTTTCTGATTTCAGACTAATGGTGTTTCAATTTATGAATTTTTCTGCCTTACAGTTTTTTGTAATGTGATTTATTTCAGTAATGTTTACCAAATGCGTCTCCATTTCTTTAGGCTATGGCCATTCCGATGCAGATATCCTTCACCAGTCGTTACTTGAAGCAAACATAGCTACTGAAGTATGCCTTACAATCTTGGACACTTTGTCATTATTCACTATGGCGTTTAAGGTTTGTGGTGTTTTTTTTTCTCTTAGTTATTATATGAAAATTTTTTATTCTTAGCATTCATGGATATTCTATTTTTTACAAGTCGTTTTGCAGAGTATACTGGAAAGGAAAAAATGGCACAACATAGGGTTTACTCGTATAAAGAGAATCAATTAATTTAATCAATAAGGTAAAGGCTTACCTTATAGTGTTGTGTAGAGCCACAACCACTGTATGCACATAGGGTATCACCTTAATATGACGGTCTGCAGCAGTCACCCATACAGCAGAAATATAATATCCAGTGTAAGAGAAAATGGGTTTAAATACCACCCTCCCATCCACCAAATAAATGATTCTTCCACGCTGTTGCTTATACGGAATATGTGATTTATTTCAACGCATTTCAGGGCATGCAAGACCTTTTGTTCAGGAAAAATCACAGATGTATAAGGTGATTTTTCCTGAAGTAGGGGCTTGCATGCCCTGAAATGCGTTGAAATAAATCACATATTCCGTATAAGCAACATCGTGGAAGAATCATTTATTTGGTGGACAGGAACGCTGTATTTAAACCCATTTTCTCTTAAACTGGATATTGGATTTTTTACAAGTCAGCATATATGGAAAAAAATAGGATTCAATAGAACACTTTTTACTAGTTTGGCTGTAATATTACATGATGAATCTTACCTGTCTTGTAGTTCATTTCCTTCAATTTAAGACTTCCAGGATGGCCCAGGAACAGCTGAAGTTTCCTTTTGAGATTAAAATAACATAATTACAATTGCTTTTAGTATCGATTTGTCATAATAAAATATTATATGTGCATTTAATAAATAAGTGCTCACTAATGAAAATCTCCTGGCACCCCATTGTTGCTATGCTTTTGAATATATGTAGGTTTCTTCAAGGGAATCTCTCTGCAGGTTTTTCCTATTTATTCTTAGAGCAGCTCAGTGTAGAGCAAGAGATATTGATTCCAGAAATGTCACTTACTAGGTTGTGTTGTAATTTCAGTACATTCAGTGTTTTATCAGCATGAGATTATCGCTACATGTAATATTCTATCCAGAATTCTAAATATTAATATTTTTATTAGACACCATAATATGCCTCGGCATATTGAATGAAGAGGAATGGCTGCTGTGTTCCCAAATTTTTTTTTTTTTTAAGTGTCTTTTTCGCAAGAATGGTGATTTCTATTTGGTATACAGAGAAATGTCCTCTGAGTTGCTCTATGTGGATTAGACTCATAAATACCATGCTTTTCTTTGAACTTTTTTTTTTTCTTTTAAAAACATGAAATGTGCAGCCACATTTGTCAAGATATGGGGTTCATAGATTAAAGTTTCCGGACAGTCAGGCTATGTTCACACACTGCGTATTTCCTGCGCTTTTGGGGATGCTTTTTTTGCCGCATTTTGCAGCCGCGCTATTTAGCACAGGTAAAAAAAATGCGGTGCATTCACACACCGCGTTTTTTTACGCCCGCCTTTCTCCCCCAAAAGTGCAGGAGGGAAGTGATGTCACATGGGGGAGGAAGAATCCTGTGTTATGGTATGACGTGCATATCACATGATCATTACCGACCAATCACAGATCTGGAAGGTCCTGACAGCACATCAGGCCTGGATCTCTAGGGTCCCGGTAACCAAGAACAGCCGGCGGAGAGGTAAGTATTCTATTTTTTATTTCTCCTTCGCCTAATTGGGGGACACATGACCGTGGGTGTTATGCTGCTGTCCACTAGGAGGCGACACTAAGCAGAATCTGCAAAAGAGTTAAGTGGCTTCTCCTCTGCAGTATACACCCCTGGGGCAGGCACTGCCTCACCATTTTTTTGCTTAGTGTCTTAGGAGGCACACACAATTTTTTCCTCTGTTCCGATCATCACAATTTGTACAAAGATTTTTCTCCAAGAAGAAAAGTGGTCCGGGGTGACCCCCGGCATGCTCCTTCCTGGGCCCACTACTGTTGGGACGCTGGGTCGAAGTCGAGATACCTCCTGTACAACATGCTCCCCATGAGCTTTAATGGAGTTTTTCCCTACAGCCAGGACACTCTATTATCTAGAGTCTGATCCTCCCTAAAGGACGTAGGCCACCACAAGGTACAGGCTGTCTTAGCCACACTGACAGCATTTACTGCCACAAGGTGCAGGTTGTACTCAGCCACGATTCCAACTACGCCACTACTGCAGGCTGAGACAAGCAAAGTACAGGGTGGTATCGGCCACAATACCAGCATCGGCTACTACAGCACCATAAGGTACAGGCTGTATCAGCCACTATGCCAGCATCTGCTGCCTGGGGAGTTCGATTGATACAAAATCCTCCCAGCCCACCAGGGATCCGGTGCTGCCTTTCCTCACGAGAACTAGCATGGAGATAATCACCTCCCTCCCCATCTCCCCTCTCCACATAGGGAACTTAGGTTGAGGACGCTCTCATGGTGTTTGCAGAGCCCTGGGGTCTCTTGAATGCAATGATTTCCCCCGCAGTACTATGGGCTTGTCCACCTGTACCTTCCATGCTGCGCCCCTTCCTAGGGCTATGCAGGACAGCGGTGGTGTTACACAGCGGGACCTGCTATGCAGGATAGCGGCAGCAGCGATCCTGTACTGCAGGACAGGCGAAGTTCACCGGCCTCCTCACTTCCCCGGGGCACCATTTACGCAAGGCCCTGGCTCCGGCCTAGCGCGAATGGTTCCGCCTTTCCCCGCCTCCTGCCCGCCCTTCAGCTAATGTCACTACAGGCTGGTCCACGCCCCGGCCGCATCATAAAGAGGGTTGGCCGGGTCTTTTTCTGTCGCTTCTCACTCCCTCGCGAGAACTCCTGCGCGCATTTTTTTGCTTTGCCACCTGGCCGTGCTTTTCACTGTCCTGCCCCTCCTTCTCACACAGTGATTGCCATGACAGCATCAGTGCTCCGTTTGAGTTAAACACTAAAGCAGCATCACAAGCAGTACACAGCGCTGCACAGCATGTTACATATGGGCTGTGCTCACAGAATAAGAAGCAATTAAGCCCCCCTAATTGCTGTAACACTGCTGGGCTCATACAACAAAGTCAATGAAAACATTTACTATTTAGTATACCTCTTACATTGCAGCAGAGCACTCTGCTCATACAGCAGAAGGACATTAAGCCTTTGCTGGATATTACACCTCTTGTACGACTACAGAACACGCCGCTCATCAGATAGACAGCAATCAAACCCTTTACGGTTTTTTACATGGCATGAAAATATTTTGCAGATCACCTGACTTCAAGAGATCCTCAAAAAAAAAACACCGCTCACACTCTGAGAGATGGTTTAGTAACCGTAAAATGCTAGAGGCACGTTATCCATTACTCCCGACAGTTGCCCAATACTGGGCCGACTCACCTCAAGTGTATTCCCCAGTATCCAGACTTGCAGTACAAACCCTCCTGTCCTTACCAGACGGCTCCTCGATTAAGGATGCAACTGACCACCAAGTAGAACTGGCCAAATGAGTGTTTGAAGCTTCAGGGTCTTCCCTAGCCCATACATTTGCTTTTGTCTGGGCAGCAAAAGCCATCAAGGTCAAATCCATACTATATTAAAGTACACGGAGGCCGCTCCTACTCTGGCGGACCAGGCAGCTCAGGTCGCAACCACAGCTGACTACCTGATATATGCAACTCTTGACGCTACCAGTTGCTCAGCATTAGCAGCTTCCAATGCTACTGCCAGTAGACGTGCCCTCTGGTTACATGAATGGAAGGCGGACGCAGCCTCCAAAAAGCCCCTCACAGGTCTCCCATATCTCAGTGGACGCCTTTTAGGAGAACAGCTGGACAAATTACTTTCTGATGCCACGGGAGGCAAAAGCACTTCCCTTCCCAGCGCAAACCCAGACGGCCCTTCAATCGCCATCAACAGACCAGATTCCAATCCTTTCGAAACTCATTTGGCTGCTCAACATCTAGACCGACACACAGGTAATCGGTCGCCATGCAGGGAGCGGTCACAGGCTACCCAGAAAAGTAGCTCATCCTGGCAGAGCCAGTCGCGCCAATCCAAGGCCAAGGGATCACAATCCCACAGGTTTTCTTCCTCCTGACTCCCTTCACCTGGGAGACACTCCACTTGTAGGTGGTCAGTTGCTTCATTTTCAGCACCTCTGGCTACCTGTCATGCAAGACAAGTGGGTACAAGAGCTAGTGTCTTCCGTCTACAAAATACGGCTCACATCTCTACCGCCCAACCGTTTTTTCCTTTCTGTCCCCTCAAGATCCCCATCAAAGGCCCAAGCATTCTTCCACGCAGTCCACTCTCTCCTCATTTCAGGCATCATTGTACCTGTGCCACGCAAAGGGCATTTTCAAGGATTCTATTCCAACCTCTTTGTGGTCCCCAAAAAGGAAGGTACAGTACGACCCGTACTAGACCTAAAACAAGTGAACAAACATGTCCGGGTAAGACCTTTCCGCATGGAATCTCTCTGCTCCATAATTGCCTCTATGGAACAAGGAGAATACCTTGCGTCCATAGATATACAGGACGCTTACCTGCATCTTCCAATCGCAACTAACTACTCACCAAAAGTTCCTCAGATTTGCAATCGACCAAGAACACTGCCATTTTGTGGCACTTCCATTCGGCTTAGCTACAGCTCCCAGAGTGTTCACAAAAGTCATAGCAGCCGTCATGACTATCCTTCACTCCAGGGGTGTCATCATCCTACCGTACCTGAACGATCTGCTCATCAAAGCACCGACCTTCACAGACTGTAAACACAGAGTCTCCATCACTGTAGACACTTTGAGAAGATTGGGATGGCTGGTCAACCTCCACAAATCTACACCAGTTCCAACACATTCTCTAGTCTTCTGGGAATGCAGTTCAATACATCCACAGCACGGGTCAAACTTCCCCAGGACAAGACTCGGACCCTGCGGCTAGGAGTCTGCACTATCCTTCATCGTTCCCCTCTGTCCTTCAGAATTGCCATGCAAGTCCTAGGCAGGATGGTGGCAGCAATAGGGGCATTCCCCTTTGCTCAATTGCATCTCAGACCGCTTCAACTATCCATACTCAAGTCATGGGACAAGAACCCCCGGTCACTTGACAGGAGGTTTCACCTGCCGTGTTCAGCCAGGCGGTCTCTTCACTGGTGGCTCTGGCCACTCTCTCACGCAGGGAAAGTCTCTCCTTCCACCATGCTGGAAAGTTCTAACCACCGACATGAGTCTGACAGGATGGGGTGCGGTGTACGTCCATCACAGAGCACAGGGCAAATGGTCCCGCTCGGATTCAATCAGGACCATCAATCTGCTGGAGATTCGAGCGATATTCCTAGCACCTTCTGGCAGGCTGCCATATCAGAATACAGTCAGACAATGCCACGGCTGTGGCATATGTCAATCACCAGGGCGGTACCTGCAGTCTCCAGGCAATGGAAGAAGTTCACCACATACTTCACTGGGCAGAATCCACGAACTGTCAGCCATTCACATACCGTGTGTAGACAATTGGGAAGCAGTTTTCCTCAGCCGCCAAGGGATGGACCCTACACCCAGACATCTTCCAACAAATCTGCCGACGCTGGGCAACCCCGGACGTGGACCTCGCGGCATCATGCCTCAATGCCAAGGTTCCAGCCTTCATGGTCCGGTTCCAGGACCCACATTCATTAGGACCAGATGCACTAGTCCAGGACTGGACTCGATTCAGTCTCCCCTACATTGTTCCCCCACTACCACTAATCCCCAAGGTAGTGAGAAAGATCAAACAAGAATATCACCAGATCATCCTTGCGGCCCCAGACTGGCCCAGACGCGCTTGATACTCCGATCCTGTCCATCTCATAGCAGACGTACCATGGCGCCTATCAGACTGTCCAGTCTACTCTCTCAAGGCCCGTTCTACCATCAGAATTCCTCAACTCTGTATTTGACGGCATGGCCCTTGAGACCTGGATCTTAAGGTACCATCACACGCGACAATATTGCTTGCAGTTTCACTGGCAATTTGCTGGTTGCAGTGAAATCATGGACACATTGTTCTATTCTGTTGCCGTGTACAAATGGAACAATGTGTCCATGATTTCACTGCAACCAGCAAATTGCCAGCGAAATTGCAAGCAATATTGCCGCGTGTAATGGTACCTTTAACCCAAGCTGGGTTTTCACAGGATGTTGTACCCAAGCTGGGTTTTCCCAGGATGTTGTAGCGACCATGATCAGAGCGGGGAAGCCAGCGTCAGCAAAGATACCATCGCACATAGAAAATCTTTGTGCTTGGTGCACCTCTATAGGTCATTCACCTTGGCCCTATTCTCTACCAAGAATTCTTAGTTTCCTCCAATCAGGCTTAGACTCAGGCCTGTCCTTAGGTTCTCTCAAAGGGCAGGTTTCAGCCCTTTCCATCCTCTTCCAGAAACGCCTTGCTACCAGACCTCAGGTGACGAACTTCCTTCAAGGGGTCTGCCATCTCATTGCTCCATAAAAAAGGCCACTAGACCCGTGGGACCTGAACCTCGTCCTCACGGATCTACAAGAGCCACCTTTTGAGCCTCTAAAGGAAATTCCCCTTTGCATTCTCACACAGAAAGTGATATTTTTGGTGGCAATGACTTCTCTTCGCAGAGTATCGGAACTTGCAGTGCTCTCATGTGAACCACCTTTTCTGGTTTTCCACTAAGACAAGGTTGTCCTACGGCTGGTCCCATCCTTTCTCCCAAAGGTAGTATCCTCCTTCCACATAAATGAAGACATCTTCTGCCATCGCTGTGCCCGGCTCCAGTCCATCGGTTCGAGAAAGCTCTACATATGCTGGACCTTGTCAGAACCCTACGCATCTATGTATCCAGGACAGCACCCTCTAGGAAGTCGGATTCTCTCTTTCTTCTTCCAGACGGTAGACGTGAAGTTATGCCAGCCTCTAAGGCTACTCTAGCCAGATGTATTCGAGCAACCATCCAAGAGGTTTATACCACCAAAAACTCGCCCCTTCCAGCCGGTATCAAGGCACATTCTACTATTGGGGGCCTCCTGGGCCATCCAGCACCAGGTGTCAGCACAAGTGTGTAAGGCAGCCACATGGTCCAGCCTGCACACATTTACAAACCACTATAGCATTCACACTCAATCCTCGGCAGATGCAGGTGTGGTAGACGCGTCTTCCAGGCGGCAGTAGCCCACCTGTAGGTTTAGTTCTTCACTGACTTTGTTCAGTGTTCTTGGTTCCATTGCTTTTCCCGTCCAGGGACTCCTTTGGGACGTCCCACGGTACTGTGTTCCCCAATGAGGCGAAGGAGAAAAGGAGATTTTTGTGTACTCACCGTAAATCCTTTTCTCATAGCCTTTAATTGGGGGACACGACACCCACCCTGTTGCCCTTTCAGGCCTTTACTACTGTTCTCATGTTGCTTATTGGCTGTTACATGGTTAACTGTTTACATATCCTTGGCTGTTTAGTCACAGGCCTTGTTATTCTGTTATTATTCTGACCAACGATAGATTTGTGAACATGTTCACAAATCTGCGATCAAACAATCAAGCAATATTTCAAAGAAATATCGCTTGGTTACACACTGCGACTCACAAACTATATCATTTAAGTGATCAAAAAAGCAGGTCGCTTAAACGATATCGTTCATCAAATTGATGCATGTGACATGGCCCTAACTCTCCTACTGCTTTAGCAGGAATCTGGTGAGGCAGTGCCTGCCCCAGGGGTGTATACTGCAGAGGAGGAGACACTTAACTCTTTTGCAGATTCTGCTTAGTGTCGCCTCCTAGTGGACGGCAGCATAACACCCACGGTCATGTGTCCCCCAATTAGAGGCTAAGAGAAAAGGATTTTACGGTAAGTACACAAAAATCTCCTTTTTTTTTAATACCTTTTGATTACTTTTATTTAGCTTTCACAATGTATATTGATACACTGCGAAAGGCAAAAGGCTTGTCATGCATGTCACACGGGGGAGGAACACAGGATTATTCCTCCCCTGTGTGACCTCACATCCTGCAGCGCCTGGCATTATACGCGCTGGAATTACGCATTGTCTGAATGGCGATGCATAATTCCAGCAGTTATAATGGGCTCCTATGGGAGAAAGCGGCAACAATTGAAATGGGCATTCTTTTTGCGCACACACTTTCTCCCATAAAACTGCAGCGTAAATTTACGCAGCGTCTGCGCGGCAAAAGAGAATTTCCATTCACTCTGCTGGCAGACGCAAATGCACTTTTGGTGGAAAAGCGCGCATGAAAATTATGCTCTGTGTGAATGTAGCCTTATTGTTGAAAGTTCTAGAATGAGGAGCACTTTATAATTGCTGATTGTCAAGTGACCAATGGACAGGACAAACACAGCATTGTGGTATTGGCACATAGTCTGCACTCTGCCCCAACACATTTTGTCATAGTGATAGTCGTTAAAATGTTTTTTTTTCTTTTCCAGAACCAACTTGTTGCGGATCATGGTCACAATCCTTTGATGAAGAAGGTGTTTGATGTGTATCTCTGCTTTCTACAGAAAAATCAATCTGAGACTACACTTAAGAATGTTTTCACTGCGTTGAGGTCATTAATTTATAAGGTGAGTAAGGAAGAACAGTAACTATTTTATTGTTGGCTTCAGGTTACAATCCTGCTTAATAAAGTAAATAGATCTGTGCCCATAGTATGTTTATCATAGGCAGTAAAAGTGCTGCAGTCTGGCATCAATGGTACCGGATGGGAGCTAGATTTGTATACAATATTAACAGAATATACCCTCCTATAATATTTCACTTCTGTCTTTCACTTTTTTATATTCTAAAATACCACAAAAAATTCTATTTCAATGTAAGATTATCAAATTTTCTTGATTATTATATCCTAAGCAGAAGAAAATGTATACAGTCATTCTCGGACTGTCCCACAGAGCCCCTGTGTATGAATAGACCCCCAACTGTTCTGTTTGAACAGTAGTTATCACATTACACTGTAATTCACTATTTACAGACAAAGGCAGCAACTCATCTATCATTTAAGAAACTACTCTGTCTATTATATAGACGTATAGGTGAATTTTGTGAATGAGGGCAATGACATATTTGCATGCAGCTGAACAGTAGACTCCCCCCAGAATCATTAATAATGGTGGCCTCTTTGGCATCCTAGTCAGACACTGGATACACTATGATTGTTTGATGTTAAATTTATAGCAGAAACTATACAAGAACATCCTGCAAGTAATGTATGCATGAATCCACTATTGCAACACAAGTAAAAAAATGCAAGGTATTTGACTATGGGGAAATTGTCTTAGATTTATGCTGGATGAACCATGGGCATCATGAATATGAGCCAGACTGCACGAAAACAACCAAGTATGTTTACTTGAGCACTGCGGCATTTCAGAAAAACATGTTTTTTTAGAGTTAGCTGGGGAATCTAGGGAGGGAGTTGGTCAAGGCCACCATTAGACTAGTCATCTCCTCCCTGGCCTGCTCTAGTGGATTGCTAGAACTCTCCCAAGTGTCTACATAAGGAGAGACTTGACAATCAACTGGAGTAATGTTGGCTTTTCAAACTACTTTCTCTGAAATGCTGCAGCTTTTCAGAGTGAAACATACCTGGCAGCAATGTCACAGCCTCACTGACTTATGCCGCCTGTGGTGTGGTTAGCATGAATCTAGTAACAATTTCCCTAAAATATTTTTGATCACAAGTGCATAAGCCATCCAACAGCGAGAGGACCTAATGAATAGCCTCCAGACTCGCCTCTATGCCTGCAGCCACAAATGAGCTGGTGAAGAAATAGGCCTCGTTCTGGCCTTGTCCTATGTTTTCCTCCCTACGTTTGATGTGCTCCATTACAAATGTTATTTTGTTTTTCTCCTCTTAGTTTCCATCAACGTTTTATGAAGGAAGAGCCGATATGTGTGCTGCCTTGTGTTACGAAATCCTTAAGTGCTGTAATTCCAAGCTAAGCTCCATCCGAACGGACTCCTCTCAGCTCCTGTATTTCTTAATGAGAAATAACTTTGACTACACTGGAAAGAAATCTTTTGTCAGAACTCATCTACAGGTGAATATAGTGTGAC
The DNA here is from genome assembly GCA_033576535.1 of Allobates femoralis. Taxonomy (NCBI): domain Eukaryota; kingdom Metazoa; phylum Chordata; class Amphibia; order Anura; family Aromobatidae; genus Allobates; species Allobates femoralis. Next base: position 538,667,708 of record JARQOC010000002.1, read on the forward strand.
TTGTTTGCGGTTTGTCCCCTTGCTCTCATACTTCAATCAAATGGTGGCTATGAAACAATTGTAGGAAATAATTAATTTCTTGGTAAATTTAGACATCTCTCACATGTAGTTTATTTGGTATTGATACATTTCCTATGCTTGCTTGATACATTTTATTTAATTACACCACTTAGTAATTTTATTCTTGTACATCCATAAAAACCTTTTAAGAAGCCCAAGATGACCTCCAGCATTTCTGCAGCAGTGTTATTGGCTTCTCTGTATACTTGGGAGTCAAGAAGAGATGGATCAGGTGGCTTAATATACTGAAGCCTTCTCCTTCAGCATCACAGTTCATTGTTTTATTATGTTCAGGCCTTTTTACAGGATCACATTTGTTATCTTTAAAAAGTTCCTATATTCTGCGGAATTTGTGATGCTTAGAAACAAATAGTAAAATGATAATTACTTATCTTCGTTCCACCCTAACTCAATGAAAATGTCAGCTTTTTAGTTGTATTCATATTATTATGTCTGCAAATTACAGGTGATCATATCTGTAAGCCAGTTAATAGCAGATGTAGTTGGAATAGGAGGCACAAGATTCCAGCAGTCCCTCTCGATAATCAACAACTGTGCAAACAGTGACCGCCTTATTAAGGTGAGTGAACCGGAGAGAAGTCAAAAGTAAATTGTAATGGATCAGTTCTAATGGTTCATATATGTGACAAAGATGTTACACTACTGACATAAAAAGCCAATGTGATGAAGCTTACCACTAGGGGGAGCTCAGCATCTACTGTACTGCATATTCTTTCTTGCATTTTATGTCTTTGTTTTTAATGTAAGTGTGCATATCAATAGGACATTACTGATTTGTGTGTGTGTGCTCTCTTTGTGTATATGTATATATACTGAGTTTTTTTCAAAAACAACACAGGATCTTATATTATTTTTTGCTACGAAGGATGGGTTAGGACTTATTTTAAATTATGCATTTTTTTCCATGAACAACAATCCAAATTTATTCTTGAAAAAAATTATGAACATGTCTTCAAATATAATCATATAACATACTGAAACATCAACGTAACTCTCCAAACCCTGGGTGTAACACATGTATCTCTCTCTCTGTCTCGCTCGCTCGCTCTCCTCTCTTTCTCCATAAATACATATTTATACACATTAATTGCACATACACTCCACCCTGTCTCCTCTTCAGTTTTTAGACTCCTGCAGTTAAGAGGCCTTTGGTGACAACCAAGTCACTTGACTGTGATGTCAGAAGGGTCTTTAAGCAGTCTTATCAAGATGGAAACACTGAGGGCCCTAGGAAAATGGGGGCCCTGTGAAATTGACTAGTTTGCTCTCCCTTATCCCAATGCTAGTCCTGGATACCAGTCTGTCTCCTGTTCAGTTCTTTTTGACCAGGGATTTCAAACTCCAGGCCTTGAGGGCCACCAACAGTGCAGGTTTACAAGATTTCCTTAGTATTGCCCAGGTTATAATTGCGTCAACTGCATAGGTGATGATTCCAACCCCTGTGCAATGCTAAGGAAATCCTAAAAACCTGCACTATTGGCGGCTATTAAGGCCTGGAGTTTAAGATTCTCGCTTTAGACTCCTGCAATTAAGAGGCCTTTGGTTACAATGACGGTGAAGTCACCAAATTTCCTTAAACAATCTTAACCGCGGAATACAAACGCGGGAGTCCCTAAGGGAGTGGAGTGCAGTATGTAAATAAAGACATGCTAATAATACATAAAAATAACATGCGGTACTTGGTTACGATATGATACATTTTGTTGATTCTGAGGGTAATTGTATTATCACCGCAGCACAACATAATATAACATAAACAAGAACAATAATTACTTAATTAAAACATACTGGTAGAATTGACAGAAGAATTTCATACATTACTGCTACTCCTGACAGGTAGTACAAAGGTCAGACACAAATGGTACACCAATAAAACAACTGTCACTTCGGGGACTTCACATTTATTTAATTGGGATACATTCCCATAGAAGTCGGTACAAACTATTTCCTCTATCTTTCCTTCTTACACCTTAGTAGGATTAGATGGTTTCTGAAGGTGCTCCTCTGTCTCACGAAAAGCTCATACAATGGATGCGCATTATTGTTCATTATTGCCATACATTTCAAAGTTGTTGTTTTTTTCCCACTACTTACTGAATCAATTGTCTAGATGGTGGCCAACAGTAGAGCTTGCCATCAGACAACCGCACACTAGTTCCCCAGCATATGATTACGAAAAAGATGGCACTTGCCGCTACAGACTCATAGAATATTTATAACATTTTGCTGCACACATTAAACGACCTTCGTTTCCCTAGGAAGTACAGCTTGTGTATTCTCTTTTTATGAATCCACTCTATTGAGTTTTGATCTTTAAAACCATCCCACCTCGACGAGGTGTACCCAATCAGGATGGTCCCTAAATCTTGTTGTTCATCTCATAATAGACGGTGGCAGAGCAAGACCCAAGCCTCACTATTTCACTCTTGTGCTACATACACAATATCCACAGCCCTAAACTGGGGAACCATGCCCTAGTTGTACAAATTACAAGAAACGCTAGCAAAACCGAAGACATGGTGCCGCACACCTCATGGTATAAGTGCACTGTCTTGGCACACATTCCCACTGTTGACTCCGCTAACTGAGAGAGAGAAATAATGATTATTGAATTCCGGAAATTTCTTGAGTTTCTCTTGACTTCACTTATACTCTGTACTCAATTCTAGTTCGTCCAAGCATCCAACCTGCTCAGTTAGTGTACCGAGCATTCAAGCATCTTAGTGCTTGCTCATCATTAGTGCTGGGCGAACCCGAACTAGAATGTCCAGGGTCCATACCAGATACTTAGTGTCCATGCACAGACTCCGAACACGGAGTTCTCCGAGACGCCTGTTTTAATATTCGGGTTCGACCGCCCAGCTTGTTAAAAATCTGCATCTCGGCCAATAAGCAAACTTTACAAAGTGTGTATTAACCTTCCTAGCGGTATTCCCGAGCCTGACTCGGGGTTAACATTCACTGCCAGAAGCGGTAACCCCGAGTCAAGCTCGGGCTTACCCGCGGTCGCGGCTGATGCGGTGAAAAAAACGCATCTGCCGCGATTGCCGCATAGCCGCGACACCTGCGGCACAGTTGCGGCAAGCCCCATGCAATGTCTATGGGGCTTGCGGTAATGGTGCGGCAGGTGCGGCAAGTCCGGTTTCAGCACTTGCGGCAGGTGCGGCCGTGAAAAAAAACGCATCTGCCGTGATTGCCGCATAGCCGCCGCATAACCGCTGCACTTGCGGCGCGGTTGCGGTAATCGCCATAGTAAGTATAGGGGGACTTGCGGCAGATGCGGTTTTTTCACGGCCGCACCTGCCGCAAGTGCTGAAACCGCACTTGCCGCACCTGCCGCACCCTTACCGCAAGCCCCATAGACATTGCATGGGGCTTGCCGTAACTGTGCCGCAGGTGTCACGGCAATCGCGGCAGATGCGGTTTTTTTCACCGCATCTGACGCAATTTCAAAAAAACGCTAGTGTGAAAGTACCCTTAGTACAAAATTCCAGACATAATCATACCGCCAGGTATAAGATTATTGATTATTGAATAAAATTATATTATTTATTTAATTATAATTCATGATTTTATGTTTCAAACTTTATCACATCGGAGAGGTCTACTAGAGTCTTCTTTGATCAGGTAATTACTAAGAATTGCAGGCCGACCGTACATAACACCAAATTTCCATGCAAAAAAATGGTACCGCTTTTAGCACAAAATTCCTGACATAATCATACCGCCAGGGAGGTTAAAGCAAGACAATAATACTTGCCAATCTCTGTGCTGCTGTCGCACTACTTTTGGGTCCGCTCACTAAACCTTATGAAAATTCACTGCATCACTCTATGTGACATCGTCTGTGATTGATTGCAGTCAGACTACACCTCCGCTTTCTGTGCCGGCGTCTATGATTATATGCACAGCCTCAGAATAGCTGTCTTGTGTCCCCAGAGTGTAAAAATAAATAATGAAAAAAATGGGGTCCCCTACATGTTGATGCACAGCGCAGAAAAAGCACATGGCTGTGTGCTCCATCTTGGCTTGGAATCAAAATAAGGGGTACCCACGTAGGTTTTTTTTTTTTATTCATATTTTTAAATAATTTTGATACTCAGCCAATATAAAGCACACAGCTGGGGATTTGAATTTTTCACACACACACAGTTTTTGATCCATTTTTTGCAATAAAAATTCAGTTAGCATATGACTCAAATGAAATTCCAGCAAAGTCCATGGGTTTTTAATTCAGACAGGGAATCTGTGGTGTGTTCGTTTTTTTTTTTCTCCCCAGAAAAATGATCTGTGTAAAAAAAATGCATATTAGTTTCTGTGGCGTTTTTCTCATCTACTTTTCCTATAGAGAATCATTCTAAATGGAGAAAAAAACACAGAACCTATAACGCATCAAAAATGGATCAGAAACAGATGATTCGTTCTCTGGTGCATTTTTTTGAAAAGCTAATCCAGTTTTGCAACAGGAAAATGCAACAGAAAACTGAGCAAAAACAGTGTGTGAATGTAGCCTTAGCATGGAGAGGCCCATGGTTTTTACAAGCCCCCCTGGTTATAAATAGCAGCCTGCAGCTGCCTCAGACATGGCGCATCCATTAGATGTACCAAATCTGGTGCTTTACCGATTGCCCTGGTGCGGTGGCAAATGGAGTAATTAAAGGGGTTAATAACAGCTGTGAATTGACAGCTGGCATCAAGCCCTGGCTTGGTGATGTACAGGTCTCAATAAGACGCCCACATTATCAATCCTGTGAGTAAATAGTTATAAAAACAGGCACAGAGAAAAAAAATCTTTATTTGAAATAAAAAAAAACAACCTTTTTTTTTACCCATTTATGAGCCGCAAACATACTCTTTCACATCTAACAGTAATCCATGAGGTCCCTTGACGAACCTGGCTTTACTACATTCAGACATTGTGCAGAGCGATAACATAAAAGTGACCACTCAGTGCCAGTTCCAGCACACACTGACAGCCACAGCTGTGAGAGCGGTGACATAATTGAAGTGACAGCTAGGGCACCGTGTATCACAATTGTGGAGACCCCACGTCATTTTTTTCATTATTTATTTAGATAATGCAAAAAAAGCCTGCATCGGGTGACCTGTATTTTGATACCCAGCCAACATAACGCTCACAGCGGAGGGCTACAGTTCGCAGCCATGTGCTTTATCTGCACTGAGTACAATATACAGGAGACCCACGCCATATTTTTCAATTATTTATCTTAACATTCCAGGAACACAGACAACTTCTGTGAGGCTGGGCAACCAATCACAGACGCTGACACAGAGTGACGGGGCGTAGTTTGACTGCATACAATCACGGATGCTGTCACGGGGCTGGGCGGGGGATGCAGTAAATATTCATGACGTTTAAGACACAGACCCGAATTAGTGTGACGACAGCACAGAGACCGGTAATTATAACTGCTCATAATCCCCAGTTTACTGTCTTTTGTAGCCCCGTAGCCGCCATTTTATAGCAGAGACGTTTTGGTCCCCATATACTTACTGGGCTCCGTTTCAGGTTAAGTCCGGTATCAAACCTGGCCTTTTTTTTTTTTTTCTTTTCATAGTCAGACCCGAACATCTGCAGGTTCTCCCATCTCTAATTATCACATAATATTTATATTAAGTAAAATAAAGGAAAAAAGACAGCACTCACGATTTGCAGCCTGTTCTTTTTTATTATTTGTAACCTGGGGGTTACATTTGTGCGGGGAAGGGATGGTGGAGGCCAGACGATGGCACCGTTTTGCTGTGATTCCGCTTCTATGGGGTCTGTGCACATTTCTTTTTATTGAAATATTTTATTTTACTTGAAATCTCACATGTTTAAGTGACGTGCAACACCGATAAAGTTGCAACCCAGAGAGTGTGTTAGGCAAAGCTTATATAGCTTCAAAAAGTCTGACTGTACTCTAGTGCCTGGTTCCACTTCTTTTTGTTCATAATATTTATATTTACCGTATATACTCGCGTATAAGCCGAGTTTTTCAGCCCAAAAATTGGGCTGAAAAGTACCCCCCTCGGCTTATACGCGAGTCAGTGCTGTATACCGATGTATACATCGGTACATACCGATGTATACATCGGTATACAGCAGCCCCCGCATCCCCAGTAATGCAGGGCCCCCCCAGGGTCTCTCCGGTCACCTGTAAAGCAAGCTATACTTATCAGTGTCCCGCTCGCACCCGCCGCTGCCGACATCCACGATCCTCCATCTTCATGCGACTCCTCTTCCTGTTTCTGTGCGCGTCGCCGGCAATGACGTCATTCCCGGCGACGCGCACAGGAAACAGGAAGAGGAGTCGCATGAAGATGGAGGATCGCGGATGTCGGCAGCGGCGGGTGCGAGCGGGACACTGATAAGTATAGCTTGCTTTACAGGTGACCGGAGAGACGCTGGGGGGGGCCTGCATTACTGGGGCTGCCTGTATACTACCGCTGGGGCTGCTATATACCTCTGGGGCACTGTATACTACCACTGGGGCTGCTATATACCTCTGGGGCACTGTATACTACCACTGGGGCTGCTATATACCTCTGGGGCCCTGTATACTACCACTGGGGCTGCTATATACCTCTGGGGCCCTGTATACTACCACTGGGGCTGCTATATACCTCTGGGGCACTGTATACTACCACTGGGGCTGCTATATACCTCTGGGGCCCTGTATACTACCACTGGGGCTGCTATATACCTCTGGGCACTGTATACTACCACTGGGGCTGCTATATACCTCTGGGGCCCTGTATACTACCACTGGGGCTGCTATATACCTCTGGGGCACTGTATACTACCACTGGGGCTGCTATATACCTCTGGGGCCCTGTATACTACCACTGGGGCTGCTATATACCTCTGGGGCACTGTATACTACCACTGGGGCTGCTATATACCTCTGGGGCCCTGTATACTACCACTGGGGCTGCTATATACCTCTGGGGCACTGTATACTACCACTGGGGCTGCTATATACCTCTGGGGCCCTGTATACTACCACTGGGGCTGCTATATACCTCTGGGGCACTGTATACTACCACTGGGGCTGCTATATACCTCTGGGGCACTGTATACTACCACTGGGGCTGCTATATACCTCTGGGACCCTGTATACTACCACTGGGGCTGCTATATACCTCTGGGGCACTGTATACTACCACTGGGGCTGCTATATACCTCTGGGGCCCTGTATACTACCACTGGGGCTGCTATATACCTCTGGGGCACTGTATACTACCACTGGGGCTGCTATATACCTCTGGGGCCCTGTATACTACCACTGGGGCTGCTATATACCTCTGGGGCACTGTATACTACCACTGGGGCTGTATATACTACCACTGGGGCTGTATATACTACTGGGGCTGCGTGTATACTACCACTGGGGCTGCTGTATCTACCTCTGGGACTGGTGTATACCACACTGCTGGGGGCTGTATACTTGTGCTAGGGTCCACCCTCGGCTTATACACGAGTCAATAGATTTTCCCAGGTTTTGGGGGCAAAAGTAGGGGGGTCGGCTTATACACGGGTCGGCTTATACACGAGTATATACGGTATATATATGAGCTCCTGTGGTTCTTCATTGCTTCCACTTTGATAACATCCCTCACAGATGATTTAGGAATATTTGAGAAATTTCGCCAACTGGTTTGTTAGGATGGAGCCATTCTATTTCATTACTACACTCAAATTGGTAAGCTCTTTAGAATGACCTATGCTTTCACAAATGTTGGCAAAGGCAAGACTGCTTGGTTATACATCTGTGGCAATGGGACTATGTGAAAAATAACTTGTAAAACTTCAACTCGTCCTGCAAGCAAAGAAATCCTCATTACTCTACTTTGATAAATGTTATGGCTTTGGGATTGTCACAACACAATTTTTTTTCAAGGTTTTCATTGTGCTAGAAAAAAAATTATGTAAAATTGATATCAACCTGCATGATTCATGTGTCATTTACTCTTAACCATATGGTGAACGAAACCCCTAAACAATGGTGAAATTGCTGTTTTTTCCACTTTTCTGAGGAAAAGTTAAAATATATAATGTGAATCCCAATTTTGCACCATTAAAAAGCAACTAATCCTGCAAAAGGCAAACTCCTATACAGTTTTTGGAAATCTAGAATTATGGCTCTTCAATGGAGATGGAAAACAAAAAAGTTATGGGTAATAAATGCGTCTTGTCTTTTGATATTTGTATAACAAATTGTATCTTATACGTTCAAGAGAATATGAAAGACTCTGGATTCTCTTTTGTGGATTTACTTTTTTTGTCTCGGAATAAAACCGGATTAAAATATTGCCTTTACCCCCATGTACATGCACTCGACCACTCAATATCAAAATGAAGATTGGATCTTCGCACAATAGAAAAGGAAAATTTTCTCGGAGATTATTCAGCCCATTTTCTGCTTCTCCTTATTTAATACTGATATATTTTTAGCTCTAACCAGGTATGGTTCATAGTATTGTTTTGTATATATGTCAGGATTATGTAATTCTATTCATTAACTGTCTTCCAGCATACAACATTCTCATCTGATGTCAAAGATCTGACCAAAAGAATCCGCACAGTCCTGATGGCCACAGCCCAGATGAAGGAGCATGAGAATGATCCAGAAATGCTTGTTGACCTGCAGTACAGTTTGGCCAAGTCCTACGCCAGCACCCCAGAGCTCAGGAAAACGTGGCTGGACAGCATGGCCAGGATTCATGTCAAACATGGAGACTTGTCTGAGGTAGGGAGCTTTCTTGTTTTGTTTTTATAAGACTGCAGCCATCTTTTTGATGGATCTTTAATATTCAAAGCTGCACAAATGTATGTAATTGTATTAATTAGATCGTCTATTTAAAAGTACAAACCACAAATGGCATGTATGGCATTCGATTTGGTATGCTAGAAATTTCTACTTAGTAGGCATCTCACCACTGGAACTGCCACCAAACCAGATGAGACTGTCTGATCTAAGAGTTGAATATC